>JAVGWX010000001.1:107000720-107305720 GCA_036924085.1 Ariolimax columbianus | reverse complement strand
TTTCCGTCTTGTGCTTGCTACAATAGACCCCTTTAGCTCTTTCCGTCTTGTGCTTGCTACAATAGACCCCATTAGCTCTTTCCGTCTTGTGCTTGCTACAATAGACCCCTTTAGCTCTTTCCGTCTTGTCCTTGCTACAATAGACCCCATTAGCTCTTTCCGTCTTGTCCTTGCTACAATAGACCCCATTAGCTCTTTCCGTCTTGTCCTTGCTACAATAGATAACTCGTTTACACGTAAGTCACACTGATACGTTTGGGAAGCATTGTGGGCAATATTTGTGTATGTGTTGTTGTTGTTCGCTTTCCCTTTATTTCTCTAATCCCCAAAGCGGGTGTGCATTGCACTGTGGTTTTTATTTTGCGCCTGTCGGCCCAGTGCATCCGACTTCAGCATGTATTTTATGTAAGGGTCTGCTTCCTCCTGCATTTTCTAAGGGTTCGCTTCCCCGGGGTAACGGCCGATGCTGTGATGGGGATCGAACCTACCTACCTTCTGGTTGTGAGCCGTGTCACTTAACACTAGCCCACGCCGTTCCCTGGGCAATAGATGATAGCTGTACCTAGACCCGTGTAAGATTCGCTGAACTATCACGTAGTTTGAAAACAATTGTTTTACTCCTAGTTAGCCACAATGGGTGCGAAAGGTAATGGGCCAGGTGTAAGGTACTGACCAAGACCATATCTCACTTCTACACCGGTGCACTATTATTACAACAGCCTGTCCAACGAGGAGCGGATTGACACTGTGGTCTCTTGGTGGTGAGTCCACTGAGAAGCCTTATATTGCACTTCAGCGAGGAGGATATATATCAACATTCATCAGTACGTCCGAGGGATGTTAGAAAAGCCACTGTAACCTGCTACTAAATGAACACCGTCAAGAATGATCTCAGCTTAGCACAGTTAGCTTCGAACAAGAATAACAACAGCACCAACAACATCACCAACAACAGCACCAACAACAGCACCAACAACAACTGAAACAATGTCTTGATCGATCTGAGATCGAGATAAAACAAAAACGGACCATTGCAACTTTCTAAGCATATCACAAAATGTGAATATGAAATTGTTATGAATGAGGCTAGCAAAATCATCATGTCAAAGCAATGTTATTGAAACCTTCACTGCACGTGTTCAATTAGTCTTCCTATACAAGGACCAGCAGTCAAGGGGACCCTTTGCTTCACTAGCACGGAAAATGTGATTCTAACAGTCACATCTTCAACAATAATCATACATCGTTCTGTCTCTGTTTCTTTCTCCCTTGCATTATTTATATATATCTTTCGATATCTCTTTCTCTCTATCTCGTTCTATCTCATTCTCTATCTGCGTCTCTCTATCTGTTTTTATCTATCTCTTTTTCTCTAACTCGTTTATAACTTCTTCTTCTTCTTCTTCTTCTTCTTCTGCGTCCGTTCTCAATCTCCCAATACCTAGCCACAAACAGAGCTTTGAAAGTGGCAGGATGTAGTCTGGATTGCAGAATGTGTTGTGTCACTGTTTACAGCTTGACAGCGATATTTGCACCTTTCGGTCCGACACATCCGTCTTCGGCAGGGTTTCCTATCTCTTTCTATCTATCTTTTTCTTTCTATCTATCGCATCTCTCTCAATATTTTTCTCTCTACATCTCTACATCTATTTCACAATCAGGCTTCGCAAACTTGCATGAGTGTTAACGGTATCTCAAAGGGGAACAAAGAATAGTAACACTGTAACCTGCCAAGCATATCGTAAGAATTGACTAGCGATGGTTGGTCATTGGGCTGGTTACTCCCATCTTGCAGAAACTTTAAGCCACGAAAACTTCAGCAAATATAGACTGGTCAGCGTTTGAGGGTGAAGCTATGAAAGCGTGATTTTTCTTCACGCTCCGGGTGAAGCATTGTCACCATTTACAGCTGGTCTCTCTCCAGAAAACCAGAGCATTTAAAGTAACTTAACTTAACATCTTTATACTGGTTTAGAAGACTCTGCAGAGTCTGTATACAACCAGTTTCTTTTACATTCACTTGATCTAAAAATAATTATACGCATCCAATTTATTTTTGAATTCACAAATTGACCCTGCCTCCACTATTTCCTGTGGCATCGCATTCCAAACATTCACCACTCTTTGACTAAAAACATATTTCCCAGTATCTAATCCGGACCTTTCTTAAGTTAATTTGGAATTATTCTTGTAGGTGGTTGAATTTTTTTAAAAATTGTTATAGTCTAATGTATCATTTCCGTTTATTATCTTTTAAACGTGAATTAAATCATCTCGAATTCTTCGCTTTTCTAAACACTGTAGGTCGTTTTTTCTTTCTTCCTAACTATAATTCTGGAATCCCATATAATGACTCCTTCCCCACCTAAACACAGTACTCCAATCTAGATCTAACTGATGCTTTATACCAGTGTATCCCAACATTTTTACACTTGCGGACGTGAAAATATGATCAATTATTCGCGTTCCGCTCTGAGACAGGACAAATGATATTAATATTTTGTGTATTAATTGTTAAACCTAATATTATAAAATAAAAATGCTATAGCTATTTAAAATAACTCGAATTCCAGCAGGAAATAGATAAGGCGTTCACCAATTCCATTTCTTTGCGGACAGGCATGGGATGTCTGCAAAAAATTGAGCGGTCCTTGTGCCAGCGGTTGGGAAACATTGCTTTATGTAGAACGACTATCGCTCCCATGCTCCAATGTTTAATATTTCTTTTTGTCATACCTTACACTGTATTTGCGTGTTTCACTGTAACAGTTTCTTCTTCTTCTTCTTCGTTCGTTCTCAATCTCCCACTACCAAACCCTGAAAGGGCTTAAGTAGCAGAATGTAGTCCAGAGAACGGAATGCGTTGTGCCGTAGTTTACAGCTTGGCTGCGATATTTGCACCTTTCGGTCCAACATATCCGACTTCAGCAAGAATTTTTTTAGTACCGGGTTAGCATTCCCTCTTCGATCCCTTCTCCTTAGCCAGTCTGTCCTGCTGCAGCCTGTTATCCAGGATCACCCCGTGGAGGCGTAGAAGGGTCTTGGCAGCTATGGTTCGCTGGCCCTGACGCTAGCAGTCAGCTATGGGTCGCTGACCACTGCAGCTCATTTGCTGCTCAGCATCTTGATCCCACTGTAACAGTTTTAATAATATTGGTTTTACATTATGAGTGTGCTAGCCTCATTCACCACCCTCTTTACTATTTTTTGTAATATTCTTGAAAGGTTACACTAGTCGTATTTGTTTTCTCTTTACCACAACTATGATTGTTTAAGATATTGTTCATGTTTATGTTGATGTTCGACGTTTAACTCTTTGACGACGTCTGTTTTCAAGTGGTTTTTCTTACATATCGATGCGTACTTGAGAAGGTTGAGTGGACCCATCCTCTCCTGACTGTATTGCAATTGCCAGGTTCCCGAGAAGGCTCACTACTATGAGCATCAAATTGTCGATCCCAATCTCGTTGTCCAGGCTGCTGTAACATTGTCCATTTTCAGTAGCACGGAGCCGTGAGGTGCTGGTCTTGATCTGAATGATTCACCTGATCCTGATTATTCTTCGCTCCCACATTGATCTGAATGATTCACCTGATCCTGATTACTCTTCGCTCCCACATTGATCTGAATGATTCACCTGATCCTGATTATTCTTCGCTCCCACATTGATCTGAATGATTCACCTGACCCCGATTATTCTTCGCTCCCACATTGTTCTGCATGATTCACCTGACCATGATTACTCTTCGCTCCCACCTTGATCAGTATGTTTCACCTGACCATGATTACTCTTCGCTCCCACCTTGATCGGTATGTTTCACTTGACCCTGATTACTCTTCGCTTCCACCTTGATCAGTATGTTTCACTTGACCCTGATTACTCTTCGCTCCCACCTTAATCAATATGTTTCACTTGACCCTGATTACTCTTCGCTTCCACCTTGATCAGTATGTTTCAGCTGACCATGATTACTCTTCGCTCCCACCTTGATCAGTATGTTTCACTTGACCCTGATTACTCTTCGCTCCCACCTTAATCAGTATGTTTCACTTGACCCTGATTACTCTTCGCTTCCACCTTGATCAGTATGTTTCACCTGACCATGATTACTCTTCGCTCCCACCTTGATCAGTATGTTTCACTTGACCATGATTACTCTTCGCTCCCACCTTAATCAGTATGTTTCACCTGACCATGATTACTCTTCGCTCCCACCTTGATCAGTATGTTTCACTTGACCATGATTACTCTTCGCTCCCACCTTAATCAGTATGTTTCACTTGACCCTGATTACTCTTCGCTCCCACCTTGATCGGTATGTTTCACTTGACCATGATTACTCTTCGCTCCCACCTTAATCAGTATGTTTCACTTGACCATGATTACTCTTCGCTCCCACCTTAATCAGTATGCAGCACTAAACCCTGGCCACTCTTTTCTCCCACCTTGATCAGTATGTTTTTCCTGACCCAGATTACTATTGGCGACCACCTTGATCAGTACGTTTTTCCTGACCCAGATTACTATTGGCGACCACCTTGATCAGTACGTTTCGCTTGACCCCGATTACTCTTCGCTCCCACTTTTATCATTATATTTCGCTTGACTCTAATAACTCTCCGATCCCACCTTAATAAGTACGTTTAAACTGACCCTGATTACCTTTCGATACAATTTGTTTACGTTAAAAAGAAATTTTATAAAATTAAAAAAACAGCAGCACCACGAAATTGATATACCATTCAAAACAAAAACAGGAAATCCGGTAAATTCCCGCCACACCTTATCAAGTATTATCAGACCGGTTTGATAAGTAAAAATATTGACATCATAATATATCTGCCATCCCTTTTAACTCACCGGTGCTCAGTCTATTTAAGTAAACTCCGAACGATAGAGATTCGGATGGTTCCTTTAGCTAACTGACGTTACGTACTCTTACTTCATCCTCTCAGGTGTCCGTCTGTGTTGTATACCCTGTTTTAATCATAATTATATAATCTGTGGATCGATGATTTATCAATTGCTGTATTATGATCGAAGAAGCGACCATTGATTATTATTAGTGTGTCCTTGCTAATCAAAAGAAACTAAGCGAGTTAAAAGTAAACAAATACAAACTTTGAACACCAATGTACAGTTTGTTCTATAATAAGATTCTAAAAATGTAGATTACGACACAACGCATTCCGTTTTCAGGACTATATTCCGCTACTGTGAAAGCAATTTTCAGGATAGGTAGTGGGAGATTGAGAACGAAGAAGAAGAAGAATAATGACTCTGAAACACGGGGAACAACACAAACAGCAATAAAAACGGTACAAACTTTCTTAAATGAGATGGCAATGATAAGTTCTAGGATTTGCTAGTTCACTATTCTTGTTATTTGTTGTCCATGACGAAGGCCTATTGGTCGTTACGTAGGTTTCTTTTATGCTTTCGTCTCGGTACGATATCTGACCATATCCATTCTAAATTTTAATTTTAATTAACATAAAATATTTTTTTTTCATTTATTTTTTCTTACTTATGATAAGATCACTAATGCGGAACTGTTTGAAAGAACCAGACAGATATCAATGAAGCATAACGCAAGGGACGGGCGTTGGCACCAAATAGGGCATGCATTATGGAAACACGATGATATCAAGGAAGTGTCGATTCTGGAAATTCCGAGCCAAGAGAATTAGAGCAGCCCAAAATACACATGGAGAAGAAAGCTCGAAACAAAAATAAAAGAAGCAAGGAGAACATGGATAGAACTGGAACGGACGACAAATGACATGATTATTTGGTGGGTTTTTGTTGAGACCTGAGTTTCACAGGGAACTGGCAAGTTGGGGTTGATTAATTGACTGCATGATTGATTGATTGAGCTCTTCGCTATAAATATGCAATGTCCTTACTATGACCAGGATGTCAACTCTTTCATTGCCATGAACCGTAGCATGCTAAGGGGATAGTTGACTTAAATAGGCCCATTTGGTGCTAGAAGCTCGAGGGAATTCCATAACAGGAACGGTCGTGGAGGATGAAGTGTCAAATAATTAATTGAACTAGGTCACAATCAATCAATCAAAGCCCGTCGTTCGTCCTGGTTCGTAGGCCACTGACAACATCCCGCCAGCATGCACGGCACCGAGCTGCTCTTTCTGCCTCTCTTCAGGTGTAATCATTTAATCTTAGTTCATTCTGCCTCTCTCCAGGTGTAATCATTTAATCTTAGTTCATTCTGCCTCTCTCCAGGTGTAATCATTTAATCTTAGTTCATTCTGCCTCTCTCCAGGTGTAATAATTTAATCTTAGTTCATTCTGCCTCTCTCCAGGTGTAATCATTTAATCTTAGTTCATTCTGCCTGTCCCCATGTGTAATCATTTAATCTTAGTTCATTCTGCCTCTCTCCAGGTGTAATCATTTAATCTTAGTTCCTTCTCACATTCTTTTCTCCGTGTATTTTTGGGTTTATCTCTCTCTCTCTCTCTCGCTCTCTCTCTCTCTCTCTCTCTCTCTTCCTTTGAGGATCCCATGTAAGAGCCTGTCTGGCTATGTTGGATGAGGATTCTATGTAAGAGCCTGTCTGGCTATGTTGGTTGAGGATTCAATGTAAGAGCCTGTCTGGCTATGTTGGTTGAGGATTCTATGTAAGAACCTGTCTGGCTATGTTGGTTGAGGATTCCATGTAAGAACCTGTCTGGCTATGTTGGTTGAGGATTCCATGTAAGAACCTGTCTGGCTATGTTGGTTGAGGATTCCATGTAAGAACCTGTCTGGCTATGTTGGTTGAGGATTCCATGTAAGAGCCTGTCTGGCTATGTTGGTTGAGGATTCCATGTAAGAACCTGTCTGGCTATGTTGGTTGAGGATTCCATGTAAGAACCTGTCTGGCTATGTTGGTTGAGGATTCCATGTAAGAGCCTGTCTGGCTATGTTGGTTGAGGATTCCATGTAAGAACCTGTCTGGCTATGTTGGTTGAGGATTCCATGTAAGAACCTGTCTGGCTATGTTGGTTGAGGATTCCATGTAAGAACCTGTCTGGCTATGTTGGTTGAGGATTCCATGTAAGAACCTGTCTGGCTATGTTGGTTGAGGATTCCATGTAAGAACCTGTCTGGCTATGTTGGTTGAGGATTCCATGTAAGAGCCTGTCTGGCTATGTTGGTTGAGGATTCCATGTAAGAACCTGTCTGGCTATGTTGGTTGAGGATTCCATGTAAGAACCTGTCTGGCTATGTTGGTTGAGGATTCCATGTAAGAGCCTGTCTGGCTATGTTGGTTGAGGATTCCATGTAAGAACCTGTCTGGCTATGTTGGTTGAGGATTCCATGTAAGAACCTGTCTGGCTATGTTGGTTGAGGATTCCATGTAAGAACCTGTCTGGCTATGTTGGTTGAGGATTCCATGTAAGAACCTGTCTGGCTATGTTGGTTGAGGATTCCATGTAAGAACCTGTCTGGCTATGTTGGTTGAGGATTCCATGTAAGAACCTGTCTGGCTATGTTGGTTGAGGATTCAATGTAAGAACCTGTCTGGCTATGTTGGTTGAGGATTCCATGTAAGAACCTGTCTGGCTATGTTGGTTGAGGATTCAATGTAAGAACCTGTCTGGCTATGTTGGTTGAGGATTCCATGTAAGAACCTGTCTGGCTATGTTGGTTGAGGATTCCATGTAAGAACCTGTCTGGCTATGTTGGTTGAGGATTCCATTTAAGAACCTTTCTGGCTATGTTGGTTGAGGATTCCATGTAAGAGCCTGTCTGGCTATGTTGGTTGAGGATTCCATGTAAGAACCTGTCTGGCTATGTTGGTTGAGGATTCCATGTAAGAGCCTGTCTGGCTATGTTGGTTGAGGATTCCATGTAAGAGCCTGTCTGGCTATGTTGGTTGAGGATTCCATGTAAGAACCTGTCTGGCTATGTTGGTTGATGATTCCATGTAAGAACCTGTCTGGCTATGTTGGTTGGGGATTCCATGTAAGAACCTGTCTGGCTATGTTGGTTGAGGATTCCATGTAAAAATCTGTCTGGCTATGTTGGTTGAGGATTCCATGTAAGAACCTTTCTGGCTATGTTGGTTGAGGATTCCATGTAAGAGCCTGTATGGCTATGTTGGTTGAGGATTCCATGTAAGAACCTGTCTGGCTATGTTGGTTGAGGATTCCATGTAAGAGCCTGTCTGGCTATGTTGGTTGAGGATTCCATGTAAGAGCCTGTCTGGCTATGTTGGTTGAGGATTCCATGTAAGAACCTGTCTGGCTATGTTGGTTGATGATTCCATGTAAGAACCTGTCTGGCTATGTTGGTTGGGGATTCCATGTAAGAACCTGTCTGGCTATGTTGGTTGAGGATTCCATGTAAGAATCTGTCTGGCTATGTTGGTTGAGGATTCCATGTGAGAACCTGTCTGGCTATGTTGGTTGAGGATTCCATGTAAGAACCTGTCTGGCTATGTTGGTTGAGGATTCCATGTAAGAACCTGTGTGGCTATATTGGTTGAGGATTCCATGTAAGAACCTGTCTGGCTATGTTGGTTGAGGATTCCATGTAAGAACCTGTCTGGCTATGTTGGTTGAGGATTCCATGTAAGAACATGTCTGGCTATGTTGGTTGAGGATTCCATGTAAGAACCTGTCTGGCTATGTTGGTTGAGGATTCCATGTAAGAACCTGTCTGGCTATGTTGGTTGAGGATTCCATGTAAGAACCTGTCTGGCTATGTTGGTTGAGGATTCCATGTAAGAACCTGTCTGGCTATGTTGGTTGAGGATTCCATGTAAGAACCTGTCTGGCTATGTTGGTTGAGGATTCCATGTAAGAGCCTGTCTGGCTATGTTGGTTGAGGATTCTATGTAAGAAAATGTCTGGCTAAGTTGGTTGAGGATTCCATGTCAGAGCCTGTCTGGCTATGTTGGTTGAGAATTCCATGTAAGAACCTGTCTGGCTATATTGGTTGAGGATTCCATGTAAGAACCTGTCTGGCTATGTTGGTTGAGGATTCCATGTAAGAACCTGTCTGGCTATGTTGGTTGAGGATTCCATGTAAGAACCTGTCTGGCTATGTTGGTTGAGGATTCCATGTAAGAACCTGTCTGGCTATGTTGGTTGAGGATTCCATGTAAGAACCTGTCTGGCTATGTTGGTTGAGGATTCCATGTAAGAACCTGTCTGGCTATGTTGGTTGAGGATTCCATGTAAGAACCTGTCTGGCTATGTTGGTTGAGGATTCCATGTAAGAACCTGTCTGGCTATATTGGTTGAGGATTCCATGTAAGAACCTGTCTGGCTGTGTTGGACTGTGCCTTCCGCAGCATCCTTCCCAGCCCCTTGTTCTTCGCTTAATTTGTTGTTCAAGTGGATGTTGACGGCTCCTTTCCCATAGGTCCTCATTCCGCACCATGTCCTACCACGTTATGTCCATTAGTCTTCGTAGGAATCTGTTAACAAAGAACTGGCTCTGTGCTGCATTGCCCATTGGGTCACAGCTTTTTATGTTTTAAAGTAGAGGGCAGATTCCATTTCCTCGATGTCTTGCTTATTGAAATTGTATAGCAGGTACCAAAATACAGCTGATTATAATTTGGAGCGTATTATGACCCAGGAATTCATCCGGTATCGTTATCTTGAGATGTGGTTGCTATGGCTGAGGTGTAAAAGCGCTTGCTTCTCAAGAAACAAAACCACGTAATGGTGGGGGTTCGAATCGCTCAAATTTGAATCGTCTTCTGGTCGCAAGAGAGGTGAGACCAGCGTTTAGTCATTTTGAAGCTTAACACAAAAATTCGGACATTCTGTGTATACGCTGTGCACGTAAAAGAACTATTGACAGTTGACAACAGCAGCATATTAGCCGCTGTCCAGACAAAAAAGGGTAAAAAGTAATGAAATTCCTACCCATTACACAACCTACCTTCCTTCCACAATTTGGCCGGACTACCTTCTACAGGCAAAACGGATTAATTGTAGTGCCTTTATCACTACGTGGAGGGCTTTGAGTCTCACCTTGTGACAACACTTTGTGAATATCTAGAACATTATTTATGTTCCATTAGTTATGCACATAGAGATTTGGTCCTGGTCATACTACATTCCCAACCTATTATATGTCACAGCCCCGCTGCTTCGAGGAATACCTGTTTACGAGAAAGGCTTCGGGAGTAAACCCTGAGGAAAAATATGCATCATGTACTATCTCCAGTCATCTTAATAATGTCTAATATAATAATAATAATGTCTGTGCGGCCACAGTTAGCGCAGGACGAGAGAGTGAGGTTGACAAAAGGCGCAGTTTCTTCCTCACTTTAATCCAAATTACCGTGCAAGTCACCCATTTCCACACAGCTGAACAGATAGAGAGTGGACTTCATCACACTTAATGGACAGCAATCAATCCAGGCCTAGTAAGTCGCAGGAAGAAAAAATGGTAAAATAGAGAAAGTACAAAGGATAGCCTTTGACTACCTAGCACCAGGCGTAACATGCCTGCTTGAATATAAGGATTCCGTGTATTTCAAGTAAGTAAATAAAGTAAGTACCTTAAGAAGCAAGCACTCCTTACGTTAACTTGCACAATTTATAGAAGAAATGGAGATAAACTTGATCTTGTCAATTTCACAACAAAATACATAGCCAACAGGTGCATAAGAATAACGCGGTCTCTAGATAATATATATCTGATTCTTTCTGTTTTCCTTTCATTTTAGTTATTCATTTCCTCTTTAAACTAAATTTTTCTTCTTCTAACACTTCTCTTTCTTATCACCGGGAAAGAGACTTAGTTTTTTAAGTTTTCTCTATTTTTCGGCGTTAGTACCGAGAAAGACGTTCTGACGCTATGTTGTAACCTACAGTGAGGCTGCGATACTTGCGCCTTTCGGCCCGAAACATCCGATTTCAGAAAGCTTTTTCCAGTAACCGGTTTGCTTTTTTCACTGCGACCCTTATCCCTTGGCCAGACTACACTACAGCTACGGTTCGCTGACCCTGAAGTAAGCAGCCAGATATGAGTCGCTGGTTGCTGTTGCTGTTGAATGCCCACAATGAGAAGATTTGCTCTTTCTTGCACCATGAAAAGGACGCTGTGGCGGTTAGTTGTAGCTTTCCTCACATCCCGAGCGTGCTGATAAAGGTAGATAGGGGTTCCCCAGGCGATTGTGCTATGCTTGGCTTAATCTGCGTGTCGCTCACTACTACGGGGATCACGTCGATTACTCAACTCGTTAGCCTGGCTGCTATGAAAACAGCCCGTATCCAGGTAGGACTGCGGTGAGGGTCTTGGCTAGTATGGTTTGCCCGACTCTGACCAACATGTCTGATAAGTATATTTTGCCTGACCAGCCGTTAGTCTTCCTCCTCTTTGTGTAAATTAAAACTGAAAAAGGGGGGGGGGGATGTCGGGGGATATACGCGATGGAGTAAAATTGTGTAAGTAAATACGACACAGATCTGGAAATATTAGGTGCCAAAGTAATATTTCTAGGCACCATAGCGACCTGGTGTCCCGGATTTGTCATGTCCTGTGTTATATCAGGCTGTTAGTCTCATTACAAGCTTTCAGTTTGGCTTTATCAGTGGCTAGATAGTAAAATTATTGCTACAAGACCAGAAGCAAAATACGTCGTAATACAAGAGGCAAAGAAGGAGACGGTATTTTACTAGAAATCTTCAAGAAAGATGAAACGTCAGCCACAGTATAGTAATGAGAACACAAAGTTGATGGAATGATTGATTTTCTAACTCGTGGAAAGTTAAAGAGGTCGGTTCGGGGAGATAATACGTATAAATAGATGAGCTTATAAACATTTTCCAAAAATACATTGTCTCCCCTGAGCCTTTAACATTAAAAATGATTTGGACTTCATTTCGCTAATTAGACTTTAGAGATTGTCGTTCTTCTTTTGTGGATTCACGCTACTTTCAACCATAGAGGGAGTTTTTTTTAATTGGTTATACTATGTCCTTTGAATTGCTACAATGAAATTACAGATTTATAGCACATGCCCCTCACATCCGCAGAGATGTGGTTTTACGAAGGAATATTAAGAGGTTGCCATGGATATTGCAGCTTTCTCAATGTTTTGTCCAGAACAGACCAATAATAACTTTCAGGTCTCACGAAGCACGACCGTACACACTATTATGCCTACATCTAACAGTCAATTATTCATTCAGTTATGAATATAATAATACTTGCCAATTACCTCATCATTGGTTTTATTAAATATACTATATACAACAAGATTCAATTGGTATCCTATTTGAAAAGAATAGGTTGGGATCAAGATGCTGAGCAGCGCATTAGCTGCAGTGGTCAGCGACCCATAGCTGACTGCTAGCGTCAGGGCCAGCGAAACAGAGCTGCCAAGACCCTTCTACACCTCCACGCGGTGATCCTGGATAACAGGCTGCAGCAGGGCAGACTGGCTAAGGAGAAGGGATCGAAGAGGGAATGCTAACCCGGTACTCAAAAAATGCTTGCTGAAGTCGGATGTGTTGGACCGAAAGGTGCAAATCGCAGTCAAGCTGTAAACTACGACACAACGCATTCCGTTCTCTGAACTACATTCTGCTACTTAAGCGCTTTCAGGGCTTGGTAGCGTAAGATTGAGAACGAACGAAGCCAAGCCAAGCCAAAAGAATAGGTTCACTTTAACCTCCCAAGCATGTCATTAAAGGCGACAAAAGAGGGTTGTGCATGAGGCTAACAACTATATCTTGTATAACTATTGCTATTGAAACTGCCACTTCAAATACTCGGATACAGAATAATTGTGGGAAAAGGGAGAGGGGGGGGGGGGGGGGTGGTGGCAGTTGTAGTGGTGTTCCTATGTTTTTCTTGTAGCCAAAAGACGAATCAATCAATATGCAATGTACACAGTGATCGATAATGTTCAGTCAAACAGCTGCAACAATGTATCAAGTCAAGTCATCCCATAACCGATGAAGTCATTGGGACACACATGAAGACATCCCCACAATTCCATCCCCCCCCCCCCCCCCCCCCCTCCCTGTCAGCAGCCGTTGCCTTTACTTTCTCTTGTCGAACATCAATTTTTCGAATCTTTCATGTTGTCCTCTCATCTATTTTTGGGTCGATCTCTTCGTTCAGGATTGTACTTGCAAGACCGTTTGATCGCGATACGTGGTTGTAACAAGCGAGTTTTCTTCTTTTGACCGTTGCCAAACGACCCTCAAAAGACTATTGTTGTTTTAACTTTTTCTCGTTTTTCGTAATTTGTAACTCTGTCTTTGTATGTGACGTTCAGAAGTCTTCGGAAACATCTAATCACCAAGGCATTAATCCTCCGTGCAGGTCAGCTGTAATTGTCCATGTCTCACAAGCATAGCGAAATATTGACAGGACCAATGTACGCATTAGTCCAATTTTCGTGCATATGGCTAAGCGTTTATCTTGCCAGAATTCGGTAAGCCGCCCAAGCGCCGCTACGTCTGTGCTATTCTAGCCAACACCTCACATTTTGATCCTTCATCACTGACAATTGAGCCCGTATATTTAAAACGATCGATCGCTTCAAGTTTCTGGCCATTAGCTTTTACGCGACTGTTGAATCCTTCGACGTCGTAGGACTTTAATTGTGTCCTACCAGCATTAATCTCCATACCATAGTCAAGAGTTGTTTCATTGAGCCTTCTGCTCCAATCCTGGAGTTCTGCTTCTGTGACAGCCAACCCGTCGTTGTCATCGGCAAAACGAAGTTTGGTAATGATTCTGTCCCCTATCTTGACAGTTCAAACATGATCTACAAGTGCCTCATTTATAATTCCCTCAAGAAATAGGTTGAAAAGTGTTCAGGAGACTGTACAACTGTGTCTCACATCGACCGATGTGCGAAACCAGTACTCATTCACAAGAACTACGCTGGGCGCCTTGTCATACAAGTGTTTAAGGTCATGTATAATATTTCCGTTGATTTTATACCATCTCATGGTTACCTACAGCGCTTTATGCCATACGTTTTCAGTATCAACAATGTATAGGTCACTCAATAATATTCCTTTCTTTTTTGAATCCACAATGCCACCAAATAAAGACCTATCGCTCTCGAGTATGGAAGTCAGAGACTCCAACTGCATAGTAGTTGGAGATTTCAACAGCCACTCGGAGAGATGGGGATACTCTGACACAGACAGCAGAGGTGACGAAGTGGAAGATTGGGAGATAGATACAAATCTCTCCCTAATCAATAGGCCGGAGGATAGCCCTAGTTTCTACCCTAGAACATGACGTACCACCTCGACTCCAGATTTGGCCTTCTCCACACAGGGCATACACCATAAAATAGACCGCCAGGTGCTAAACCAACTGGCAGGTAGCGACCACAGGCCGATCAGGCTAGACATTGAAATGGAAGTAGGCCCACAGCAAACAAAACCGCTCCCACGTTGGAATTACAAACGAGCCGACTGGGACAGATTTGCAATCCTGACAGATGGGCTGTGTGAAACCATCAACACACGAAACAACAAAATGAAGCCCATGGTGGAAATCCTAAGCAAGGCAATAATGCAAGCCGCCACTGAAACCATCTCAAGAGGAGCTAGGAAAAACTATAAGCCCTATTGGAATGATGAGTTGCAGAAAGCGGAAGATGCAGTAACAAATGCTAGGAACATGGCAGAGCGAGAACAATCTACGGAGGCAAACATCGCCCTAAAAGCCGCCATGGCGAAATACAAATACACTCTTAACCAAACAGCAAGGGAGAGCTGGAAAAACAAAAACGGAAAGCCTCAACCTGGACAAAGAAGGGAACAAGCTATGGAAGCTAGTCAGAGCCATGAACGACGAAACCCCGTGAAACAAACAAATTACCATCAAGCAGGGCGAAAACTTGCTCACTGGTAAGAAAGCCGCAAACGCTTTTGTCGATCACTATGCCAGAGCAAACCACATCGAGGTCCCTACAGATAGGCATACAGACATTAGTGAAGAGCAAAAGGGGCACGACAACGTCAATACGGCACCTGAAGAGCATATGATGGCCAAATTAACAATGAGCGAAATAGAAGAGGCCATGAGAACATTAAAGAAAAGGAAATCTCCCGGAAAAGACGGGATAACAAACGAAATGCTGATGGGGCTGGGCCAAACAGCGAAGAGGAAACTGCTATCGGTCCTGAACCAAAGCTGGAAAAGGGGAATTGTACCACAGGCATGGAAAGATGCAATACTGGTACCAGTACCAAAAACAGGAAAGGACAAAACAGATCCAAATGGATACAGGCCTATCAGCCTACTGAGCTGTGTCGGCAAGCTGATGGAACGTATGATAAACACCAGACTGATGTGGCATCTGGAAGAAAAACGAATACTAATTCCACAGCAAGCCGGCTTTAGACAGCACAGATCCACTGAGGACCAGGTCATCTTCATAGCCCAGGAAATAGAAGATGCCTACCAGGCACAGAAACACACAGAAGCGGTGTGGGTGGACCTGGAAAAGGCATTTGACAAAGTCTGGAAAGATGGACTTAAGAGTCAAGCTAAGAAGAAGTGATGTTTGTGGGAAAATGTGGATCAACCACTACCTCAAAAATAGAACGGCCAGAGTTCAGGTACAAGGGCAGATGAGCAAAAAGGTGACACTCGAGCAGGGAGTACCCCAAGGGGGAGTACTGTCACCCACACTCTTCCTGGTGTATATAAACGACATTACAGAGAATATACCAAGAAGAGTCCATAGCTCAATGTTTGCAGACGATCTGGCTATGTGGACCTCTGAAAAGAATCTCACCATAGCAAGAAATCGGATGCAGCAGGCCCTAACATCGCTGGAAGAGTGGGCAAACTCATGGCTGGTCAAAATAAACGAGGAGACAACCACATGCACAATATTCTCGCTCTCAATCAAACCCCAAAATACCAAATTAAGTTTAAATGGCAAATTCCTGCAGCCAAACGACAACCCAAACTATTTGGGAGTCACATTTGATCGGCGCATGACATGGAAAAGTCAGATCGAGAGAAACCGAATGAGAGCCAGAGAAAGAATGGCATTCATGAGGAAACTTGCTGGCACAAGCTGGGGAGCAGACGAAAGCATACTAAAGAAACTGTACACTGGAAGAGTGAGACCAGTTCTCGAGTATGGCATTGCGGCATGGACAACAGCAGCAAAGGCGAACTTCGATAAAGTTAGCAAACTTCAAAACCAAGCCATGAGAGTTATAACAGGAGGCATGAAGTCAACGCCAATTGTAGAACTTGAAAAGATTACAAAACTGCAATCCATGACCGATAGAAGAGACTGCAGAGCCCAGCTGCAGTCAGAGAAACTCCGAAGACTGACTGACCATCCAATGCACCAGAGACTAAACAATTTGGGAAATGGGAAACTAAAGCGGAGAAACTTTGCAGAAATAGCCAAAGCAAAGATGCACGAAGATCCCATAAACGCACTAACAACACCAAAACCCATCACTACTGTACGAAAACCTACCTGGAGGCAGGATATATTTCCAGAGGTGGTAGAAAATATACCAGGTATTGGAAACAAAAACTGCCAGACTGAAAAAGAAAGGAGAGATACTACCCTAAGCTTTATATCGAAAAACTACCCAAGCATGGACTGGACCCATGCATACACCGACGGTTCTGTAACAAACACTACACCGAACGGAGGGGCAGGGGCATTCCTGAACCTACCAAATGGCAGAAAAATAACACTGTCATTCGCTACTGGTAAGTACACAAGCAATTTCAGAGCGGAGGCAGAGGCACTGAGGGCGGCAGTGGAAGAAATGGTGACACACAAAGAAAATGAAAGCCATATAGTCCTGCTTACAGATGCTCTCGCCGTAGTCACAGCCCTAAAAATCCAGAAAAACACTGAGCTTAATGACTTAAGAGCAGCACTATGCAAACTGTGCCAGCAGTCCGCACCAAAAAAGGTAGTGGTACAGTGGGTCCCATCACACTGCAACATCAAAGGCAACGAGGAGCAATGTCCAGCGGACATTGCACCTCCTGCCCTATTGTGACAACCTCCCGGGTGGCGGGGAATGCTAGGCGTACCATCACTGCAGATGAGCCGAGAAAATAAAGGGAGCAAAGAGATACCTCACTCACATGCATATGCTACGTTTCTGGCAGGACGTCACGATCCTGGGACAAAGTCACACTGGACTGCCTCTCTTCCGGGATAGTACAAACTAGTACATAGTCCATCATATCATTGCCAAACCCTATAGACACGAGTAGGGAAGACTCGATAGTCCTTCAAGACAACTTCCCAAGAGAGACAACTCTGACCAAAAACAACTGCTGCCTTGCAGTTAGGCTGGGGACAGCCAAAGGCTAAGGAGGGCAACCCTACAGAAACGCCTGTTGAAATCGGATGCACTGAGCCACAGGCTTAACAAAATAAAACAGTGCAACGTAAATATCGCTGTAAACAGCGTACGAAGAAGAAGAAGAAGAAGAAGAAGAAGAATCCACAATGCCGTTTTATCTCAACCTCCGCAGAGGACTAAAAAATAAAAGTTGTTTGAAGTACGGTTTTATTTTACTTCCAATTTAGTCGTACAAAAGATTCCCTCCCACTGTGGGATGCTTGGGAAAGAGAAGGCAGATGAGCTTGCAAAAGCCGGAAGTGGCCACACACAGACCCTCCATCCACAGAGTTATAAAGAAGCAAAGACACTAATCAAACGATCGATGCAGACGGAATGAAGAGATAAGCACAGCGAATACAAGCTAGAAAATGACAGCATAAACAAACAAACTTGGCAGAGATAGACAGACTCAGATCGGAACATTGCACTCATGCCCATCTCTACAGAATGTGTCTAAGGGACATCACCACGTGCGATTACGGAACACCCAAGGAAATACCAGAACATATCCTACAGGACTGCCCCATTTCTGCAGACCAATGAGAGGCAATCTGGCCCGGGAAGCAGCCATGACCAAAAAGCTGTGGGGGGACCGATGAAAACCTAAAACGCGCAGTCTCCTTCGTGAATGACAAGGAAGGACTCAGAAAAACAGGCCTACTGTGTCTAGAAAAAAGAAGAATTCGAGGTGATTTTATACAGGTTTATAAGATAATCAAAGAAAAGGATTAATTAGACTAAAACAATTTTTTTCTTTAAAATACAACCACCTACAAGAACAAGAGGGCATAGCTACAAATTAACTAAAGAAAGGTCCAGATTAGATATTAGGAAATATGTTTTAATCAGAGATTGGTGAATGTTTGGAATGCATTGTAGTGGAGGCAATGACAGTTAATGCATTTACGAATAGATTGGATGAGCATAGCTTTTAGAGCAAGGTAATGTAAATGTAACTGGTTGTATACAGACTCTGCAGAGTCTTCTAATCCAGTATAAAGACGTTAAGTTAAATTGTCTTAAGTTACATGGCATATCTGAGAACACGTGATCAGTTTGCTAATACAAATCGATAAGAGCAGAACAAAAATCGGATATAAAAACATAAAACGATGTAAGAAAGAACATTCAAGAAAAATGGGAGAACACATACCATTATGGGTTAAACAAGGCGTGATTGTTAGATATACAATGTAATGATGAAGGCACTCCGCTGCAGTCACTGTCGTCGGTGATGAAGTGTTTGAAGCTTCATTGACTAATGTTTTAAATATACAATTTCCCCGTATTCGCATAATGTGAGAACACGTAAAATGCTGTACTACTATAAGCGATTTGTGCCGTGAAAGTGGACTTCCTAACACCTTCCCTGCTCCCTTTCTCCAAGCAGGTATTGCCGTCGGATATAAATGGTAATGGACTTCAATGTACTAAGTCTCCGCTACTATGTAAAAGAAATGATAAATCCCCTTCCTCGGTGAATGCCTTGTTAAACAGTGTCAGGTATTTATTTACTGCCGGATACACTGAAGCGTCCTGAAAAAAAATAGGTTAATTGTTTCGCTATTTGACAAACTGCAGATACATTCAACACGACCAAACATGTTAGTGTTGTCCCACTTATCGCGATTATCTTATTATTATTATCACTCGATCGTGTACCATTGACAAGTACAATAATGGGAATCTGTTGAGAGGTACAGGCCAAATAACAGTGCAGATCTTGTACCATTGACAAGTACAATAATGGGAATCTGTTGAGAGGTACAGGCCAAATAACAGTGCAGATCTTGTACCATTGACAAGTACAATAATGGGAATCTGTTGAGAGGTACAGGCCAAATAACAGTGCAGATCTTGTACCATTGACAAGTACAATAATGGGAATCTGTAGAGAGGTACAGGCCAAATAACAGTGCAGATCTTGTACCATTGACAAGTACAATAATGGGAATCTGTAGAGAGGTACAGGCCAAATAACAGTGCAGATCTTGTACCATTGACAAGTACAATAATGGGAATCTGTTGAGAGGTACAGGCCAAATAACAGTGCAGATCTTGTACCCTTGACAAGTACAATAATGGAAATCTGTTGAGAGGTATCAGCCAAATAACAGTGCAGATCTTGTACCCTTGCCAAGTACAATAATGGGAATCTGTTGAGAGGTACAGGCCAAATAACAGTGCAGATCTTGTACCATTGACAAGTACAATAATGGGCATCTGTTGAGAGGTTCAGGCCAAATAACAGTGCAGATCTTGTACCATTGACAAGTACAATAATGGGAATCTGTTGAGAGGTACAGGCCAAATAACAGTGCAGATCGTGTACCATTGACAAGTACAATAATGGGAATCTGTTGAGAGGTACAGGCCAAATAACAGTGCAGATCTTGTACCATTGACAAGTACAATAATGGGAATCTGTTGAGAGGTACAGGCCAAATAACAGTGCAGATCTTGTACCATTGACAAGTACAATAATGGGCATCTGTTGAGAGGTTCAGGCCAAATAACAGTGCAGATCTTGTACCATTGACAAGTACAATAATGGGAATCTGTTGAGAGGTACAGGCCAAATAACAGTGCAGATCTTGTACCATTGACAAGTACAATAATGGGAATCTGTTGAGAGGTACAGGCCAAATAACAGTGCAGATCTTGTACCCTTGACAAGTACAATAATGGGCATCTGTTGAGAGGTTCAGGCCAAATAACAGTGCAGATCTTGTACCATTGACAAGTACAATAATGGGAATCTGTTGAGAGGTACAGGCCAAATAACAGTGCAGATCTTGTACCCTTGACAAGTACAATAATGGGAATCTGTTGAGAGGTATCAGCCAAATAACAGTGCAGATCTTGTACCATTGACAAGTACAATAATGGGAATCTGTTGAGAGGTACAGGCCAAATAACAGTGCAGATCTTGTACCATTGACAAGTACAATAATGGGAATCTGTTGAGAGGTACAGGCCAAATAACAGTGCAGATCTTGTACCCTTGACAAGTACAATAATAAGAATCTGTTGAGAGGTATCAGCCAAATAACAGTGCAGATCTTGTACCCTTGACAAGTACAATAATGGGAATCTGTTGAGAGGTACAGGCCAAATAACAGTGCAGATCTTGTACCCTTGACAAGTACAATAATAAGAATCTGTTGAGAGGTATCAGCCAAATAACAGTGCAGATCTTGTACCCTTGACAAGTACAATAATGGGAATCTGTTGAGAGGTACAGGCCGAATAACAGTGCAGATCTTGTACCTTTGACAAGAACAACAATGGGAATCTGTTTAGAAGTACCAGCCAAATAACAGTGCAGATCTTGTACCTTTGACAAGAACAATGTTGGAAATCTGTTGAGAAGTACCAGCCAAATAACAGTGCAGATCTTGTACCTTTGACAAGAACAGTAATGGGAATCTGTTGAGAAGTACCAGCCAAATAACAGTGCAGATCTTGTACCTTTGACAAGAACAATGTTGGAAATCTGTTGAGAAGTACCAGCCAAATAACAGTGCAGATCTTGTACCTTTGACAAGAACAGTAATGGGAATCTGTTGAGAAGTTCCAGCCAAATAACAGTGCAGCACGAGATTTGGAGACAACGTTGGCGTTTAACAGAGCACAAAGGGACAATGAGGCTAACGTCTGGTCAGGCAAAACACGCTGATCAAACAATGTTAGGAGGGTCAGGAGAAATATACTGGCCAAGACCCTCATCTGACCTCGTTGTTGGTCGCCCTGGAAACGGGCTGTTGTCGAGACAACAGTCTAGTTAATAGTAGTGAGTGACACGCAGATGAAGTCAAGCATTGCACAACCGCCTGGAGGACCCCGGGCTACTTCATCAGTGCGCCCGGGATGTCTGGAAAGCTAATACATTCTGCCACAAGTTCCGTCATTTTCAATGCGCACAAAAAGGGTTACCAACACATTGTGGGCATTATTAACCATCTAACAGAGCACACATTAAGGAATCCGATAACATTATAAGACAATCTCTGTTCTAGAATCCTCAGGGTACGAGAAGTAATGGCAATCAAAGCACACACGAAGAAGCGTTCTCAGATACCTAAAAATGAAACAGGATAGACATGGACAGTGCTGAAATGGATGGCTAAAGGACAAGACAACATATCGTGTATTTGTTGAAGACCTGTCATGTACAGGACGCTGAACATATTTTGATGATAATTGACAAAGAAAAAAATGGATTGACCGTGCAAGTGAGACACTGAAGGAACACTGAATGGAAACGTCAGCTGCCCATCATGATAGAACACTACACCTATTCCCCCGCTGTCTACCTGTTGCATGTGGTTAGAAGATGATGAAACTAATAAATGGTAGTCAAAGACGTGTAATTAAAATATGCCTATAATTCGACATTACTATAAACGTTTTGTTCTGTACCTTGTTCATAGTCGTGCTGTGGCTGCCCAAATGCTCCCTCTTGTTGAACCTGCTGAGCAAATTGTACTTGTTCTAGAGGGTGTGATGTCGAGGCAACAAGAACAGCCTGGGGATCAGTTCCAGCAGCGACAACAGACTTTGGCGCCTCCTGTCCATCCCGCGGGCTGTCTGACCTTGCCGATTGCGGGTAGTCCAGGGTGAAGAATGGTGGCTTAGAAGACAGGGTGGTGTTTAAGGACGCCACGCCTCTGTACGTTGTAGTTCTGTTTGCCTTCTGAAGGTAGATAGAGGAAGCAGTGATGCTTGTAGATCTGGCGATATAAGGAAAGTGTCACAAATAAACATATACTCAATGTCACCTTTCATAATTTATGACAAATAATTAAAGACATACCACAACACGTGATAAGAGAGTTCGAGGCAAACATAATAATTAATCGGCTTAACTGAATCGATAAACTAATTAATAAAACTAATCAAACAATCAATATTAACAACAACAGTCAACTAATCCATGAACCCATCGGTTTCCTTGAGTGTATGGTCCAATAATCGGATACTTCGAAATATCTCCTCTTTCTGTCAATGTCTCTCTATCTCTAGGCGTATCATCCGTCTCCTACTAATCTCCGCTCTTCTTTCCATCTTTCTTTAGGCCTATCTTCCTTCTCTCACTAATCTCCGCTCATGTTTCCATCTTTCGCTAGCCGTATGTTGCTTCTCTCGCTAATCTCCGCTCATGTTTCCATGTTTCGCTAGCCGTATGTTGCTTCTCTCGCTAAT
Organism: Ariolimax columbianus; assembly: GCA_036924085.1. Classification (NCBI taxonomy): domain Eukaryota; kingdom Metazoa; phylum Mollusca; class Gastropoda; order Stylommatophora; family Arionidae; genus Ariolimax; species Ariolimax columbianus. The sequence goes on along the minus strand of JAVGWX010000001.1, from coordinate 107,283,165 downwards.
CTCCGCTCATGTTTCCATGTTTCGCTAGCCGTATGTTGCTTCTCTCGCTAATCTCCGCTCATGTTTCAATCTTTCGCTAGCCGTATGTTGCTTCTCTCGCTAATTTCTGTCAAATTGTCACCACCTCATATTTGCAATACCAGCGAAGAATGGCAGGCCTATATCATGTTTAAGTTACGCTCATGGTGTCATGATATCGGTGGTGACAAAAATAAACAAAATTCAAGCCTGTCCAGTGCGATGTAGCCACACATTAGTTTAAAAAAATTTTCTAAAAACAATTACACAGATAAGCATATTATGATAAAGCAATGATTCCCAAACTTTGCAAAATAGCAGACCTTTTAAAGTAATTTGGTAATTATATCCTTTATTGGCCATCTGACTGACAGGCAGCACTGTGAATAAGCGGAGAACATCCAGTAACTCATATCTGGCTACTTGCATCTGGGTCAGCGAACCCGAGCCGACCAAGACCCTATTTCTCTTCCCAGCGTGGCCCTGAAAACAGACTGGGGCAGTGAAGCCTGGTTAAGGGAACAGGGATCGCAGTGGGAAGGTAATGCTGGTTTTAAAAAAAAAAGTCAACTGAACACGGATGTGTCGGACCGAAAGGCGTAGATATCGCAGATAAACAACGACTAAACGCCACAAAGACCTCTTCAGAACGAACACCGAAGAAGAAAGAAGAAGAGGAAGAATAAGAACAAGAACAAGAAGAAGAAGAAGAAGGCAAATAAGAAGAGTAAGATGACGAACAAGAAGAAAACGAAAAAGAACAAGAAGATGAATAATAAGAAGAGGAAAAACAAGAAGAAGGGGAAGATGAAGAAGGAGAAAAACAAACGAAGAAGAATAAGTAGACGAATAGGAAGAACCAGAAGCAGAGAAACAAGAAAAAGACGAGGATGAAAAGGAAGAACAGGTGGAAGAAGAAAAAGAGGAAGTACAAGAAAAAGACGAAGATGAAAAGGAACAAAAAGAAGAAGATTACGAACAAGAAAAAAAAGAAGAACGAGAAGAACAAAAAGATTATTAATAATAAGAGAAATAACACGAGGAAGAACAAGAAGAAGTGGGGAAGGAAATATAAGAACAAGAGGAAGAAGACAAAAAACGACCGCCTGATTAGCGTAGTGCCAGAGCACCCACATTTCCCCCACATAAGCGATATACCCCAGTCGAAACCCAGGTGTAAACTGGTACCTGGTTTATGATAGACAAAGAAACGACAGCTAGGAAGAGGACTGGACCACGCCCACCTCATAAACAAATTGCGACTTAGTGCAATGATATCTCAAATGCATCGTTTCCCAAGCAGCAGTTACTGCGGCCGAAATATCTTTATCATTCAACTAAACCAAATCAAGTTTTCAGTGTAAACCATATCGGGAATCTGTTGTTCTGTTAGAGGATATCAAAAGTTGGTAAACGATGGGGTAAAGCGAGGGAAAGTCTCGTTAAAAAAAACGAATGATTGATCGATCAGTTCTTTTGAGTTTGTTCCTACGCACAGCCCAAAATGTATATCATTGTGACTCGACATCAAAATCACACAATTTCAAATATTTTAGTTTAGAAAATACAATTTTGAATAACTAAAACATCCGTTTAACTGAAAAAAGTCACAACATAAATGTGAAGATTTCTAAGGTAAAATTATTTTCGTCCTGAATGACGGTTCCATTAAATTATTGAAAATAATTACACAACTTTCCATAGGTTGATAGTAATTTAAATAATTAAAACCTCGGTATAACCGAACCTTGATAAGATCACCATGCACATTTTCACTATCCTTTATTTTGTGCTTGTATATCATGTATAAATATGAACTTGCATGTGCATTTATTCAAAGCTGAACTTTCTAGGTCAGAAGTGTCTGATTTTATTGGACATTTTAACATCTTTCATAATTTGTAACTATCCGTGTAAAAAAACTTTACAAGATAAAGATATCCAACAAGAAAACATAGTATTCCTGACTGATGCCGCGTCAGTAATAACAGCGCTAAAACATCACAAAGATGAAGATCTCGAGAAATGTATGTTCTCCCTGACACAGCTCTCAGCAGAACACACAAGGCTGGTCATACAGTGGATCCCATCCCACTGCGATATTGAATGCAATGAAGCTGCAGACGAACTAGCAAAGAGTGGAGGAGCATACCCACAAACAGACCTGAGTATCACATATAATGAGGCCAAGACCATAATTAAAGCCAGCTTCAGGGTAAAATGGTCTGATCAACACCCCGACTTCCGAAAAGAAGACAGCTACTATAACTTAACTAGAGAAGAGCAAGTCATCATCTTCAGACTGAGAACTGGGCATAACAGACTCAAGAGTCATCTTTACAACAAAATGAGGATTGGGACAGATGACAGGTGCCCATGTGGGGAGCATATCATGACCGTGGAACACATCCTACAAAGCTGCATGCTCACGCAGGAAAAGAGAGAACAATACTGGCCTCGTGAGACAGATATAAGACAAAAACTGTATGGAGATGAAACAGCCTTACAAACAACGGTGTCCCTTGTAAGAGAAACCGGAACCTTGATCTGAGGATGAACGAAGAAGAAGAAGAAAAACAACTTTACTGTCAGAAATGCGCGACAAAAGGCTAAACGACAGTCGAACATTCAATATGTTTAATTTAGAATTTGACGGAGATGGGGTGGTCTTTTTAAAATTTTCCTTTTGTCCATTTTCAGAAATCCATTCTTCTCGGGATATTACAAAACGACTTTGGACTAATCTGAGAAGTGACCTGAGTACTCCTTGCATTGGTTGTCAGGAGGAGCAACCCACTCTTTTTCGAGTTAAACATTTGAAGCGCAACAACCACAACCCACCAAAACCGTGACGAGCTACACTAGCACCCTTGACTGTATGTACACCTAAGACCATAACTCCAAGTGTCTATTCAACGCCCATATCAGACCAAAACGACTTTGGTTCGTCTTGAAAAGTGACCAGAGTGCTCCTCGTCTTGGTCGTCAGAAACAGCAAGCCTATCAACTAGGCCGCTCTTGCTTGCGTGAAACCTCTTAGGAGGTAGTTAATACCCTTTCTTTTCGTCAGGAAATACAACCTGTCACGAGATGCACTCAGCCTCCTGTCAATACCCAAGATGAATTGCCGCGTTCGGCGATATGAACGCAGGAAACCAGAAAAAGGAATCCACCAGCATCCCGCTCAACGACACTAGGCCCCTTGCCCCTATCTACACATGAGACCATACATCCAATTGCAACTTCAACATCAATATGAGACTAACACATTCCGAACATATCAAGCCCTGACCTCATAATTCCAAGTGCACACTCAGCATCCATATCAGATCAACCAAACCGACTTTGGTTCATCTTGAAAAATGACCTGAGTGCTGCTTGTCTTAGTCGTCAAGAGCAGCAAGCCAATCAACTAGATCACTTTTGCTTGAGTGGAACCTTTGAGGCGCAAGTTAATACCCGTGTGTTTTCCTCATGAAACACAACTTCTCCCGAGATTAAATCCTCTAATTGTCAATACCCACCATGAATATATGAACGCTCAAAATTCAATAACCCCCAACCCACCAACTTCGTCATCAGCGACACTAACTGACTTGCATATAACTACAATTGTACCTTGACCATCTATATGAGACCAACCTATCTGCCTCTGACCCCATGATTGGGAGAAAAGCACTCCACCACCAGCCTCGTCGTCAGCGACACTAGGCCTCCCTTGCCCCTATCTACACCTGACACCATAAAGCCAATTGCATCTTCAATCTCCTTATGAGACCAACACATTCCCTGTTATAGATGTACCAACTGTATATGACTGCTAGGTTTGTTTATATACACATGCAAACTTTGCTCCCACACAACGAAACCTGAAGTGCTCCGCAGCAGGAATGCGACTAGAAAGGAGCCTTTTTGACGTGTTACCCGCTACTTAATACTAGTTTTAATATCTGGCCATCACAAGTAAAAATGGGACAACCTGTGTTGCGGGATGCATCCTAGCCCCTACCCCTTTTCAGCCCGATCTTTGCTGTCATGTTGACTGATGCATTCAAAGGCAGTGATACTAGAAAGTCCGCTATCACCTACACGGTGATTTCGTCAATATGAGGAGATTGCGGGCAAGAACAATAGTACAAATTGAGTCAATATGTGAACTTCTCTTTGATGACCACTGTGCTCTCAGTGCCCATTTATAGACTGGGATGCAATGTGCTGTTGACATGTTTGCAGTGGCCTGCGATAGCTTTGATCTCGCCATTTTTGCTGGTAACTGTCAGGTGTTGCACTAAGCGGCCCCTGGAAATGTGCACAGTGAGCCATCTATCACTATCAATGGTCAGAGGTTGAAATCCGGGGAAAGCTTTGTACACATTGGTAGCACACATGGGCTGCCTAAGGAAATGAGATGGTAAGATAGGATCACGGATGTAGGGATTCTTTTGCCGGGTTGGCATGACAAGCATCCACGCAGCTCTGTGCAAATCGCAGGTTGGATGGACTAGCCATGTTGTCCGCATGTCAGATGAGCGGCTTCCGCAGAAAATATTCTGTGGCGACCTTGAGTCAGAGAGGCGAACTCGCGGTGGCCAAATACAACGTTACAATGACACTCTGAAAGCCTTACTAAAGAACTGCAACATTGACCCCGATAATTTGGGAACATTGCTGCTGATCACTCTGCCCGTAGTGAAATCTGGCATGACGCATATTGAGCAGTCAAGAACTCAAGAAAGCTGCTCGGAGAAGAGCGACACGAAAGGCAAGAGACAAGTTGCTCCCGTCTGACGGTTAGACAATGTTTCTCTGCTCTCAGTGTGACAGACGCTTTCAGACTCGGATTGGTTTGTTTAATCAGTCATATACGAACCCACTCCAGGGTTGACAGATGACAATTTGGTCCTCTTCGGAAACGATAGACAAACAACAACAGAGTCCTATCTTAGCACGACAGGTTCTGACGCGCGTTGGTCACACATGTAAGGAGTCGACATTAGGGTCTTTGTCCGACCTGTTCTTTGGGAAAATTTGCTTCCTCTGAGTCTCAGCCATGAAATTCCGCTCGGTTAACTGAGAACTTTGTGTTCTATTCTTGCGTTAGGCGAGCGTCTCCCAGAAAGTGACATCAATGTAGACACTTTTTAGAAACATTTAAAGAGTCTTTGTAACATTTCTTATGTCCCTCAACGATCGACTGCTTGTTCTCTGTTGACCGTACGACAGTTACATACGCGCATGATAGCTACTTACTTACGTAGTCACGCCTATTCTATCCTGGGGTATAGAGGTTTGAAAGAAAGATCACCAGACTATTCTATCCACCGTCTTCCTCTTTGCTTATACTCGCCTAGTCCTATATCACTTATAGACTGTCTTGTATTGTTATCCCAGTGGACTATGTGTCGTCCTGGAGGTTTGGATTCTTGGCTCTTTGTTTCGCATGCCTGTTAATCTTATTTCATTCTGCATACATGGTTACACTACCCAAGTTGAGATTACTCCACTCGTGTTTGCAAAGCTTCGGTTTCGAGATTGCGTGGTATTTTCTGATTATGACCCTCGCCTCTTCTTGTTACTTAGATCATTTTTCTTATATATCTAATTTCAGAGACTTGGTGCATAATTATTTGGTTTGTGATAATTTTATATGACATAAATCGGTTAAAAAAATTTAAAAAACTGGCAATTTCAAGTAGATTGAGCGATACAGTCATCTTAGTTTTCTGACCTACTTCTCTTTGACTGAGAAACTCTGTAATTTATGGCAGGAAAATATTTGTCAATTGCTGCTCTTCGCTGACGCACACATATCTCTTAATAGACCCTTAATAGCTAGAGATTTTTCATACCCCACATTTGAATATTTGCATATTGCGGATTGAAAACTTTGCAAATACCCCATATGAATCTTTGCAGACCCCGAACTGAACTCTTTGCACACCTTCCACTCTTCTCTCAGCTGACTCCCGATCGAATATTCATGGCTTCACCGAGGACCATGGAACCCTATTGGTGATACCACAGGGATAAAAGCAATCTTCTCATTAATATATCATTTCAACTGTGATCATACGTAAGTATCATACTCTTTGCAGAACGTCGCTTCTTAGAACATCCAACCTATTTGGCTGTTACAAGTTTCTTGGCAAGTGTGCGTACTGCACACTCACTGTGAAGGACCGAGAAAAAAAAAACCGCGTCTGCCAAACTAGACGCGAGTGGGATTCGAACCAGGTGCGTTGGGACAGTGAAACGAACGCCTCACCACTAGTCCACGAAGCCTCCTTCTGTGATAACACGAAGGAGAAATAGATTAAGTATATCGTAACACGAAATTAGTATCGTCAACGTTACCCAAATAATATGGACTCCTGGGAAGGGGGTTATCGGAGGGGTTCATAGCCAAATATGATGACCAAGCTGCCTAAGATGTCACCTAAGAACAAACAAAGAATTGACACGACATGACAGAGTTTCTGTTGTAAAATTAGGGAATATTTACTCTGTAAACCCACGCGAGGCTACGAATAGTAGGAAAAACATTGTAAGTGTTAAACAGTTTCGTTTGAATTAGATATCAAAGCAAGACAATTTTTTTCACTATAAACGCTATTAAAGAAGATACCTTCTTCTTCTCTACATTACGTATTATTAATGGTTTCTTTTAATACAGATTCAGTGTCATTACTCCTCTTTGCTGATGACCAAGCACTAATAGCTTGAAATACTTGGAATCCTGGTTTTCAAACAGACATGTTAATGTCTGTTGCCAAGTAGTCGAATGCTTCGGTTATATGTAGTAGGTATTTTACAACTTCCTGTGGCTTACTAGACACATAATTTTGGTAGACTTTTAAACTAGAATTTTGTAGGGGCAGCGGCCGTTAAGCCTACTTTTTTCGATTTCCAACTGCCAAGGTATTTTTAACGTGCTCGACACTGAACACGGGAGTCCGATATTACTACCCAGAGATCAGGGGAATTGTTACCAGAAAATCCACGTGAAAAAATCATGGTCTCCACCGTATGCTTCTTCTTCTTCGTACGCAGTCAGACAGTAACCATTATTTTTTCGAAAAAAGCGGCGGTCATCCTGAGGCTGTCGCCACTGCCATAGAGCTTGTCTTGCAGTTCCACTGGTGATGGCCACATCTGCTCTCTCTGATCCTCGTATGTCGGGCAGTTCTGCAGCAGATGTTCAGCGGTCATTTTACCAGTACCGCACGGGCATTCGTCGGTACCACCTATCTTTAATTTGTTGAATAGGTGGTACCTCAGTCTAGTGTGGCCAGTGCGAAGTCTGAAGACAACGACCTGCTCTCTTCGGTTCAACTGGTAATAGGCATCGTTTTTGGTGTAACCAGTATGTTCGGTTTCCCATTTGGTCATGTATCTGGCTTTGATAAGCCGTTTTGATTCTTCGTACGTCATACTAGTATCTGTTTGTGGTAGTCTTGCACCTTCTTTTGCCAGTCTGTCTGCCTCCTCGTTGCCTTGGATGTTGCAGTGTGATGGAACCCACTGTACCACTACCCTTTTTGGTGCGGACTGCTGGCTCAGTTTGCAGAGTGCTGCTCTTAAGTCATTAAGCTCAGTGTTTTTCTGGCTTTTTAGCGTTGTGACTACGGTGAGAGCATCTGTAAGCAGGACTATATGGCTTTCATTTTCATTGTGTGTCACCATTTCTTCCACTGCCGCCCTCAGTGCCTCAGCCTCCGCTCTGAAAATGCTTGTGTACTTACCAGTAGCTAATGACAGTGTTATTTTTCTGCCATTTGGTAGGTTCAGGAATGCTCCTGCCCCTCCGTTCGGTGTAGTGTTTGTTACAGAACCGTCGGTGTATGCATGGGTCCAGTCCATGCTTGGGTAGCTTTTCGATATGAAGCTTAGGGTAGTATCTCTCCTTTCTTTTTCAGTCTGGCAGTTTGTGTTTCCAATACCTGGTATATTTTCTACCACCTCTGGAAATATATGCTGCCTCCAGGTAGGTTTTCGTACAGTAGTGATGGGTTTTGGTGTTGTTAGTGCGTTTATGGGATCTTCGTGCATCTTTGCTTTGGCTATTTCTGAAAAGTTTCTCCGCTTTAGTTTCCCATTTCCCAAATTGTTTAGTCTCTGGTGCATTGGATGGTCGGTCAGTCTTCGGAGTTTCTCTGACTGCAGCTGGGCTCTGCAGTCTCTTCTATTGGTCATGGATTGCAGTTTTGTAATCTTTTCAAGTTCTACAATTGGCGTTGACTTCATGCCTCCTGTTATAATTCCCATGGCTTGGTTTTGAAGTTTGCTAACTTTATCGAAGTTCGCCTTCGCTGCTGTTGTCCATGCCGCAATGCCATACTCGATAACTGGTCTCACTCTTCCAGTGTACAGTTTCTTTAGTATGCCTTCGTCTGCTCCCCAGCTTGTGCCAGCAAGTTTCCTCATGATTGCCATTCTTTCTCTGGCTCTCATTCGGTTTCTCTCAATCTGACTTTTCCATGTCATGCGCCGATCAAATGTGACTCCCAGATAGGTTGGGTTGTCGTTTGGCTGCAGGAATTTGCCATTTATACTTAATTTGGTATTTTAGGGTTTTAATGAAAGCGAGAATATTGTGCATGTGGTTTTCTCCTCGTTTATTTTGACCAGCCATGAGTTCGCCCACTCTTCCAGCGACGTTAGGGCCGTCTGCATCCGATTTCTTGCTATGGTGAGATTCTTTTCAGAGGTACACATAGCCAGATCGTCTGCAAACATTGAGCTATGGACTCTTCTTGGTATGTTCTCTGTAATATCGTTTATATATACCAGGAAGAGTGTGGGTGACAGTACTCCCCCTTGGGGTACTCCCTGCTCGAGTGTCACATTTTTGCTCATCTGCCCTTGTACTTGGACTCTGGTCGTTCTTTGTTTGAGGTAGTGGTTGATCCACTTGTACATTTTCCCACAAACATCACTTCTTCTTAGCTTGACTCTAAGTCCGTCTTTCCAGACTTTGTCAAATGCCTTTTCCAGATCCACCCAAACAGCTACTGTGTGTTTCTGTGCCTGGTAGGCATCTTCTATTTCCTGGGCTATGAGGATGACCTGGTCCTCAGTGGATCTGTGCTGTCTAAAGCCGGCTTGCTGTGGAATTAGTATTCGTTTTTCTTCCAGATGCCACATCAGTCTGGTTTTTATCATACGTTCCATCAGCTTGCCGACACAGCTCAGTAGGCTGATGGGCCTGTATCCATTTGGTTCTGTTTTGTCCTTTCCTGTTTTTGGTACTGGTACCAGTATTGCGTCTTTCCATGCCTGGGGTACAATTCCCCTTTTCCAGCTTTGGTTCAGGACCGATAGCAGTTTCCTCTTCGCTGTTTGGCCCAGCCCCATCAGCATTTCGTTTGTTATCCCGTCTTTTCCGGGAGATTTCCTTTTCTTTAATCTTCTCATAGCCTCTTCCATTTCGCTCATTGTTAATTTGGCCATCATGTGCTCTTCAGGTTCCGTATTGATGTTGTCGTGCCCCTTTAGCTCTTCACTAATGTCTGTATGCTTATCTGCAGGGACCTCGATGTGGTTTGCTCTGGCATAGTGATCGACAAAAGCGTTTGCGGCTTTCTTACCTGTGACCAAGTTCTCGCCCTGCTTGATGGTAATATGTTTGTTTCATCTCCACCGTATTCGAACGAGAAACCTCCTGCATTTGCCTCGAGACCACTGAGCCCACAGAATAGCAGCATAAAACAACAACTGCAGGAACATATCAACAATTCTAATGAGGTCTGTACGGATTACAGTCTATACGGATTACAGTCTATACGGATTACAGTCTATTCGGATTACAGTATGAAAATCAAGATAAAGCAAACCGAAGTTATGAAGATTGTAAAACATGAAATAGAAACAACAATATTCATTCAAAACCAACAAGTAATATAGGTCGAAAAATGTCACATACCTGGGTAACATAATCTCAGTAGATGACAAATAGGCGACACCGAAATTCAAAACAGATGTAATAAAGCAAGTCAAATAATTTAGCAAATGTACACAATATTACTATTTAAGCACGTGGCAAATGGATACAAAAAGAACGCAATACAACACAATATTCATATGCACATTGTGCTATAAGTGCCAGAATTGGACATTAACTAACAAAGATAAAATAAACATCGTAACAACAGAGATGAAATGCCTGCTCAGAATACCCCGAGTAGCAAGAATGGATAGAATCAGAAACGAAGAGATTATGAGACAAATAAGTACACCAGTGCTAGACCTCATCAAGAGAAAAGCAAACCAAATGGTTCGGCCACGTGACACGTCAAACACCAGATAAATTCCCTGTGAAATACATGTTGTACATAAACAATAGATTCAAGGCCAATGGCCACCCACGCAAAAGATGGATAACAGAAATAACAGAAGCACTAAAGCTTCCCGTGTAGGAAACGCATACTAGGGATTGGTCAAGATAACGTTTCACAACCTGAGGCTGAAAGGCACAAACAGGACACAAAGTGGAAAGAAAGACAAGGAGGGTTTTTAACCATTTCTTTAGCTAGCTCTGTGGTAAAACTCATTATCTGAACCTCTGTTGATTTGATCATATGTAAGAAGGCGTCTAAAATGTTTCAGTTACTAATATAGTGTCGATACTATTGGGACGCACTTCTATAGTGTCGGTACTATTGGGACGCACTTCTATAGTGTCGGTACTATTGGGACGCACTTCTATAGTGTCGATACTATTGGGACGCACTTCTATAGTGTCGGTACTATTGGGACGCACTTCTATAGTGTCGGTACTATTGGGACGCACTTCTATAGTGTCGGTACTATTGGGACGCACTTCTATAGTGTCGGTACTATTGGGACGCACTTCTATAGTGTCGGTACTATTGTGACGCACTTCTATAGTGTCGGTACTATTGGGACGCACTTCTATAGTGTCGTTCAGTTGATCGCGATTCCGTCGAGCTAAAACAATACCTGGTGTAATTGATGTTTGTTTCACGTGAATGTATTCACGTCCCTTAAAACGAGTTTTTAATAAGCAGAGGCACATGATAAAAAAATATGAGTGTTCTTGTAATATTATTAATTAGCTTTCAATAACCCCAACCCAACAACATCGTCACCAGCGACACTAACTCACCTGCACATAACTCCAATTGTACCTTGACAATCTATATGAGACCAAAACATTCCGAACCTATCTGTCTCTGACCTCATGATCTGGACAAAAAGCACTCCACCAGCCTCGTCATCAGCGACACTAGACCCTATTTACACCTGACACCATAAAGCCAATTGCACCTTCAATCTCCATATGAGACCAACACATTCCCTTAAGATGTACCAATTACATTATTTCTGAATGCGTGATGTATTGCGTTATATTCTGCGCACTCTGTAGATAATTCTTTACAATGGTTTTAATTTCAATAGTGGCACTAGCCCTGTCATCGATGCTCTCAATCTGACCTAGTTGTAAATATGTACCTGACTTAATGTTAGGGAAGGAAAGTCAAGGAAGAAGGAAACTAGTATAAACAGGTGAGGTTTAGTATAATGAAGTCTCCGACAACAGTGCCTGATGTGCCACTATTTTGACCATTACTGTTTGAACGTTAATTAGAGAATATATGCATTTTACGGCTATTCACTTTACGATTGAATGTTTGTGAACGTAATCATGCCGTCAAACGAGACCATGCTTTATAACGTATCTGAGTCTGTCCAACCTATTGGCCCCAGGATTTCATAGTGGGGAGGAAAGAATAGCACGACTGTGCCCTATATTTTGAAGGAAAGATACGATTCATAAAACGTGATTCAGGAGGTGTGTGTATGTTATGCCATATAAAGAAATAGTACTGTAGAAATAGCTAATGAATGTTATGTCATAGAAAGAAATAGTACTGTAGAAACAGCTAATGTTTATTATGTTATAGACATAAATAGTACTGTGGAAATAGATAATATATGTTATGGTATAGAAAGAAATAGTACTGTAGAAGTAGATTATGTATGTTATGCCATATAAATAAATAGTACTGTAGAAATAGCTAATGAATGTTATGGCATATACAGAAATAGTACTGTAAAAATAGCTAATGTATGTTATGGCATAGAAAGAAATAGTACTGTAGAAATAGCTAATGTATGTTATGCCATAGAAAGAAATAGTACTGTAGAAATAGCTAATGTATGTTATGGCATAGAAAAAAATAGTACTGTAGAAATAGCTAATGTAAAATTACATTAATTATTTATTAAAAGGTGGAGGCAGAGGGTGACGTAGGCAAGTATTGCATGTGCTCGGAATAATGAGCCTGCAAGTTGTGCCACTATTGGATGTGTGCCCATTATAAATTAGTGCACTCTTCAAGGAAAGCAAGGCGAGCGAAAAGAAATATATAAATGGTTTGTCCAGGCATCCTACTAGCAGGCCACTACAGAGGGCATTCAGTAGCATCCCATTATTTTATTGAAAAACGTGCAATCTGACAAATTACCTGTTCTTGACCGTTATAAATTACCGAGGAAGAAACGACGTGATAGATTAAATGTTCTTGGCGGCTATAAATCAGTTACGGAGATACTAAGTAATAAGTTAACTGTCCTTGACAGCTATAAATTACATAAGAAGAAACTAAGTAATAAGTTAACTGTCCTTGACAGCTATAAATTACATAAGAAGAAACTTCGTGTTTAATGAACTGTGATTGACAGCTAATAATTACATAAGAAGAAACTTCGTGTTTAATTAACTGTCCTTGAAAATGATAGAGAAGTAAAGCTTGAGTTGACTAGGACACATTTTGTGACATGGACGTCTCCTATAGACGATACTAGAGTACAAGATCCAAGGGAAAATAGGAAGAGGATGATCAAGGCTCATATTTACGTATCAGGCATGCAGAGACATTAAAATACGACCCTATGCTGAAATGAAGAGAGCTGCAGATGGCAGTCGTTCCCACGGAGAGACATGCTCAGATAACCTTACAACCAGTCTTATGGCTGATCAACTACAGGATAGGGTTAAACTGTGAGATGCTAAAAACAGTCTTAAGACCGACCAGCCAGACGATTGTGTCAAATGGAGAGACATGCTCATTCAGCCATACAACCTGGCTTAGGTCTGACCAACCATATGATAGGAACAAGTGGAGAGACATAGATAACCTTACAACCAGACTTAGGACTCATCAACTAGAGGATAGTGCTAAATGGAGAGTCATGCTCAGACAATCCTACAACCAGAGACTGACAATAGCAGTGATTGCCTACCTTTTTGACTTCGAGGCACATTTTCCGAGGCAAAATCTTCGACACGTATTCTATTTATAGTGTCCTACTAGATCATTTGTATGGCGCGTGACGACTCGTCCAAACCGAAAAGCACACAGAACTGCAGCGAGGAATATTACACGATGAATTAGTTTATCCGATGCGTGTGATCCCTGGGCCCCTTACGGGGAATGAAAGAATACGCCCACTGTTACTCTATCTTCTTCTTTTGTCCTACTGATCTTGCCATACGGCGTCGCAGATAGGTGGGATGTTCTACTGCTGTTGCCATAGGTGGGATTCGTAGATTTCTTGTTATCCCTAAGTGGGAGGCTTGGGCTGTTGTTAGGTGTAACGTCCTGAGAGTGTTAGAGATATCCTCAATCCATCGACTTCCCTTCGTGGTCTGCCTCTTGCTCGTGGACCCAAGATCTGTATATGACATTCTCTTGTTACAGCTGATCATATTACATTCTGACTAAATGACCAAACCACTTGATTTGTTGAGAGTCAAAGTAGGCTCTAACTGGGTTTGTCCCCACTGTCTGCCTCAGCGTGGCGTTGGGGATTCGGTGACGGATTGTCTTTCCGGCTGCACTTCTCCCACAGTGCATCTCACAGCTCTGGATCTTACCCTTATGGGTTGCTAGTAAGGACCAAGATTGACATTGGTAACACAATGTAGGAATAAACAGTTGAAAGAAGAACTTTAAGGTATTTCTAAATTAGTGCCATTTGATAGTGGCCACTGTTCGCGTCTGAATTCTCTGTGCAATCTCTCTGTCCACTCTACTGTCATCAGTGAACATACTATCTAGGTATTTGAACTCCCGTCCTTGCTTGATACCAGTGTCACTGATATGGAAACTTCTCTGCAATTGTTCACGTGAAATCGACATAGTCTCTGTCTTGCCTGTGTTGATCTTGATGTCATATTCGTTATAAGCGAAATGGAGATACCTCTGTGCATATTATAAAAGGTGACTATAGAGAGTTGGGCTTGAGGTTAGCAACCTTATCGTGTATAGGAATTTTGCTACATGAACCGCCTCTCATATAGGACGTAGAGTGCTGTGGAGCAGAAATTCAAATGGAGACCAGCAATAGTGCTGACCCTATACTCTAAGCAACGCGTAGTTGTACAAGAGTGTGATTGTTTGACAGAGTTAAGATTTTTGACTCCATCATAGTCCAGTTAGAAGAACGATTCTCCAACTTTGACGAATCTGCATTTGTTCAACTCTTAAACGATGCAAAAATGTCAGAGTTCAGAAAATATTTTCCGGACAGTCAAAAACTTAAAAACACATATCCTAAGTGGGCTTAACTTTATAGCAATACTCAATGGACTGGTAAATATTTACCGCTGAGAAGACAAAGTTAAACCTTGTATTGAGTTATTAGGTTTCATTGTAGATAACGACCTCCAAACATTATAAGAAGAGACGGGCACGTTTCTGCAAATGATTTCTTTAGTATTCCAATGAGCTCGGCTACTGCAGAACGTTCAATGAGTAAAAGTAAAGTAAAGTAAAGTATCCCATAGCATTACTGCCGTAGGGGTGTGAGATGTTAGCGATCTCACATTTCAAAGGCTCGGCTTTATGAGGGCGGTAGCCACCTCCTCTCCCTCGCCGCTTTTACTTCCCGGACTGAACCGGTACCCATTTAAGGCTGGGTCGACCCGGGAGCCATTGCGGTCTGAAAAAAACAATACCGCCTCAACTGGGGAATGAACCCAGGACCACTCAGATGCGAAGCCAGTACATTGCCAAAAATTAAAACATATCTGCGTAATTATATGACCAATAATAGACTACGCAATATAGCTACTATTTCAATAGAATAGGAACTTTCTTGTAAGTGCGCTCACGACTACGTGTTAAAGGTGAGGTTGATAAATGTGTTTTCTAGAAATGAAACAAAGAAGCTTATAGCTGATTTACAAGAAAACGTAGACAACTGTGCAGAAATACGTCGACAACATGGGTTTCAACTACCTCATTGAGCACAAACATCGAGTACTTCTCTACGTGTTTTCGGCATTGTTAAGTGTGATCCTTTATGTTCATGACTCAGCTTTGCGCTAAAATTATCATTACGCTTCGCTACTGATATTGCCAGCCCCATGCACCGCCTTCTTTAGTTGCAGGATGCGACATGTAAGCAAGGAAACAGTATGTTTACTCTGTTTGTCCTGTAAACCACTTGGTGCTAAATTATAATGGTGAATTGTAACTCTCCAAATGTCTCAGATCAGTTTGAAATTTGACAAAACAGCAAACGATCGATGATCACTGTTTTGGAACTACTTTTTCGAAGATGTATGGATGTACTATGTCCTCTGATCACATGAATCTGACCGTCATTTCTTCTGACCATCATTTGTTCTAACAGTCATATCATTTAGTGCACGGCTCGGGCAGTGATCTTCCTAAAAATCATGCGCCTTGCTATAATGTGTTTTGATTGTAAACAAGTTGGACAACTCTTATGGCACGTGATTGATGTGACAGCGAGGATGTCACTCAATGAGAGAGGGGTGGGGTGGGGGGGGGGGGGGGCTGCTGCATGTGTTCACAGAGCATGGTCTGGGTGAGAGAAAACAGTCTGGGTGGAGAGAAAACGGTCTGGGTGGAGAGAGCATGGTCTGGGTGGAGAGAGCATGGTCTGGGTGGAGAGAGCATGGTCTGGATGGAGAGAAAACAGTCTGGGTGGAGAGAAAACGGCCTGGGTGGAGAGAGCATGGTCTGGGTGGAGAGAGCATGGTCTGGGTGGAGAGAGCATGGTCTGGATGGAGAGAAAACAGTCTGGGTGGAGAGAAAACGGTCTGGGTGGAGAGAAAACGGTCTGGGTGGAGAGAGCATTGTCTGGGTGGAGAGAAAACGGTCTGGGTGGAGAGAAAACGGTCTGGGTGGAGAGCGCATGGTCTGGGTGGAGAGAGCATGGTCTGGGTGGAGAGAGCATGGTCTGGGTGTAGAGAGCACGGTCTGTGAAGAGAGCATGTCTGGGTGGAGAGAGCATGGTCTGGGTGGAGGGAGCATGTTCTGGGTGGAGAGAGAATGGTCTGTGAAGAGAGCATGGTCTGGGTGGAGAGAAAACAGTCTGGGTGGAGAGAAAACAGTCTGAATGGAGAGAAAACGGTCTGGGTGGAGAGAGCATGTCTGGGTGGAGAGAGCATGTCTGGGTGGAGAGAGCATGTCTGGGTGGAGAGAGCATGTCTGGGTGGAGAGAGCATGGTCTGTGGAGAGAGCATGGTCTGGGTGGAGAGAGCACGGTCTGTGAAGAGAGCATGGTCTGTGGAGAGAGCATGGTCTGGGTGGAGAGAGCATGGTCTGGGTGGAGAGAAAACGGTCTGGGTGGAGAGAAAACGGTCTGGGGGGGAGAGAGCATGGTCTGGGTGGAGAGAAAACGGTCTGGGTGGAGAGAGCATGGTCTTTGTGGAGAGAAAACGGTCTGGGTGGAGAGAGCATGGTCTTTGTGGAGAGAAAACGGTCTGGATGGAAAGAGCATGTCTGGGTGGAGAGAGAATGGTCTGGGTGGATAGAAAACGGTCTGGAGGGAGGTAGGGAGCATGGTCTGGGTGGAGAGAGCATGGTCTGGGTGGAGAGAGCATGGTCTGGATAGAGAGAGCATGGTCTGGGTGGAGAGAGCATGGTCTGGGTGAAGAGAGCATGGTCTGGGTGGAGAGAGCATGGTCTGGGTGGAAAGGGCATGGTCTGGGTGGAGAGAGCATGGTCTGGGTGGAGAGAGCATGGTCTGGGTAGAGAGAGCATGGTCTGGGTGGAGAGAGCATGGCTTAGGTGGACAAAGAATTGCTTCTGTAGACAAAGCATGGCCTATATGGACAAAGCATGGCCTAGGTGGACAAAGAATTGCTTATGTAGACAAAGCATTGCCTATATGGACAAAGCATGGCTTAGATGGACAAAGCATGGCTTAGGTGGACAAAGGTTGGCATAGGTGGACAAAGCACAGCCTTGGTGGAAAAAGCATGGCCTAAGTGGACAAAGTTTGGCCTAGGTGGACAAAGCACGGCCTAAGCACGGGGAGGAATGTTAAAGTAAGAGATATATAAGTTTCCACAAACGGATTACGGCCATGTCAAGTTAAGTAAAAGCTATTAATTAACAAAAAAACAATGGCGACGGTTAGGGCGATATTTCAAGTTCCGTTTCGCGTTCTACTATCAAAATGGCCATGACCGACCTTAAGTATCGTCGTTTGTTTATCGTTAATCTCATGATTTATGTGCTGTTTTCGTGTGTGTAATTCTATTACACTGATGAATGTCTTTTGCCCGTAACGTAGGTTACATTTATGTTACTGTTCATGCGAGTAATCTCAGCTATGTTTGTCAATTCTTTTATACTCTGTAAATTGGATTGAGGAGAAAATAAAAATCTCATAAAGTGCTGAAATGCCCAGCGGACAGATAGTTGAGTATTTACAACGCAGTGGGCATGATAAAAAAATGCCTAATTTTGTTTATTTTGGTGTAACATCACAGCATCATGATTTCCCATTGTGGTATTGCTGTTTATAGAATCAGAAGTCACTCAACTTCAACGTAACGCAATTATGTGAGGTTGATTGATTTTCTTCTTCTTCTTCTTATTATTATTATTAATATTATTATTATTATTATTATCCTTTTTCTTCTTCTTCTTCCTCCTCTTTTTCTAAACATAACAACCTTTTTATACTGGTTTAGAAGACTTTGCAGAATCTGTAAAGAACTAGTTTCATTTATATTTTCTTGCACTAAAAGCTATGTGCATACATTCTATTGTTAAATGCATTAATTGTCCCTGCCTCCACTACTTCCCGTGGCAATGCATTCCAAGCATTCACCCTTCTCTGACTAAATAAATATTTGTTATGATCTAATTTGGACATTTCTTTAGTTAATTTGTAGCTATGCCCTCTTGTTCTTGTAGATGTTTGTATTTTGAAAAAAAACTTGTTTTAGTCTAATTTATCATTTCCTTTGAATATCTTATTAACCTGTATTAAGTCACCTAGAATTCTTCTCTTTTCTAGACACTGTAGGCCGGTTTTTCTGAGTCTTTCCTTATAAATGTAATTCTGGAATCCCACTATCAGCTTTGTGGCTCTTTTTTTGTAACCTTTCCAGCATGTTTATATCCCCTCTACGACAAGAACGCTATACTTGTACACAGTACTCCAATCTAGGTCTAACTAATACTTTATACAGTTTGACGTTCACTTCCTTACTCCTACGTTTAATATTTCTTTTTGTTATACCTACCATTGAATTTGCCTTTTTTCCCTGTTACCTGGACTTGTTCACTCACTGTACCTGTATGATCTATTATAACCCCTAAGTCCCTTCTTCTACCTATTTTTCTTCTTCATTCGGTGTGTGGCGTCAACTTGACATATCTAACGAGAACTGTTGTAAGCATGAGACTTGTTATATCTGTAGAACTTGTCCAGGAATGACACACTATGACTTCCATTTTTGCTTGTTTCTGTGTCTCGTACGTTGGACATATTTGTAGTCGTTGTTCATGAGTTCCTTTAATCAGTGAAAGTGTCTTTCCATTTAGATGTCAGGAGAACTTGTGGTGTCATTTAGCTATTCCTTTCATCAGTCAAAGTGTCTTTCAATTTAGATACCAGTAGAAGTTGTGGCGCCATTTAGAGATTGCTTTCATCTGTGGAAGAGTCTTTCAGTTTAGGCGAAAGGAGAACTGTGGCGTCATTTAGCAATTGCAAACTTTAGTTTTGAGGTCACCATTTTGCTATTTTCCAGTAAACAATATATGTATAATCACATGCTTATAACTAGTGCAGAAAACACCATAGCGACTTGAAATATGTTTCGTTGATCTACATATTGGCCATAGAATGTTCAATGGAACATAATCTTCTTCTTCTTCTTCATCGTACGCTGTTTACAGCGATATTTACGTTGCACTGATTTAATTTGTTAGCCAGTGGCTCAATGCATCCGATTTCAACAGGCGTTTCTGTAGGGTTGCCCTCCTTAGCCTTTGGCTGTCCCCAGCCTAACTGCAAGGCAGCAGTTGTTTTTGGTCAGAGTTGTCTCTCTTGGGAAGTTGTCTTGCAGGACTATCGAGTCTTCCCAACTCGTGTCTATAGCGTTTGGTAATGATATGATGGACTATGTACTAGTTTGTACTTTCCCGGAAGAAAGGCAGTCCAGTGTGACTTTTTCCCAGGATCGTCACGTCCTGCCAGAAACGTAGCATATGCATATGAGTGAGGTATCTTTTTGCTCGCTTTATTTTCTCGGCTCATCTGCAGTGATGGTACGCCTAGCATTCCCCGCCACCCGGGAGCTTGCCACCATAGGACAGGAGGTGCAATGTCCGCTGGACTGCATCTCTTCTGCGTCCATTGGAATGACTGATAGCAGACAGATGCAAAGAGCGAGGAAGGAGTGCATTTTACCAGGTGCATTGCTGCGGCTCGATCGGGCCCTCAGATGGTAGCTTATCAGCCAAGCACGTGGACCAAATGTCAGCGACCTGTGATTCCTCTCGAAATAGTGCATTTGACCAGGTGACAAGCCTAGTCTTGCACGGAGATGTTGTTCGCCTGAGGAGCGGACATATCTCATGGTCAAGGGTTGAGTCTCAGCAGTTCGCAGTGAGGTAGCTGATCTACTGCTTAGGGTACCCCGACCGAGAACTAAGTCTTCTACAATTGATTTCATTCCTCATCGCCGTATGGGGTGAATATCTAGCAGCTTCCCGCCCGCTTTTATCAGCGGACGGCAGAGACCTCATTCTGCGGCTTGACCGGGCGGGGCTGGAGCGTGGCCCCCAGGTCCCCACCATATCGAAGCCTCCCTTTGCATTCGTGCTGGGCTGCTTTCGGGCGGGATTTTTGGCTTAGAGGCGTTCGGCCTTAATCCCTCACCTTGCACCGTTGGCTTATCCGCCTAGTACGTGAACCAAATGTCTGCGGCTCCTCTCGGGCTTAGCAGGATTACCGTAGCAAAGCCCTGTCATTAGTAGGGTAAAACTGACCTGTCTTCAGAGGGTCTATTTCCAGCACCCGTTCAATATTAGCCAGACCGTATCAATAGAGGGCTTTTAGTTTGTCAATGGCCAAGTTTCTGGAGCCTGCAATTTCTGCAGGGTGAAGACCAGATTACCGTAGCAGGCGCTCTTTCATTTGGGGGTTTGGAGACTGACCTGTCTTCCGTGGGTCTAATACCAGCACATGTTCACTATTAGACCCATCAAAGGTGCTCTCTTTTGACAGTCTTTCTACACTATTGGCGTGTTTAGTCAATTTAAGCCTCAGGCTCCACTCCTGATAGTGCTCTTCCGTCAATTCCTTTATCAAACACTGGATGCAGACCAACCGAGCCACAGGGGGCATAACCCCAGATTTCTGAGGGTCTAAATCCAGCACCAGTTCCATATTAAATCCCAGGAAAGTGGTCTCGGCATGTCAGTCATTTCAGTGTTGGCCGTGTTGAGTCAAATTAAGCCGCAGGCTCCACTCCTGGTGGTGCCCTTCCGTCAATTCCTTTAAGTTTCAGCTTTGCAACCATACTTCCCCCGGAACCCAAACACTTTGGTTTCCCGGAAGCTGCCCGCAGAGTCATCGAAGCAACTCCTGCGGATCGCTAGTCGGCATCGTTTATGGTCAGAACTACGACGGTATCTGATCGTCTTCGCGCCTCTGACTTTCGTTCTTGATTAATGAAAACATTCTTGACAAATGCTTTCGCAGTAGCTCGTCTTGCGGCGATCCAAGAATTTCACCTCTAACGCCGCAATACGAATGCCCCCGTTTGTCCCTGTTAATCATTACCTCCAGTTCCGAAAACCAACAAAATAGAACCGAGGTCCTATTCCATTATTCCATGCACCATTATTCAGGCAGCCGAGGCCTGCTTTGAATACTCTATATTTTTTCAAAGTAAACGCGCCGGCCACCCAGGACGCTCAGCGAAGAGCACCCGTGGGAGAGAGCCGGCAGACGGTAGGGCAGGAGACAACGGGCAGTGAACCGGCGCGAGCCGGACCGCCCGCCTGCGCCTGAGATCCAACTACGAGCTTTTTAACTGCAACAACTTTAGTATACGCTATTGGAGCTGGAATTACCGCGGCTGCTGGCACCAGACTTGCCCTCCAATAGATCCTCGTTAAAGGGTTTAAAGTGTACTCATTCCAATTACGGGGCCTCGAAAGAGTCCCGTATTGTTATTTTTCGTCACTACCTCCCCGTGCCGGGAGTGGGTAAGTTGCGCGCCTGCTGCCTTTCTTGGATGTGGTAGCCGTTTCCCATGCTCCCTCTCCGGAATCGAACCCTGATTCCCCGTTACCCGTTACAAACATGGTAGGCATGTCACGTACCATCGACATTTGATAGGGCAGACATTTGAAAGATGCGTCGCCGGCACATGAGGCCATGCGATCAGCACAAAGTTATCCAGAGTCACCAGTGGGGACGCCGCAACCCCGCGAGGGGAAACGACGATTGGTTTTGAACTAATAAAAGCGCTCTTTCCGCGAGGGTCGGAGCTTGGTAAGCATGTATTAGTTCTAGAATTGCCACAGTTATCCAAGTAGGATCGTGTCATCTAAGGAACCTCGACTGATTTAATGAGCCATTCGCGGTTTCACCGTGAGACCGTGTGAACTTAGACATGCATGGCTTAATCTTTGAGACAAGCATATGACTACTGGCAGGATCAACCAGATATCTGTCGGAGACGTACGTACAGCACACACCGGTCGGCGCAGGAAGGGTGTGTAAAAAGCCTCGCTGGGACGACGGCCGCAGGGACCGACTGACGGGACGGACGGTTTGTTCCACCCGTCCCTCACTCCGTCGACCTAGGACCGCCTGACAGGGGCCTCCCACACGCACCAGACGACCGACCGACCGGGCTCGCTCGAGGAGGGATGGCAGCGCTCTGTGCAGAACGGATCCCAACGACCTCGGCGATGAATTTCACTGGGACTAGAGACAATTTGGCCTGTCGGCCTGCCCTTCTCCGTAGGAGAACGCAGGGCCTCGAGGCAACGATTCCTGCTTTCCATTTGCCGGTCACAAGCTCTTTGCGAGAGTCGGACCACCAGCGAGACGTACTGTCGAGCTCTGCTATAAGCCTTAGATAAATCACCACGGACGGACCACGTTTCCTGATACGGACCAGACCAGCGCACCTCGGTGGAGGAGCCGCTGCAACAAACCGCACCCAATTCGCTCTACGGGGAAAGGCAGGCGAGCGTTTTCCGCAAGCCCGCGCTATCGCTCCGCCTGGCGGGACTGAGATCGCTTTACGAACACTGGTTGAAATTGAGTCGCTGCGGCGAGACAACTACCCCAGATGGAACATAATCTAACTTAGATATGGACTTCCCTTCTCGAAGTATTGTGCCTTAAGACTCATATACACATATATGTATGCGTGTGTATATATTGTGATCTGTTCTCTCTGCAGTTGTTCTACCTACCCTGTTATATGCGTGTGAGACCACATACGCTGCCTGCAGAAACTACTGAAGTCAAATACAGATGTGTTAGCTACCGGGCATGTAAAGCATACACACCATGATATGTGCAGCACAGATGAGATGGGCATATCGTCCACCAAAAAAGCTGCTCTATGCTGAACTACAACATGACAACTGAGTAAGCTGTGATTGGTCAGCGGATGGCAACTGTGATTGGTCAGCGGAAACGGTACAATGACACGATTAAGAAATCACTGAGCCAGTGCAGTATTAACCATGGTGACTGGGAAAGAATCCCCACAAATCGGACAGAACGGCGCAGCACTATTGCTGAGATTATTCATAGACATGGAGCATCAAGAATATATGATACTTTACAGAGACGATTACAATGCAAGTCTGCTCTAATTAACCCTTATTTAACCCCGCCGATAGGGGGTGTCCTATTTCCTTGTACTAACTGCGATAAACAATTCAGGGCTCCGTTTGGCTTAAAATAGCCATCTTCAAATATGTGAGCAGTGAATGTTGACAAACTTATGTGAACAGTGAATGTTGACCAACCCATGTGAACGGTGAATATGTTGGCCAACCCATGTAAACAGTGAATGTTGGCAAACCCATGTGAACAGTGAATGTTGGTCAACCCATGTGAACAGTGAATGTTAACAAACTCATGCGAACAGTGAATGTTGGCCAACCCATGTGAACAGTGAATGTTGGCCAACTCATGTGAACAGTTAATGTTGGCCAACCCATGTGAACAGTGAACGTTGACAAACCCATGTGAACAGTGAATGTTGGCCAACCCATGTGAACAGTGAATGTTGGCCAACCCATGTAAACATTGAATGTTGGCCAACCCATGTGGACAGTGAACTTTGACAAACTCATGTGAACAGTGAATATTGACGAAATGGTCCTCATCGATTACGATGAACGAACAACATATGTGTATATAAATAAAATGTCCCTGTGTATCTCGGAGTTAAAATGGAGAAGATACTCACATGGAGGTAACATATACAGGAGATAGAGCAAAACGCTGCCAGAAAACTATTCCTTATAACCAAGCTGGTCGGAACAAGTTGTGGGGAAAATAGCAACATCCTTAATAATGTATATACTGGCACAGTCAGGCCAGTACTCGATTACAGCATGACAGCATGGACAGTGGCATCAAAAACAAACACGGAACGCCGAAACAAAATTCAAAACTCGGGCTTAAGGATAATAACAGGAGGAATGAAGACTACACCAATCCAGACTATGGAAATATAAAGAAATATAAGACCCTTTAATACGAGACGGGAGCAAAGAGTGCTGACATATAGCGAAAATATTCTACGCATGCCTGGTCATCACATGTATATCAAACTGAAATACCCAGTTAAAAATAGAAATAAGAGAACCAGTTTCATCCATATATCAAACCACCTTCACCAAAAATATGAAACCAAATACCCAACCAACCTGCAGAAATAGAAATGCTTATCAACTATAAAGAGCTAAGCTACAACACAAATAAACATCGCAGTAAGTACAGCTATACCAGGGATCACAAGAAAAGATCAATACAATGACCACGAACTGAAAACTTTAGCACAAGCGATGATTCATCATCATGTAGCATGTTCTTTGTAGAAGGTCACTCCCATCTCAGTCGGTCTGAAAGAAACTCGTTCTCTTGCCAAAACTCCAACCTCCGCCACAGTCATACCCAGGCATTCCTGGATATCTTTGTGCCATCATCTTCTTGGTCTACCCCTTCCTCTTTTTCCTGGCACCATACCTTCCATCACCGTTTTCTCAAGACCGTTGTGTCTCTTGATGTGACCAAAATATTTCCATTTTATAGCCAAAATGGAATTGATAAACCAGTTTTCCTCTATGCTCAACTCTTGCCCAATGTCTACATTTGTTTTTTTCTCTGTCCAGGGTATTTTGAGGATCTTTCTGTAACATTTTGACTCGAAGGATTCGATTCTTTGCCTAGAAGTTTGGTAATCGTCCATGATTCACAGCCATAAGCTGCCACAGGAAAAACACAGGCTCTCAAGACGTATTTATTATGATTAAGAGATGATTAAGGATTATTATAAAACCAAGGAAGGGACACAAGTATACACAGATGGTTCAGCAGGGCGGGTTGGCCGGAATTGGGGAGGAGACATATACATGACACACAAGTAGAAATATAACAGAAGAGGATTTTCCAACAGGGAAGTCGTCCACAAACCTCAGAGTAGAGTCTATGGCCCTTCTACGAGCACCAAGATTACTTGAAACAGAAAAGCAACCACCAACACAAAAAACTGCAGTCGCTAATTGCTGGATGTAGAATGGAGACGCTGGTATCTTTATAACATACCTTGAGGACCTTTTTGGGAGAAGGAGGGTTCCCACTGGTAGAATCTGCTCCAACTATACAGCAGGTTCAATCTGTCAACATGATTTAGAACCGCAATTCTGATTGCCACCAAGTAGTCATCTTCACAGACACATTATCTGTGCTGCAAGCTCTTAAGGGTGGTTAACCCTCGTTTCTGGAAAGCGAACTATACGCCAGTAGGTGCCATCCCATTGTGGCGCGCCTGGAAATAAGAGGGTAGATGGGCTTGCAGGGAGGGGAGCAGAGTGTGAACAAGCAGACGGTGAAATCTCTTGGAGAAGAAGAGAGTTGTCCAGGCTGTCAGAAGAGAACAGAACCAACCCAAGGATG
Organism: Ariolimax columbianus; assembly: GCA_036924085.1. NCBI lineage: Eukaryota > Metazoa > Mollusca > Gastropoda > Stylommatophora > Arionidae > Ariolimax > Ariolimax columbianus. The sequence continues at coordinate 107,257,689 of JAVGWX010000001.1, read as the reverse complement.
ACCACCACGCCCTTGGCCGGCAAGGGCAGACTATCATTCTTCGGCTCAGGACTGGGCACAATAGACTGAATAAACACATGTACAGGCTTCGTCTGTCTGCTTCGTCGCTGTGTACATGTGGGACTGAACATGTTTTGCAGGAATGTCCTATGAATGGTCAGTTAAGGAGGATACATTGGTCAAATGATTCGACACCACAATCAAAGCTGTATGGAGCTAAAGAGCAACTGCAGTCAATGGTCGAGTTCATCGTGGAAACTCGTCTGATGGTGTAAACATCTATGATGCGATCCGAAGAAGAAGAAGAAGAAGAAGAAGAAGAAGAAGAAGAAGAAGAAGAAGAAGAAGAAGAAGAAGAAGAAGAAGAAGAAGAAGACTGCAGAGTTCTATTAGAAGCAATAAATAAAAACAACAACGAACTGCTGTTATCAGAAATCAGAGCAGAACTAGCACAACTCTAGCGATCTTCAACAATAGCGCTCCAAAGGCTACCCTCCCATTGTGCAATCACAGGAAACGAGAGAGCCGTTACGCTTGTAAAAAGATGGCAGTAAAAAGGCACAATTTGATTTCGTGTAAAATACAGAGATATCAGGAACATCCTCAGAAATCAGTATATTCATCAATGGAGAGAAGACAAAAACATAAACATTACACCAGACCCAATTCACCAACTCAAAATAAACCAACAAACTGTCTTATTTCATCTAATAACTAGACACTACAGACTACTCGAACATTTATACCGACTGAAGATCTCACACAACGATGACTGTCCTCCTGGAACAGATGGACAGAATCCTAAGCTCATTCTACAGGAATGCTCAATCTATTGGGAAATGAGATACCAGACCTGGCCAGAGTGTGCTGAGCTGAGACAATAGCTGTGGGGCAGCCGCTCTGACCTGGTGAAGACTACAGTAGTCATCATGGCGAATGGGGACGGCGTGGGCTAGTGGTTAAGTGATACGGCTCACAGCCATAAGGTGCTGGGTTCGATCCCCATCACAGCACAGGCAGTTTCCCCGAGGAAGCAAACCCTTAGAAAATACAGGAGGAAGCAGACCCTTACATAAAATGTATGCTGAAGTCGGGTGCATTGGGCCAACATGTGCAAAATAAAAACCCCAGTGCAACGCACACCGCCTTGGGGATTAGAGAAATAAGGCAAACGCAAATGGGAAAAAAAAATAATTAAAAAAAAATAATGGCGAATAACTTGCATATATAGCATGACCAAAGATCCTGAAAGCAAAAAAGGAAAAGAAGATCACCTCAAGGCAATCTCCATAGATAAAGCGTTGGGCCGTGGACCGGCAGAAAATTTATGCTGACTGGTACCGGTCCGTGGACCAGCGGTTGAGAAACAGTTATACACTGTTTTAACGAGCAAAAACAATCACGTTAGATAACTTTTGTTCCCCTTCACAGCAATTAGTAATTTATGTGGTTGCGTCCCTTCCTTCATCTCAACAGTTGCTTAATTGCATTTAATAACCGAGTGGTACCTGAGTTTGTACGACTAGAACAATTGTCACCTTCCGGGCATGAAGTAAGAGGCGACACTTAAGAGGATTGTGTGTGGGAATACCATTCTCACCAAATAGAACCAGTGCTACCGAAATCGCCACAGGAAATGCTTGGTTACAAACCTAAGATCAAGGGAGACAGTTTGCAGAGGTGGCCTAATGCTTCATTTAGAGCGAATATGTGAATGAGAAATAAGATACAATGAGATACGATTAGCTAATAACTGATGATAAAAAAAAGATGGAAAGATTTAATAAAAACTGTCGAACGACTGCATTCGCATTCCTGGGTAGTTAAGGAAATTAAGGTTGAAGATTACAACCGCAACGGCACTGTCTCTCTCTTTCTGAATCAGTTTCTCCACTGTCCACGCTCTCTTTCTGAATCAGTTTCTCCACTGTCCACGCTCTCTCTTTCTGAATCAGTTTCTCCACTGTCCACGATCTCTCTTTCTGAATCAGTTTCACCACTGTCCACGATCTCTCTTTCTGAATCAGTTTCTCCACTGTCCACGATCTCTCTTTCTGAATCAGTTTCTTCACTGTCCACGCTCTCTCTTTCTGAATCAGTTTCTCCACTGTCCACGATCTCTCTTTCTGAATCAGTTTCCCCACTCTTAACTTTATCAATCTCTCGTCCTGCAACACCCCGCCCCCCCCCCCCATTACCACTCTCTCTGTCTCACTTCCTGAAGCGCCCCACCCTCCACTATCAGTCTCTCTTCCTGCAGCGCCACCATCCTCCTCTATCAGTCTCTCATCCTGCAGCGCCTCCACCGTTTACTCTATCTGTCTCTCTTCCTGTAGCGCCCCCACCCTTTACTCTATCAGCCTCTCTTCCTGCAGCGCCCCCACCCTCCACTCTATGAGCCTCTCTTCCTGCAGCGCTTCCACCCTCCACTCTAAAAGCCTCTCTTCCTGCAGCGCCCCCACCCTCCACTCTATGAGCCTTTCTTCCTGCATTGCCCCTACCCTCCACTCTATGAGCCTCTCTTTCTGCAGCGCCTCCCCTCCCCACGAAATAAACAATAAGTTTCAAATTATGGAAAGAGTATGATCAATTTAGTATATTAAAGGTTTACTGTACATTTGTTGGTGATATTACACTTCTGTCTTATAAATAGCTATTCTACCTTTCTATGTGGATCTGTTTTCTCTCCAACATCCTCAGATCTTCCTAATAAAAGACAACAAAAATTTAAAAAATTGTCCTTTAGCTGTTACATATCCATCAATGTATTTATTCCACTAATTCTTTCTCTCCTTAGTTGTCCATTTGTAATCTGCCCCACCCAACGTCCCCCCAAAAAAATAACAAAAAAACAAAAACAAACCAACAACCTGGTTGCCCTGAAACGCACGATGGGCGCGACGAGGTGACACCTCCAGGACGAGGGTTGCTTGGGGTCTGGGTTTCACAAGTTCGGAACAATTGGCTGATAAGATCCACCTAATGGAAGTACCACAGCGCAGCACAAACATACACATACGCGCACCCATACAATGGATGAAACTTAGCCAAAAAGAAAGGTAAACCATTTCAATGATGAAGATTGGATGATGAGGAGGGAAAGAAAACTTATCCCTTAATGAACAACGTATCTTAACATTTTTATACTGGTTTAGAAGACCCTATAGAGTCTGTATACAACCAGTTTCTTGGACGGTAGTTTAACCGATGTACGCGTCCATCTTAATGGACTTAAAGACTAGAGCTAAGTAGACCCGGAGCCAGTTAAGCGCCATTTATATCGGCTCTTAACAAACCACCTGGGAAGGTACACATAATTTTGGGCAGAACGTTAACTAGAACATTTGGAATTTATAGGGCAGCGGCCGTTAAGCCTTCTATTTCCGACTTCTAACTGCCAAGAGGTTTTTAACGTGCTCAACACTGGACACTGGAGTCCGATCTCGCTACCCAGATATCAGGGAATTTTTACTAGAAGATACACTTGAAAAAAACTATGTAATTCGAACCAGCAACCTCCCGCACTCGAGGTGGACACCTTACCTCGAGACCACTGAGTAAATAGCCTCCGTAATTGTAGTTTTTCTAAGCGTTTATAAGCTAAGATAAACATAAGAAACGAAGAGTAACCAGAGCTAGGTATATCATTCTATTCATGACCGTACCTTACGTTCTTCATCTTCTTGGTTCCTTGGTCAGTGAATGACAAAGCGGTCAGTGACCGTTACGTCTGATGGCATCTTTAAGTGCTACAAAAATCTTCCTCAATTTCACCTGGTTCGAGGCCGTCCTTCGCGCAATGCCCCAACTCTGACTCATGATTTTTATAAGGCATCCACAAAGTTGTCCTCTATTCCGCTTTTCCCCTGGGGTCCATACCAAGGCAGCTATGGGGATGGTATCAGGCCTTTTTCTTAGCGTGTGACCTATCCAATTCCACCAATCGACCGATTAGGATGGTGTTCATGTCTTTTTGACTGGCCCAGGCATGCAGCTAGCAGTTGGTGATGGTGTTTGTCTAGATAATTATATGAATCTTTCTTAAGCAGGTTGTTAACTTAACTTAACGTCTTTATACTGGCTTAGAAAACCATGCAGAGTCTGTAAACAACCAGTTTCATTTACATCATCTTCTTCTAAAAGCTATGCGCATCCAATTTATTCTTAAATGCATTAACTGTCCCTGTTGTGTGAAAATATAATTTTGAAGTTTATTGTTGCTTTACTCTCCAGCACTCCGCGTCAAATAGAAGCACAGAAACCACAGACGTCTTGTAAATTCTTAGTTTGGTGAATGTTGTTTAAGCTAACAACGACTATTCTGGCTTTGTTCAATCTGCTTTTGATACCTCTATCTGTTTCACCGTCCGGAATAGCTGTGCTTCCGAGGAATGTAAATGTATCAGTCATAGGTATTTCTTCATTTTCTATTTAAATTAGCGTGAGATTAAAATGTGATTTCTGTCTTTTTTATTTCAATATTCAGTCCAACTTAGACTGAAGAGTTACATGACAGAGGCAAGTTAATGAATTACGTAAATGCTGTATTCAGAAGTCATTTTGTACTTGGCAAAGATTATTCTGCTTAACCGCTTTTCTCCTGCAACTTTTCTTGTGTAAAACTGTTTACAATTTATGTAATGACCATTCACCATTGGGAGTAGTTTTTTTCTCTCGCTTTGTTATCGTTATCCTGGTTTAATCTCACATTTAAACAAAGTTTTCTCCTTTGTTATCGTTCTCCTGGTTTAATCTCACATTTAAACAAAGTTTTCTCCTTTGTTATCGTTATCCTGGTTTGATCTTACATTTAAACAAAGTTTTCTCCTTTGTTATCGTTATCCTGGTTTAATCTCACATTTAAACAAAGTTTTCTCCTTTGCTATCGTTATCCTGGTTTAATCTCACATTTAAACAAAGTTTTCTCCTTTGTTATCGTTATCCTGGTTTAATCTCACATTTAAACAAAGTTTTCTCATTTGTTATCGTTATCCTGGTTTAATCTCACATTTAAACAAAGTTTTCTCCTTTGTTATCGTTATCCTGGTTTAATCTCACATTTAAACAAAGTTTTCTCCTTTGTTATCGTTATCCTGGTTTGATCTCACATTTAAACAAAGTTTTCTCCTTTGTTATCGTTATCCTGGTTTGATCTCACATTTAAACAAAGTTTTCTCCTTTGTTATCGTTATCCTGGTTTAATCTCACATTTAAACAAAGTTTTCTCCTTTGTTATCGTTATCCTGGTTTAATCTCACATTTAAACAAAGTTTTCTCCTTTGTTATCGTTATCCTGGTTTAATCTTACATTTAAACAAAGTTTTCTCCTTTGTTATCGTTATCCTGGTTTAATCTCACATTTAAACAAAGTTTTCTCCTTTGTTATCGTTATCCTGGTTTAATCTCACATTTAAACAAAGTTTTCTCCTTTGTTATCGTTATCCTGGTTTAATCTTACATTTAAACAAAGTTTTCTCCTTTGTTATCGTTATCCTGGTTTAATCTCACATTTAAACAAAGTTTTCTCCTTTGCTATCGTTATCCTGGTTTAATCTCACATTTAAACAAAGTTTTCTCCTTTGTTATCGTTATCCTGGTTTAATCTCACATTTAAACAAAGTTTTCTCATTTGTTATCGTTATCCTGGTTTAATCTCACATTTAAACAAAGTTTTCTCCTTTGTTATCGTTATCCTGGTTTAATCTCACATTTAAACAAAGTTTTCTCCTTTGTTATCGTTATCCTGGTTTGATCTCACATTTAAACAAAGTTTTCTCGCTTTGCTTTCGTTATCCTGGTTTAATCTCACATTCAAACAACGTTTTCTCGCTTTGCTATCGTTATCCTGGTTTAATCTCACATTTAAACAAAGTTTTCTCCTTTGCCTTAACCGCAGTTTCTGTTTTGAATATATTTATATTAACCCATTATAAACATGCCCTCTCTAAGAATTATACTAACTAACTACTAACTAACTAACTAACTAACTAACTAACTAAATATCTAACTAACTAACTAACTAACTAACTAACTAACTAAATATCTAAATAACTAGCTAACTAAATATCTTAATAACTAACTAACTAAATATTTAACTAAGTAACTAACTAAATATCTAATTAATTAATCGACCTACCAACTTGGAACAATATTTCAGGATGTATGAAGAGCATACTAATCCACTACCAAAGAAACGTCTTTAAGAATGAACCCAGCACGAGTAGCTTCCAACACGAACAAGCCCAAATAAGACTAATCAAATTTGCAGTTTACATAAACCAAAAGAATTATATTTTTGTTTAAAGAAAACTACAAAATAAAAAGAGTCAATTTTAAAAGTGATAAATCGGCACATTTCGAAACAGTTATGTATATTTATCCTCACGCGCACTCGAATAACGCCTTTTCATATTACATTCATTGCACATCAATTATTTGAGTACACACTAGACAAGGCAGATTCATGTTATTGTTTGTCATGAAGCATACATGATACATCTTATATTAATGACGAATCTAATGTTACCTGGAAAGTTTAATCATACCGATATCTAACATTACAAGCTGTATGAAACTGAACAAACAAAAACCCATATAACGACCCAAAAACATACTCGAAAAGAAACACATTTTAATACTGCCACACGATTGTGCAAAATAAATGACAGCAACCCCAGCAATCAGAAACATAGAGCGATAATTTCCGTCTTCCACAGCCAAAAGCACCCTTCTAGAGAAACAAGTATTTGTTTTCACTTACTAAGCAAAAATCCGTATTATTTTCAATTAATTTCATGAGCCTCAAATTAAAGCCCGTGGGACATCAGTATCTCACATTTATTGGGAACCGCGTCTAAAAATATAGGAATCAACTTTGATCGTGTAACTAAGTGGCACAGCATTTAGTGTGTATGATATTACTGCCAGAAGTTTGTCCTTGGCATGTCTGTCAAACACTTTAGAACAAAGTTGTTTAAATAAATGTAGGCCGTTTCCCATTGGACATACTTACTGCGTTAATTTCCATTGCTTGAGCAAATCTGAACGATTAGTGGGTTGACAAATGAATGCTATTTGTTCATATATTAGCCGCGAAGTAAGCATGCCAGGTTTCGGTTTCAGCTACTGTAGGAAAACAAAATCTATTTCATACCGAGGGTTTCTTCTTCTTCTTCTTATCGTACGCTGTTTACAGCGATATTTACGTTGCAGTTTTATTTTGTTAAGCCTGTGGCTCAGTGCATCCGATTTCAACAGGCGTTTCTGTAGTGTTGCCCTCCTTAGCCTTTGGCTGTCCCCAGCCTAACTGCAAGGCAGCAGTTGTTTTTGGTCAGAGATGTCTCTCTTAGGAAGTTGTCTTGCAGGACTATCGAGTCTTCCCTACTCGTGTCTATAGGGTTTGGCAATGATATGATGGACTATGTACTAGTTTGTACTATCCTGGAAGAAAGGCAGTCCAGTGTGACTTTGTCCCAGGATCGTCACGTCCTGCCAGAAACGTAGCATATGCATGTGAGTGAGGTATCTCTTTGCTCCCATTATTTTCTCGGCTCACCTGCAGTGATGGTACGCCTAGCATTCTCCGCCACCCGGGAGGTTGTCACAATAGGGCAGGAGGTGCAATGTCCGCTGGACTGCATCTCTTCTGCGTCCATTGGGATGACTGATAGCAGACAGAGGCAGAGAGCGAGGCAGGAGTGCATTTTACCAGGTGCATTTCTGCGGCTCGACCGGGCCGGGCTGAGACGCAAGCCCCAGCCATGTCGTAGCCTCCCATCACAGCGGTGCTGAGATTTAGGGCGGGATTCTGGCTTAGAGGCGTTCGGTCGTAGTCCCTCAGATATACCGAGGGTTTGAACACGATAAGTATAGTTTCGTTTGTTTGTTTCTTTAAAGCATTGCTTTTATTAGTATGATAGTACTGAGAGGGTCAGATATGGCTTGAACTGCATGAAGAGTTAGCTATTCCTAGAGTGGCAGGAAGTACTATCTATTGCTAGGGTAGCAGTAAGAGTTAGTCAGAGACAGAATGGTAGGAAGAATTAGCTATGGCTAGGGTGGCAGGAAGAATTAGCTATAGAGTGACAGCAAGAATTAGCTATGGATTGGGTAGCAGCAAGAGTTGGCTATTGATAGAGGGACAGGGAGAATTAGCTACACACATAATTACAAGAAGAGTGATCTATGGACAGAGTAACAGAAATAATTAGCTATGGATAGAGTGGCAGGAAGAATTACCTTTGCATGGAGTGACAGGAAGAGTTATCTGAAGACAAAGTGGCAAAAAATTAGCTATGCATAGAATGGCACGACGAATTAACTATGTGGATATAATGACATAAAGAATTAACAATGGATAGACTGCCAGCAAGAGTTACCTATGGATATAATGACATGAAGAATTAGCTATGGATAGGCTGCCAGCAAGAGTTACCTGTGGATATAATGACATGAAGAATTAGCTATGGATATAATGACATGAAGAATTAGCTATGGATAAAATGACATGAAGAATTAGCTATGGATATAATGACATGAAGAATTAGCTATGGATATAATGACAAGAAGAATTAGCTATGGATATAATGACATAAAGAATTAGCTATGGATATAATGACATAAAGAATTAGCTATGGATATAATAACATAAAGAATTAGCTCTCTATATAATGACATAAAGAATTAGCTATGGATATAATGACATAAAGAATTAACTATGGATAGACTGCCAGCAAGAGTTACCTGTGGATATAATGACATGAAGAATTAGCTATGGATAGACTGCCAGCAAGAGTTACCTGTGTATATAATGACATAAAGAATTAACTATGGATATAGTGACATGAAGATGTAACCTGGATTCATGCACATTTTACATTTGCACAGAGTATACGAATTTACGTGCCTGGATTTATGAATTTTTAAAATTTACACAGAGTATACCTATTTACGTGCCTGGACATTCGCAGATTTCTAATTTTCACAGGCTATTTACATGGCTATTTCGTTTTTGTAGATTTGTAATTTACACAAAGAGTTTACACTAAAGGTTATCACCGACTTCATCACCACTGTTTTCCACTCGGTCTCCCTCCGCAGAAAGGTATGCACGAAAAAACAGGGAGTCAGACACAGTAAGCCTGACACAAACATTGAACTTACACATACTCCTCGCGGCCCTCATCCCGAGGCAGCGGAGTACTCGGCTCTACGTGGGGAGTCAGTAAAGATTTTGGTTGACACGCTACGTTGTGAAAATAGGTTCAGCAGTTGGGCATGGTAGTGGTTGTTCGACGCAACGGGCCTTTGACGATTAAGCGAACAATATTGTTATTATTATTATTATTATTAATAAATAACACGCAAAATTACTAAATTAAAAACAATAGCCAGTTAATCGTAGAAGTGCACCGTTTTTCTTATTTGAGAAGAAGAACTGATATTGTTGAACCAACTATCAACTGGAAGAAGTCGTCGTACCATGCAAATGCTACATGCCCGTTTTGTTAACCGGAGCATGGCTGATTTCAACCTAGTAAGTTGGGATTAGAAAACCAAGCTGGCAACTCTTATACCACACGATTTAAGTATCTCCACTCAATATGAAACTGGGTAACAGACCCTCGGGATCGAAGACACGATTATGTAGTACAATACTAGTGTAACATCAGTCCTACTATATTGCTCTGAAGCATAGCATGTAAAGTGAGAGTGTCATTACCAGTCTGCCAACCGTCATCTTTAGTCGCATACTTCGGGTTTGACAGCAACATGTAGTAGCAAACACAGCTATGTGTAAAATAGACAATCGTCAATACGATTGGAGATTGAGAAGAGAAATGGAAGTTAGCTAAGACACACCAACAGAACAGAGAGCAGCCTCAAAATATAAATATACTTGTCTGGATTGAAACCCACATGGACGACAAAAGTGGGGAGAACGATGATCACCTGATTCGAGCAAGGACATATTTTTTCTTTCTTTCTGGCGTTCGTCCTGAAAACCACGTTCTGCTGTTCTGTCGTTGTTTACAGTGAGGCTGCAATATCTGCACCTTTCGGCCCCACATTCCATTTCTCCACGGCATTTGTGGGATCTGCTTTACCTTCCCTGTTGAATCCCTATTGTCATAGCCAGACTACACGAGTGCCGTCTGCTGCCAGGGTCACTACTTGCATGTAGAAGATGGTCTAGGTCAGTTATGGTCCGCTGACCTTGTTGCAAGCTGCCATCGATGAGTCATTTATTGCTGTTAGCTCATTCACTGTTGCATATTATGTTCCACAAAAGCAGAATGAGTCACATGGAAGAAGCTCACGAAAAGGCTTAAATACTGCTAGAAGCACGGCTATGTTCAAATAGAAGGCATAATAAATAAATCAGTAAGTCATATGAAAAATCTCGACCTGTGACCTTCACCAGTGATTGATAATCGATACACAGAATAGGATGGATATGATGAATATAATGACTAATAAAATAGATAGATTCGCTTCTGTCGCATTGGGAATATTACTCACTTCGATTACTTTAATAGCATAATGGCACTCGTTGGCTTGGTTGTGACTATAATCCCATGTTGATGGGACATTTTGTATAATTATTGTGTCTATTTGTCCAGAGCCAGTTTCTAGGACAATGGGCACCTCACATTCGTCATCTTCTCGTATTTTACCGGGGCCCAAATGAGTACGAAATAAAATCAACACTGTAACCAGCCATGTATGACAGCGATGGCCACTAAAGGCGGTTGTAAACACTTAAAGTTAAACACAATTGAACTCTTTCACTCCGAAACCACGCTATCAGATTTGATTTGAAAAGTCTAGTTTTATTTCTCGACGGGATGCAACAACTTGATCGAAGTTGGCGTTTTTTTATGGACCGAGTTGGAGACTCCGATGAAAAATAATGACAAATCACTTAAATGACATTCTAATCTTTAATAAAATGTATAGCTCATAATGAAATTATCTCCTCAAAGGAAAGACTTTTAAAATCGCCCTCGTATTTAGAAATAGTATCAACGAAAAGGAGAGATAGAAGATGTATCCTATTATAGAATTCAAGTTTTACTAGGTAAGTGATGTGCTAGACACGTTGTCACATCACTCGAAAGTGCTTCACGATATTTACAAGCTCAACGAAACGGAGTGATAGCTAATCGGTACCATTATATTTCAAAGCCTACAGAAAAACCCCAAGACCTATAACGGTCAAGTCGGCAACTTTTCATCAGATAAATAATCAAATAATCGTGTGTCGTGACTCTGTGTAGATTAGGATAGGAAGACGGACAGCATAAGTATCTAGGGGTAGCGGCTTGCTGACCAAGATATAGGAATCTGTGGAGTTTAGGCCGGTACATAAAATCGTGCCAGTGCACAGAAATACCGATTGTTAGATTCCACAAGAGAGAGTCATTCAGGAAGACATTAGAATTCTGCACTAACATATGGATGATTTACGTATACATGGTAGAAGAGCTAGCAGTAGAAAATACAAGTATTGTTTGCTGTGCTTTTATTATAGGATGTTAGTCTCGGAGAGACATACTCAGACAACCTTAAAACCAGTCTTAAGGACTGATCAGCCAGAGGATAGGTTCAAATGGAGGGACATGCTCAGACCACCTTACAACCGGTCTTAGGACTGATCAGCCAGAGGATAATGATAACAGTTCATTAAGGTGGTGTGGCAGAATGGTTTGAATGCCGAACTTCTGACCCAGGTGACAAGTGTTCAAACCATCCTTAAGGAATATAATTTCTTTCTATCGCGGATAAAATTAAAAAACCTAGCCAAGACACTGAGTGAAGACTGCAAAGTGAAGCTGTATTTATTCCTCAGCAATATAAATCTTCCTATGGGAAGCACCACAGTGGGAGTAAACACACACAGATTTAGTTTTGTTAAAGCATGGTTTATAGAATACTTACATGATGCGACTTTCTTCTTTGACCAATCATCAAGACAGACAACTGCATAACATTTGATGTACCCTCTACCAGATCTATACCAACAGGCTTGACTCACACAACGATTTATTCCATATTCTCTTTACCTCAACATTCATTTTTGTAGTGTGCTCATTATGTCCTCATGCTCCTCTTTTCTATTGGTTTCCAGTTTAATACCTTCCTGGTTGCATTTTTATTTCCTTAATATAGTCAATAGAATGCAGCAAATTCGTGTTCATTGCTCTAGCTTTAATAAAGTGCCTAGAACTTGTGAAAGTTTCCAAATTAGACACATTTTATATTTTTTAAACTTTCTTGTTGTTACTTTAGAAGTTACTCCTACTACTGGTTTTTTTCTTCGCAGGTGATATATGTTATCTTGTATCGGGACTGCAATGGTTTATTTTGTACATTCTGTTGTTTTCGTGTTACGATAGGTCTTCTTCTATCCGCTTGTGTTGGTAGACGCCTTGGGGAGGTGTTGCTTTCTTTCGTGTGCCAGATGTGTCACCGATGGTGTTGTCATTCTGTGTGTGTTCAGATTATCCCTGGCAATTTCTTTCTTGGTGTCCCTCTTGCTCTCTAGCTCTAATATCTGGTGTTGCAGATCCGATCAGCTGGTAACTTTGGTTGCATTTTTGTCCATGGTATTCTCTGTCTCTCCATATAGTCCATACACGGGGATGCACTCACCTTCATCTTTTGTCTGATGTATTCGTTTCCCACTCTGTTCAGTGTTGTGACCCCGACATCTTTTCTCAAACGCCTCGTTTAGCATACATTGATTTTTCTTTCTTGTGGTTTGATGAGAGTCCATGTCTGAAATTGCTAGCAGAGAGTTGGTATTGTTGTTGCTGTTGTGGTTGAATGCCTACCCGTTTATATTAGGAAATGTATTACTATAGCATGTGGTGGAGGCAGAATCAGTTAGTGCATTTAAAATAAATTGGATGCTCACAGTTATTTTGAGTATTGGTAGAGTAGAATAAACTAGTTGTATACATATTCTGTAGAGCCTTCTAAATCAGTATAATAAAGTTAGGCTGTTGATTGTCCATCGTTTCGAAAAGGACCACATTGTCATCTGTCGTCAATCATGGAATGGGTTGGTAGATGGCAGATTGTCACACCGAGGGCAAAGAAACACTGTCTGACCATCAGATAGTGGCAACTTATTTCTTGCCTTTCGTGTCACTCGTCTCCGTGCAGCTTCCTTGATTCTCGTCTGCTCCCATGTGTGCCATTCCAGAAGAAATGTAACTACACCAGGAAGAGCGATCAGCATCAATGTTGTCGCAGTTATCAGTGTCAATGTTGCAGATCTTCGGTGAGGCTTTCAGAGTGTCTTTGTAACGTTTTACGTGGCCACCACAAGCTCGCTTGCCCCGACTCAAACTCGCCATAGAATATTGTCTTTGGAAGCCGCTCAATATGACCAGTCCATCTAAATTACGTTTTTTAACGAGTTGTGTGGATGCTTGTCATGTCAGTCTTAAAAGAACTTCTACATCTGTGATCATGTCTTGCCATTTTATGTTCAGTAAGTTTTCTTAGGCAGCCGAGTCGAAAGTGATCAAGCGCCCTCGCATGACGACGGTACACAGTCCAGGTTTCACAGGCGTACAAAAGAGTTTACGAACAGGACGACGGTACACAGTCCAGGTTTCACAGGCGTAGAGTTGGTAGGACGACTGTACACAGTCCAGGTTTCACAGGCGTACAGAAGAGTTTACGAACAGGTCGACTGTAAACAGTCCAGGTTTCACAGGCGTACAGAAGAGTTTACGAACAGGTCGACTGTAAACAGTTCAGGTTTCACAGGCGTACAGAAGAGTTTACGAACAGAGCGACTGTAAACAGTCCAGGTTTCACAGGCGTACAGAAGAGTTTACGAACAGGTCGACTGTAAACAGTCCAGGTTTCACAGGCGTACAGAAGAGTTTACCAACAGGACGACTGCCACATAAACTTTCAATTTGGTTATAAGCTTAATTCCTCTGGTCCCAAATTAAAGATATTTTTTTTCTTCAAAATGCAATATATGCTATTGCAATTAACTTCACTATCAATATGGACAGCTCTGGAGAGTGTGCTGCCAAGGTATGCAAAGCGTTCCACCGACTTTAACTTCTATAATGTGATGAGATGACGATATGACTTGCGTGTGAATTGGATTTAAGTGAGGGAGCGTTGCACACCGTCAGCCTCACTCTCTCGTCCTGATTCCATTTGATCCAGTGGCAAGAAATGATCAAGACGACTGGAGCAGTAATCCGGATGAAGTGGGCGACCAAGGTGATCTTCTGTGTCTAGCCTAGCTCCAAACGCCCCACAACGAGTTGTTGGTAGTTACCTTGCTGCCCGTTGACCAGCCAGTGGTTCTTGCGCACAGCCCACCGAATCCAGTATTGATCTGCTTAGGCAGACACGCCTTATATCACGGTGGGCTTATTAGTTAAGTTAAGTATAAATACATTTACAATTTTGTGTGTCCTGAAAAGGAAATTAGATGGTGGGTTCCAGTAGCTTTCCTCACACTCCGATCATGCTGATGACGGACGGTACGCCAGGTATATGTTATGATTGGCTTCATCTACATGTCACTCACTGCTACGAAATTACGTCGATTTCCACTTCGCTGGCCACACTGAGACAGTTTGTTTCTTGAGAGAACTGCATTGAAGTGAGGTGGAGTGTTGGTCAGAATATTTTACCTGACCCTGACAAACATTGTCTTATTAGTTTGTTATGCCTGGTCAGAGTCTTCTCTCCTCGAGAGTTAATATATAAATACTATTTATCAAGACTAGCGAAACGATGATAATTTTAAGGTAAGCCGAGTCATGAACATGAAGGGACATAATCGTTCACCTATTCTGAAAATAGAAATCCAGTAAAAAAGCCGAACTAAATTGTAGTTATTCATAATAATAATGTTCGCTTAGGCGTCTAAGGCCGTTGCGTCGGTTGACCACTTTCATGACCTACTTCTACGGCGTGGTTCCAGGCCACGTCCAGGGTGGAGGTGGAGGTTGATATCTGCTGGAACCACACTGTATAAGGTTGGCCTCTTCTGCGCCTTCCTCCGGTCGGGGAAAGACTTTTGGCGCCGAGGAACTAGTTGTGTAGTATCTTGTGGGTTGGGTTTCCTGGTCCAGCCGTACAACATGTAGTCATGTCGTCGAATGCCCAGGATACGCCGCTGGTTGCGCATGTGGAAAACCTCTAGTCTCGACATGTCATGTTTCAGCAATGTTCAGGTTTCGGAGCCATAGAGCAGGACTGGAACAACACAGGACTAGGATATCGGGATTTTTGTCCCAAGTAAGATTCTAATGCTACTCCACACACGTCGGAGGTCGCGCATAGCAGACGCAGCTAGACTGATCCGCCTTGACATATCGGGACCGCTGTGCCCATCAGATGATATCATGCTACAGAGTTAGATGAATTCGTTGTTACACTCCGCAATGTGACCTATGATTTCAATACCCTGGGATTCTGTGCCGGAAACGAGGTTCTGAACTTTGTCTTGACTCAGGATATAGATAGATCTAGGGAGGGCGTTTCGCTGTCTAGCATTTCTAGAGAGCGCTGCAGCGAAGAGCTGACTGTAGAACAGAACAATGTAGGCGAATTCAATGAAGGTTGACTGATCAATAGCGATACCCTCTTGGTGCGCGCTGAGGAGGTCAAGAAGCCACTCGACGTCACGGCAGAATAGGTCGGGGGCAAGAACTCGTCTCTGTCTGACACCCGAAGTCGTGGGCAATCTGTCTGAGAGAGGGCGCTAACCAGTCGAATTCTCACACCGGTGTCCTTGTGGGGCAATCTGTCTGAGAGAAGGCGCCACCCAGTCGAATTCTCACACCAGTGTCCTTGTGGGGCAATCTGTCTGAGAGGGCGCCACCCAGTCGAATTCTCACACCGGTGTCCTTGTGGGGCAATCTGTCTGAGAGAGGGCGCCACCCAGTCGAATTCTCACACCAGTGTCCTTGTGGGGCAATCTGTCTGAGAGGGTGCCACCCAGTCGAATTCTTACACCGGTGTCCTTGTGGGGCAATCTGTCTGAGAGAGTGCCATCCAGTCGAATTCTCACACCGGTGTCCTTGTGGGGCAATCTGTCTGAGAGAGTGCCACCCAGTCGAATTCTCACACCGGTGTTCTTGTGTAGCTCCTTGATCAGGATTAACACTGGGGCCGGGTGCATATTCCCTGGAAGGCTTTCTATAAAGCCGGCGGAAAACCGAGTAGAAGCCGGACTTCAAGTTCTCGAATGCAACGCACAGGGGGATGATTGTAGGCGCGGTGCAGTTCGGCGAGGAGGCGCAGAACAAGGATAGTGTCGGTTGCAGAACGAATCGGGGTGAAGCCTGACTGTTGTGGGCGGCGTTTTGTGCTCAAGAGAGGCATTGGTCTGGCCAGTAGCAAGTGAAAAAACACCTTTACCCGGAACCGAGAGTAGTCGTTTAGTAGTCATGTAATTACTGACGTCTTTGCGGCTCGCCGGCGGTTGTACTGGCAAACGACGATTCCATCGCACCAGTCGGCAGGGACGTGTCCCGTCCTCCATACTTGCATCAATAAATGATGGAAGGCAGAGCTGATGCGGTCTCAACAGCTCAGGTGGGATGTGACACGGGCCAGTCGCTCGTTCATCTCTGAGTTTCAGGATAGCGACGAGGAGTTCAGCTGTAGTGGAAAGGGGGGGGGGGGCATGTCGATGCTAGTGAGTGGTTAAGAGCATTCGTGTAGTGCTCCTTCCGCCTATTCGCTACCTCCTCCCACGACAAGCACAGGGAGCCGTCCGACATATTGATGAAATCTATGTTTTTTTTCTCGTTCTGCAGGTCTCCAGGGCGGAGGAGCCTGCTAGGCAGATGAGATCTGAGACCAGCTTCGACTTCGTCAGCAATTTCGTTGAGAAAACGTTCTTTGTCTACCCTGGCCGCTACGCGGAACTGGCCTATCAGCCGTCGTTGTTCGGTGTGGTCATTGCAAAGTCTGGCTGAGTTCTTCTGGAGTATCATGTCATACAAGGCATTGGAGAGCCATTGTGGCCTCTTTAGGGTCTTTGGGCTGGTGATTAGCTTGGCGGTTCCACATGTGGCGTTCTTTATGACTGCCCATACTGCCTAGGGGTCATCACAAAGTGGGTCCGCTGCAGCTAGGTTTCCGCTGACATCACCAGCGTGTTTTTTCGGCAACGCCTGGGTTAGCTGTGATGAGCTGGATATTGTACCTTGTGGTCGGCACATGTTTTGGAGGGACATAAGGGCTGATGGAGCACGTGACCCAAACTTTCATCCTCTTCACCCTTCTATACAGATGAGAGAGTTGGACTGTTTATTCAAAATACGTCATAAGACTGAACCACTTTCATACAACCAGTCTGAGACGCGTACTCCACATTCGCTGGCAGGACCATGTCACCGACACTGAGTTCCTGAGGATAGTAGACATGTCAAGCATGCTTGCATCGATGCAGACGGTACAGAGGAGATGGGCTGGGCACTTTGTGGGCATAACAGACACAAGACTTCCAAAGACATTCCTGCGCGATGAGCTCAGAAAAGACTACCGAAAAGAAAGTCGCAAAACAAAAGTGTTTTAAGAACAGCCTGAAATAAACAGTGAGGGGCTACTACGTAGATGAAGATGACGGGGAAAGCATAGCTGGAAGCAGATCGGACGGGCGAAAGGCAGTAAACGCCTGCGCAAAATAAATAAATGTGTTAAGAGCAGCGTAAATAGCAGGTTAAACAGCATGGTAAATAGCAGAGTAAATAGCAGGTTTATGGCAGTGTGAATAGCAGTCTAAATAGCAGGTAAATAGTAGACGAATAGCAGTGTAAATAGCAGTGTAAATATCAAGTTAAACAGCAGTGTAAATAGCAGCGGGAATAGCAGTGTAAATATCAATGTAAATAGCAGGTTAAACAACAGTTTAAATTGCAGAGTAAATAGCATTGTAAACAGCAGGGTAAACAGCAGACTAGCAGAGTCAATATTGCAACGGGACTTCCAAGTTTATAGGCCGTCTTCGATATAATTAGTCACTTGATCTCAGCGCCTTGATGTTATTAGAAATTCTATGGAATTCAAACCCACTTCTAGCTTTCGTTCGTTTCTTGAGAGACGAGCGACTTCCCTCTCTGTATTATCGTCAATTTGTTTATTTTTCGCAACATTCACTAAATAACGCTGTGCATCTTTGGTTTGTTTCCAAACTCGATTCAGATAACATGTACCTTCATTATGTTTTTGTCCTTTTATTAAACGTGTCTCTTCAGGACTTGATTGCATTTTCAATCTTTCCCGTAGGCCATTGGTTCTGAAATTGTGACGTGTTCCACTTGATAGATAGTTGTAGAGAAAATACACTAAAGCTCGTTCATTCGTCGAATGATTGACAGCATACTTGACGAAATTAAGACACAAACACATTCCAGTGGAGACAAAGAGACAGCTGATACAATAGCGAAGCGTAAGAATAGACAGGATAGACTGAGCTATCCCAAAAGTTTTGTGAAGAATTAGAGAAGACATGCCTTTGCATAAAACCGATTAGACATAAATTAGACAATGAAATTGTAATGGTCATTTTTGTTAAATCGTAGTGACATGTTAGCAAACGTGCGAAGCGGCAAAATTGATTGCGTCCAGCCTTAAACAGAGAAGTAATCTGGCCAATTGATAGCTAGAAGACGGTCATTGGAGCCCTATTTTTAATCTCAGCCTAATAACCATTCTAACGACCGAAGGACTAGGAAGGAACTTGACCACGTCCTTGTGAGAAGTCTCGACCGGGTGACCTGTTATTTACCTGTTATATACCCTGCTATTTAACGAGGAGGACTAACGTCTGATCAGACTTGTTAGTTAGGGTCAAGGAAGTTGTACTGGCCAAGACCCTCACCTCGACTTCCTTGTAGCTCTTCCTGGAAACGAGCTGTTTTTATGGCAGCGTGGCTAACAACGTGAGGGATCGACGTGATCTCCGTAGTAGTGAAAAACAGCCGATGAAGCCAAGCAAAGCACAGCCGTCTGGAGGATCCCGGTCCACCTTCACCAGCACACTTGGGATCTGAGGAAAGTTACGACAACTCGCTAATTAACGTCCGTCTAAGGGCACACAAGAGAGTAACTCCACTCATTGTGGGCATTCAACGACAATAACCCTCCTATTTATGCAGCTATTTATCCTGCATTTTCTATTTTATTTATCCTGCTGTTCACCCTGTATTTATAATTGTATTGACCCGGCTATTTTCCCCCTTATTAACTCCACTATTGTCCCCCAATATTTACCACTGTATTTTTCCCATTATTTACCTCACTATTTATCCTGCAGTTAACCCTGTATTTATAACTGTATTTACCCCACTATTTTCCCCATTATTTACCCCGCTATTTTCCCGATTATTTACCCCGCTATTTTCACGATTATTCCCCCGCTATTTTCCCCATTATTTACCCCGCTATTTTCCTGATTATTTACCCCACTATTTTCCCCATTATTTATCCCGCTATTTTCCCGATTATTTACCCCACTATTTTCCCCATTATTTACCCAACTATGCTTCTTCATTATTTATCCAGCTGTTTTCCTCCCATTATTTCCCCCACCCCGATATTTTCCCGATTATTTACCCAACTATTTTCTCCCATTATTTACCCCGCTATTTTCTTCATTACTTACCCCGCTATTTTCCCCGGTTATTTCCTCCGCTATTTTCCCCCATTTTTTTACCCCGCTTCTCCCCCTCCCCCATTATTTACCCCGCTATTTTCTCTCATTTATTACCCCGCTATTTCCCCATTCATTACCTCGTTCTTTCCCCCCTTTTTTTATGCCGCTATTTTTTCCATTATATACCCCGCTATGTCCCCCATTTATTACCCCGCTATTTTTCCCCCTTTTTTATCCCGCAATTTTCCCAATTATTTACCCCGCTATTTCCCCCTTTTTACCTGGCTATTTCCCCCATTATTTACACCGCTATTCCCCCCCCCCTTTTCCACCCATTATTTACACCGCAATTCCCCCCCCCCCTTTTCCCCATTATTTACTCCGCTATTTTCCCCGCTATTTACCCCATTATTTACTCCATTATTTACACCTACTATTTACTCTATGTACCCTGCTATTTGTCGTGCTATTTATTTACGCTATTTAACCTGCTAAATGCTCTGCTGTTTACCATATTCAGTACTCTTAGATTTTTCATGCTTTTAACCTGCTATTTATCCTACCATTTACGCAATATGTTATGCTATTTACCTTGTCATTTACCCTTGTATTTACGCTGCAGTTCTCACTTCTCTGTTATCTACCCTACCATTTACACTGCTGTTTAGGAATTTTAAGATACTGAAAAGTGTCATGCTTGGAAGAGGAAAAGAGGCAATAGACATTTGCGAGAAGGGTAGACCAGCGAGGTTTCGAAGCAACAGGTCCATCACAGACCAAATAGTCACTCTACGAATAATAATCTAATAGCGTGTGGAATGAAGTTGACCGCTAACAATTTGTCTTGTAGACTACGAACACTCGTTTGACAGTTAGGACAGATAGTCGTTGTTGAAACTGTTCCGTCATTATTGCGTGCCCGAGAAGATTACAAATCTAATTCGGGAATCGAAAGAATATTTTCAATGTCATGGATTACACGAAGGTCAATTGTCATCGCAATGAAAAATCAAGACTTGGGCGCGAAAGTGGCGTTTCCTTTCGCCGTTCCTCTATCTGATAACTATTGACTGGATCATGTAGATGCCAAGAGCGTTAAGTCATAGTGGTATTAAGTAGACTGGTGATGACCTAGATATTCACTGTCACAGGATTGCCATCAAATTCGAAATTAAATTGGAAAGACCAGAGGCGTGGTTTCAGAAATTGGGACTCAGTATTCACATAAAACTAGGATTTTAAACATCAATAATATTAACCAAGCTCTGGTAGAAAGGTGAAGGAGGTGAGCACTATGCTACAAGAGATAGGTTAATTTACTTATGTGAGAAGCATTATAAATAGGGCAGGGAGAAGAGGGCACAAAAACATGGTATCAGACTAAACATGCAGAAGACGAGAGGAGGCTGCTGTGCATTTTCGAATTAATCGCATATTGGCTACTTTAAAAAAAAAAATTTTCTTACCAAAAAAAAGGTTTGACGTGAACGCCTCTCGTAGATAGAGTACACCTTGCGAAAAAGGGAAAAGAACCTCACGAAACAGTCGCTGTTCTGGAACCTGAGAGGTAAGAAACATAGAGGACGAACAAGGCAAACTTGGCGAATAGAACTTCAGAAAACCTTGGGGGACGCATGACAGATGTGGCAGATGTTAGAGATGAGAGCGGAAGACAGAAATACGCGGCACGTGTAAATCAAAGAACTATTCTCCGCAGGTAATGATTAAGTTTTGATTGATTGATTGTTTGATTTGATTAATTGTTTGATTGATAGATTGAATGTAGAAGTCTCTACAACAATGTCATTGCACAACATCGCATTCACAGGCGTAACATCAGCTAATGATGAAGTAACATACTGGGGTTGAAAAAATGCTATGGAAGCAATCATTAGCATCATCATAATCACCATTATTATTATAATGATCTGCCTATTACTCCAGATTTTAGAGTGGAGGTTCAGATCTACATTCGGTTTAATCGAAAAAAGCTTTTAGGGAATCATGAACCCATTTTCTTGCAGTTCGGTTTGAATAGATGCGGATGTTACATATTTCAGTATTTATAGTTGTTACGTGTTTGAGTAGCTATTGTTGTTACATGTTTGAGTAGCTATTGTTGTTACATGATCCAGAAGCTAGTACTGTTATATGATCCAGTAGCTATTCTTGTTACATGATCCAGTAGCTATTGTAGTTACATGATCCAGAAGCTATTATTGTTACTTGATCCAGAAGCTATTGTAGTTACATGATCCAGAAGCTATTGTAGTTACATGATCCAGTAGCTATTATTGTTACATGATCCAGAAGCTATTAAGCTATTGTGGTTACATGTTCCAGAAGCTAGTGTTACATTATTCAGTAGTAGTTGCTGTTACATGTCTCAGTAGCTATTGTTGTTACATGGTAAAGTTGATTATATGATACAATAACAAACAAGTGATATATGGGTATAAGAAGAAGTTTTGTGAGACGAGCGCTAAAATAAGGAATAGCAGCATGGTCTACAGCAACAACAAAAGTACCTAAAAATAATTTATACAACTCAAAACCAAGGTACACAAATCATTACATAAGTGATGAAAGCTACCACCAATAAATGCAATGTAGAACATTTCAGGAATCGAAAGCAAGGAGACCTACAGAGATTCCAGAAGGCTGAGAAGTTCAAATCAAATGAATGCCAGATTATCCAATATGTGACGGATAAACTTCCTGGGATGTGAGAGACTAAAGAGAAACCACTTCATATCAAAAACAAAAGATCTGGCAAGAGCAGACACAATCAAAAGACATACTAGACATGTAAATCAAACATCCCAATTTTCACCGTGGAAAAAGAAGCAAACCCGAAATGGTAATAAAGTAAATAAAGAAGAAGGGAACATACAGATTTAGAAAGAAAATTTGTTACTGAAGAATATCTTAGGCAAGTATAACCACTATAAACATGAATAAATACAGATGTCCCAGCTAACATAGCCACATCCAGTGGAGGTGGAGGGGTATATTACAGACTAAGGAACATCATCATCATCATGTAACATGTCCGTTGTAGAAATCCACTCCAATCACAGTTTGTCTGAAAGAAACTCGTCCCCTTGCCAAAACTCCAGCCTCCCCCACAGTCATACTCAGGCATTCCTCGATATCTTGGTGCCATCGTCTTCTTTGTCTACCCTTTCCTCTTTTGCCTGGCACCATACCTTCCATCACCTTTCTATCGAGACCGTTGTGTCTCTTGATGTGACAAAAGTATTTGCATTTTCTAGCCAAAATGGAATTGATAAACCAGTTCTTCTCTATGCTCAACTCTTGCCATATGTCTACATTTGTGTTTTTTTCTCTGTCCAATGTATTTTTAGGATCTTTCTGTAACATTTTGACTCGAAGGATTCGATTGTTTGTCAAGAAGTTTTCGTAATCTTCCATAATTCACAGCCATAAGCTGCCACAGGAAAAACACAGGCTCTCAAGACTTTGACTTGTTTCATTTTGTTGGTGCTCTGCCATAATATCTTCAGGCTGTTCAGTCTCTGCATTGCCATAGCCAGTCTTCTTCTGATTTCTTTCCAGCAGTCGCCAATTTTTGTCAATTCTGGAGCCCAGATATTCAAAATGTGTGATCTGATCTATTTTCTCACCAACCACTGTAAATTGATATTGACATTGTGTTCTGTCGGTGGTCATTATCTTTGATTTGTTTATGTTTATGAACAGGTTTTGATCTTTACTATGTGCATTAAAGAAGTACGCTCTGCAATTAAAAGCCTGAAAAAGGGAAAGTCCCCAGGATGCGATGATATCCAAGCAGACTAAGGAACGGAGAAGAAAAAAAACTTTAGTACTAACAACTGCAACATACTCATTTAACTTCCACTTGGAAGCACAAGCACTGAAGGCCGCCACCAAACTTGCAATCCATGATGAAGGTATCCACACACAAAATAAACAACATAGTATTCCTGTCTTATGCCTCGTCAGTATTATTTGTTCTAAAACAACAACATTGAATCTCGAGCAATGCGTGTGCTCTCTGTCGGAGCTCTCAACAGAACACCCACGTTTTCCAATTCAGTGAATCCCCTCCCACTGTGATATCGAAGGCAAAGAAGATGTAGACAGACTAGCAAAGTGTGAGGAGCTTCCCCGCAAACATACTTGAGCAACGCGTATAATGATACCAAGACCATGAGAAAATAAACGGGTCAACAACCCCACCATTTCTCCCCCACCCCTCCCTACACGGATACTTCCAAAAAGAAGACTTCAAGGATTTAACTAGAAAAGTGCAAGTCATCTTTACAACAAACTGAGAATTGAACATTATACACTCAATGGTCATCTTTACAACAAACTGAGAACTGAACATTATACACTCAATGGTCATCTTTACAACAAACTGAGAACTGAACATTATACACTCAATGGTCATCTTTACAACAAACTGACAACTGAACATTATACACTCAATGGTCATCTTTACAACAAACTGAGAACTGAACATTATACACTCAATGGTCATCTTTACAACAAACTGAGAACTGAACATTATACACTCAATGGTCATCTTTACAACAAACTGAGAACTGAACATTATACACTCAATGGTCATCTTTAGAACAAACTGAAAACTGAACATAATACACTCAATGGTCATCTTTACAACAAACTGACAACTGAACATTATACACTCAATGGTCATCTTTACAACAAACTGAGAACTGAACATTATACACTCAATGGTCATCTTTACAACAAACTGAGAACTGAACATTATACACTCAATGGTCATCTTTACAACAAACTGAGAACTGAACATTATACACTCAATGGTCATCTTTACAACAAACTGAAAACTGAACATAATACACTCAATGGTCATCTTTACAACAAACTGACAACTGAACATTATACACTCAATGGTCATCTTTACAACAAACTGAGAACTGAACATAATACACTCAATGGTCATCTTTACAACAAACTGAGAACTGAACATAATACACTCAATGGTCATCTTTACAACAAACTGAGAACTGAACATAATACACTCAATGGTCATCTTTACAACAAACTGACAACTGAACATAATACACTCAATGGTCATCTTTACAACAAACTGACAACTGAACATAATACACTCAATGGTCATCTTTACAACAAACTGAGAACTGAACATAATACACTCAAGGGTCATCTTTACAACAAACTGAGAACTGAACATAATACACTTAATGGTCCTCTTTACAACAAACTGAGAATTGCGACAGATGACAGGTGTCCATGTGAGGAGCATGC
This sequence comes from Ariolimax columbianus, assembly GCA_036924085.1. Taxonomy (NCBI): domain Eukaryota; kingdom Metazoa; phylum Mollusca; class Gastropoda; order Stylommatophora; family Arionidae; genus Ariolimax; species Ariolimax columbianus. The sequence continues at coordinate 107,232,731 of JAVGWX010000001.1, read as the reverse complement.
CATGACCGTGGAACACATCCAAACAAGGCTACATGCTATCTCAAGAACAGAGAGAACAACACTGGCCTTGTCAGATAGATTTGAGAAAAAGAAAAAAGCTGCATGGAGACAAAACAGTCTGACAACCAACAGTGTCCATTGTAAGAGAGACCATGACCTTGATCTGAGGATAAGTGAAGAAGAGGTTGAAAAAGCTACTTCATGTTTAGGACAGTTAAGTTTCCATCTTAAGCAAACTAACCCAAAATAATAATTTTCAAATTAAATTAAACACTGTCTGCACATTTGTCGTTAACGTCGCACATCGTTCTTAAATTTACAGTTATTGCACCTTCTTCCCCCTCCCCCTTTCATTTTTTTGTATACGACAGGACATTTCTTGTTTACTAAGTGGGAGATGCACCGAATAAATGTCAACGCCCACAGGTGTCAGGAAATGTCGAAATGGTATCCTAACCCTGACGGGAAGAACTACTCTAAAGACAAGAGTGTGTCTAAGGCGTTTCCGGGCAGAGAACGGGGTCAAAGTTTGCTTGGGTGAAATAAGTGCAGTTTATGCTTTTCATGTTCAATGGCCTCAGTTAAGGTGTCCACCTCGGGTGCCCGAAGTCGCTGGTTCGAAACACGGTAGAGACCGGGATTTTTCTTAACGTAAATTCTCTGGTAAAAAATTCTCCTGATCTCTGGGTAGTGAGATCAGACTCCTGCGTGCAGTGTCGAGCACCTTAAAAATACCTTCGCAGTTGGAAATCTAAAAGAGTCGGCTTAAGAGCCACTGCGCGGACAAATAAATAACATTCTAGACACAAATCTACCCAAGTTATTTGTACCTTTTCGTAAGTAAGCCGCAAGAAGTGTTTAAATTCCGCGTTTCGCAGTGGTTAGCGAGCTGGCTTTGCATTTGTGGGGTCCTGAGTTCATTCCTCTAGTTAAGGCGGAAATGTTTTTTCAGACCGTGACGGATCCCGGGTCGACCCAGCCTTAAATGGGTACAGGCTCAGTCCAGGAAGTTAAAACGGCGAGGGAGAAGAGATGGCAGCCACCCTCAAATAGCCGTGCCTTTGAAATGTGAACACCTCACTCCTCTACGGCAGTAATGCTATGGGTTACTTCCAGGATTCCAAGTGCTTCTGTTGTGTCAGACTTATTACCCAACCCCAAACGACGAATTCACGTTAAGAATAGATGTCATTAAAGACCTTTAAGTGCTCAGTCCCTATAAGTAAAGGATAAAGAGTGTTAGACATTATGGTTCCTTTAGCTCGCTGGTTGTACACACTTCTGCACCGTCCTTTCGGGCGCCTGTCTCTGCTGTATGATTTCAAATTCTGCAATCGGTACATGGCTGGTACACTGAATGAAGCATCTTCGTCCAAAAGGCAGTTGTTGATCAACTTCAAATTGTCACCTATCAACTGCTAGCACCTCCTGATTCCAGCCTTCATTTCCAGAAAGTCCAGCATGACCAGGTCAGTGGATCAACACAAGTTCCCTGTGGTTGGAGGCTTTTATGTCCACTATTCATAGCCAGCTCTTCTGTGCATTCCGAATCCATGATTGAGAGTCAGTGGCGACTACGGCCTTCCTTAAAGAGGTCCCGATATCTACCTCAGAGCCGAACTCCTACCTAGATCTTCATTTTTAAAACCGACGTTGTTGTTAAGTGCTCACCATTCATCTCGGCAACCACTCTGCTTCTCACTGCAGCAAAGAAGTTGCAATCCTGGGCTTATTCTGTTCTTGCCGTAGGATTTATTCTAATGGCTATGTATCTGTTATTCGACAGTTTATTTATAAGTTATGTACAAGAAAGAGATATCCCCTATTGAATATTTTATTTTACTGATAAACTCCCGCCTCTTTCAGTGATTAGATTTAGAGGTTACATTGTCGGCCCTCTTCTATCATTGCTTGTGGGACGATGAGACTAACGTCTGTTCAGGCAAAACACACTGATCAGAAAATGTTAGCGAGGGTCAGGAGAAATTAACTGGCCAAGACCCTCACCTGACGTTATTGTTGGTCGTCTACGAAACAGGCTGTTATCGAGGATAACAGTCTGGCTAGCAAGGTGAGGTCCGACGTGATCTCCGTAGTAGTGAGCGACACTCAGATGAGGCCAAGCATAGCACAACCGCCTGAAGAATCCCGGTCCACCTTAATCAGCACGCTCGGGTGTGAGGAAAGCTACTGCAACGCATCGCTTAACACCCTTTGCATGGCGCACATAAGAGTAACCTACTCATTGTGGGCATTCTTCTTCTTCTTCTTGTTCATCTTCGTTCATTCTCAATTTCTCACTACCAAACCATGAAAGGGTAAGTAGCAGAATGTAGTCCAGAGAACGGAATGCGTTGAGTTGTAGTTTACAGCTTGGCTGCGATATTTGCACCTTTCGGTCTAACACATGCGACTTCAGCAAGCATTTTTTGAGTACCGGGTTAGAATTCCCTCTTCGATCCCTTCTCCTTAGCCAGTCTGCCCTGCTGCAGCCTGTTATCCAGGATCACCGCGTGGAGGTCTTGGCAGCTATGGTTCGCTGGCCTTGACGCTAGCAGTAAGCTATGGGTCTCTGACCACTGCAGCTCATGCGCTGCTCAGCATCTTGATCACGTGGGCATTCGAAACAACAACAATCATTGCGAGTGTGAAATCAACACCACATACAACCTCTAAACCTAAGACAAGAGCGCTCGAGTGTAGAAACACAAGAAAGATAATTGAGAAAGAACAGTGCTGAGAAGAATATTAAGATGATAGCAAATTCATGCCGACTCTGTGCTGCCAGTGCCAAACAAGACCTCTGTCCAAGGGACATGGGATCCGAATTTCGACGGATGGCTTGGCTTGGCTTGGCTTCGTTCGTTCTCAATCTCCCGCTACCAAGCCATAAAAGAGCTTAAGTAGCAGAATGTAGTCCGGAGAACGGCATGCGTTGTGTCGTAGTTTACAGCTTGACTACGATATTTGCACCGTTCGGTCCAACATATCCGACTTCAGCAAGCATTTTTTAGTACCGGGTTAGCATTCCCTTTTCTATCCTTTCTCCTTAGCCAGTCTGCCCTGCTGCAGCCTGTTACCCAGGATCACCGCGTGGAGGTGTAGAAGGGTATTGGCGGCTTTAGTTCGCTGGCCCTGACGCTAGCAGTCAGCTATGAGTCTCTGACCACTGCAGCTCATGCGCTGCTCAGCATCTTGATCCCAATTTCGACGTATGAAATTAAGGGTTATTGGAAAGTCATAGGTGTTAGTTCAAAAGAAAGTCAGAATGCGAAACGACGATATTTGAAGTATGGTTGGCACTATGCCTTGTGCAGAATACATTTTGAGGCACAACATACGTTGGTTTGGTCATCTCATGAGAATGCTCCCTCATCAACCTCCACCGATGTCCTACAGCGCGGGTAGATCTGGCTATAGAGCAAGGTAGCGGCCGCGAGGCAGGTGGATACATTATATTATTGTATAAACGACACCTATTTGGCTTTTATAAGTTTCTTTGCAAAATGTGCAGTACAGTAGGTTGCCATCACTTTCCGTACGTGAAGGAGCGAAAAAAAAACCATGTCTGCCAAACTGGATACGAGTGTGATTCGAATCAGATGCGTTGTGATTGTGAAACGGACGCTTCACTTCTAGACCACGCAGCCTGCAACTCCATCAGAGCTGTTTTTTAAATTAATTGCTATACTGAATTACAATTAGTTGTTTGTTACACCTTACGTTATTAACTTTGGCCTGTAACGTCATGATTTTTTAAAATGTCTGTCCAGTCTCCGATAACAACTTAATTAGTTGAAACGTCTGCAATGGTTTGTTGATGTTCCCTTTAAAAAAAAACACCAAAAAAAAACCCCATAAACGCATGAACATTTGAATGGGTGTCGTCCCATCCCCTTCTGTTTTATATTTTACCAATGTTCCTCCTCATTTTATTTTTAACAGTTTATTCTAATACTCGTCTTCTGTAATACTTCTTTTCATAATTTCTGCAGCGTGCATTGAAACTACAGAAAGATCCTCAGAATACCCTGGACAGAGAAAAGAACAAATGTAGACATTCGGCACGAGTTGAGCATAGACGAGAACTGGTCTATCAATTCCATTTTGGCTAGAAAATGCAAATACTTTGGTCACATCACGAGACACAACGGTCTTGAGAGAACGGTGATGGAAGGTATGGTGCCAGGCAAAAGAGGAAGGGGTAGACCAAGAAGACGATGGAACCAAGATATCCAGGAATGCCTGAGTATGACAGTGGCGGAAGCTGGTGTTTTGGCAAGGGAACGAGTTTCTTTCAGACAGACTGTGATGGGAGCGACGTTCTACAAAGGACATACTACATGATGATGCATTGTAACTACACAATTGAGTTTCTAAATTTGATATTTATGTTTGTAAATTCAAATGCCCAGATTTTCATACATTCATCAATATCGGTCAACACTGTTGCGTAATATAGGATAGGAGGAAAACTTTTATGTGATTTCTATATTATACCAATAACATAGCCATGTAATAGGTCAATGTACATCATTGAGAATAAAGAACCATAAATGAAACATAATACCCATGCAGCCACCGATTTGATTTCACGACATAGAAATGAAACGCGGTTTCACAATACCAACGCAACGTGTGTAGGAATCGCTCGGTGTTCAGGTTCGCAGAAACGGGATGTATTTCTTTAACAATCGTTTCTCTGCGTATGGAAAGTAATTATAATCTTTCGTCCTACACACCTGTTAAGAAACCTGTAACAGTCAAATAGATTGGAAGTTGTAAGAAGCGACCTTCTGCAAAGACTATGCTTTCTAATTAAATATTATAATGTTTCTTTCATGCTTGGGATTTGATTGACTGAGCGAATCACGTGATAACATCATAAGTGGGCAAGGCTATGGAGGCGCTGCCGGGGATTAACAGATAGGAACACAAATCAATACATTGGCCAATACGTCCACATTACAAACAGATACACACATTGGGTATTACGACCTGATATCGCCCAAAGGACTACGGTCTGAGGTGGAAACGGTCAAGCCTTCGCCAGTTGAATCTAGAAAAGCAAATCTGAAATCAAACCCTTCAAAAAATAAAGCCGCAATTGTTTGGTAAAATTTGCATTTAATTTCTTCTGTGTGTGTGTGTGTAAAAAAAGGGGGGGGGGGTGACGGTGAAGGTGTCTGATGATTGAAGAAAGGTTGGGGTGGTTTAGATGGGTGAAGTGGTTGAGGTGTGAGCAGCAGTTGAAGATAGAAGGAATGGACCCTTTAGAGGAGGCCGGTAGAAGTGAGGAGGAGATCGAGCGATGCAAAGAGAGGAGACGTGCAGGGTGATAAAGCGGTTGAAAGAGGAAGATACGGGCGGATTGACAAGAAGGAGGAAGATTGTGGGGGGGGGTGGGGAGATGAGTGAGGAACACCTTGAAAGAAGAAAGGATGGGGGATGGGGGGATTGGAGGGAAAGAAATCGGCGTTTGGATGTGCACGAGAAGGACTAGGTGATGGACCAGCTGAAGGAGGAAGAGACGAGTCGGGTGAGATGAAAAGGGAGGGGGGGGGGGGGTGGTCGGTGAGTTAAAGGCTGGAAGAAGCGGACTGAGCGCAATGGTGTTGTGAGGTCAAATCCCGACCGTGAAAAATGTGGTTTATGGAAATATCTGAGGCGGTGAATGTCACTGTGCATGAGAGCCACGGTCCGGCTCGTTCTAGAGCTATCTTCATAGTCTGATGCTGAAGGCGTAACAGGTGAACAGCGGAGGTGTGCGGGAAGGGTGAGAACCTTCAATTGGTGAAATGATGTTGTTTCTGTCATGTTGTGCGGTTTGACTGGCTAGTATGCTAGTATGCTGTCATGTTGTGCGGTTTGATTGACTAGTATGCTGTCATGTTGTGCTGTTGGACTGACTAGTATGCTGTCATGTTGTGCAGTTGGACTGACTAGTATGCTAGTATGCTGTCATGTTGTGCGGTTGGACTGACCAGTATGCTAGTATGATGTCATGTTGTGCGGTTTGACTGACTAGTATGCTAGTATGCTGTCATGTTGTGCGGTTGGACTGACTAGTATGCTAGTATGCTGGCATGTTGTGCATTTGGACTGACTAGTATGCTAGTATGCTGGTATGTTGTGCATTTGGACTGACTAGTATGCTAGTATGATGTCATGTTGTGCGGTTTGACTGACTAGTATGCTAGTATGCTGTCATGTTGTGCGGTTGGACTGACTAGTATGCTAGTATGCTGGCATGTTGTGCATTTGGACTGACTAGTATGCTAGTATGCTGGTATGTTGTGCATTTGGACTGACTAGTATGCTAGTATACTGGCATGTTGTGCATTTGGACTGACTAGTATGCTAGTACGCTGTCATGTTGTGCGGTTGGACTGACTAGTATGTTGGTATCACTTGTTAACGTCTCTGACCTTAATGTGTCTCTAATCATCAAGTCATGGCACTAAGTTTGAGAAAGCTGTTTTGGTAACGATGGTGTGTGGAGGAGAGAGGGTGGGTGGGGGATGAGGAGGGGGAGGGGGTTGGGAAGGAAGTCTGGTGGGGAGGGACACTAAAAATACAACATAAATCAGAGTGTAAACTCGGGTACCAGAAACTTCTAGTGGTCGAGCCCTTTGGATACCTATCTCCTGACCAAGTGAATACGAGTTCTAAACTCTGCTAAGAAATACGTTGTTTTTCTGTTAGGGTGGGGGGTGTAAAGACTACATGGTCAGAAGCCTTTATTCCCAAACTTTATAAACTCCTAGAGTAGACCCCAGCAGTGGTAGTATAAATGCTGCTATGAAAGTCTAAAAAAACAAATTGGCCCATAGCCGTTCCTGCCATAAATTATAAAAGAATTTATCCCTTTACAAACTGCACAAAAGTGACATATCCATAGATAAGATTGTACGATCTAGTTATATGAGCAACATTTCTTGCAACTAAACAACAATTTACTGCTTTGAGTGTATAAGTTATTATACCCTCTGCTTTATTTTAAATTAATGTATTTATAAATACAAATGAGGAACTAGGCCGATGGTCCAGTCAGGCCCCAACATACTGACCAGGACGTCGCGTCAGGGTCAAGCATAATATACTGACCAAGCCCACTATCTCTATTCCATGAAGTTTTCCCTTGAAACAAGCTATTTTCAAGACAGCCTGGCTGAATAGATGTGGATCGATGTGATCCTCGTAGTAGTGAGCGTCTAACAGATGAAACCAATTATAGCATAGTCGCCTGGAGGACCAGTCCACTCTCATTAGCACATTCGGGGTGTGAGGAAAGCTATTACAACCAGCCACTTAACGCCCTTTTATAGACACTAAACAACAACATAAATACAATGTTTTGACATGTAGAGCATTTTTGAGCAAGTAAATAGCACCACTGTCCCACAGAGAGCATGTCGTAAGATGCGACTAACTGTGTGACATGGCATAACACCGGCCATGGTTAGGTGGTTTGTTAAGAGCAGCAGATGGCGCCTAACAGACTGCGGGTGTACTTTGATCTAGTGTTTGAGTTTATTAAGATGGACTCCTTGCACATCGGTTAACCACCCTTCGCGGCACTTATCCCAACGCGCAGAGTAATAAGCTGCTCGAGCCTAGCCCACTAAGCAGGAAATGCTCCTCCTGGCTACGTCTAGCTCACACAAAAGCTGGGACCTTCACAGGAGTATCTGCCTCTGTAGGATTACAGGTCGACTAAAAAAATTGCTTTGATTTCTACTTAGACATTTGAGCTGAGGTTTTGGTGGTGAATGCAGGAGAAGGTGTGTATATATTTGTATTTGTGTTTCTTTGTTGAATATGTGTATTGGCGTATTGTCGTTTTTAGTTTTTGTTAATTTATTGGTGTGTTGTTTTTTTCCTTAAATGTAAGTTATTTTGGGGTAGGTCATTCGAGCATCCGTCAAAATGTGAACGATTGGCAGATCGTGCTAGTAGAGGCTGTGTACAAAATGCCAGCTTTCTAGGTTACGGGGAAATTGGTTAAAGTGGGAAAAGTAGAAGTTTACATCAGGGGCAACGGTCAGTCCAAGTTCAATAAAATCTTGTAAACATGCCCACGTGATTGTAACAAGTTTGAGACACACGCCAAAAAGAATGCATTTAATATTGTAATTAATTAGAGATAGAGGATTCTATTTATATTTCGATGGCTTCGTTCAAACTTGTTATAGTTAAAGTTCATTTGGATGTTTTTCTTCTTAGAGCCTTATTCAATTACTGGCAAAGCTATCCGTGATCATTATAAACGGTGGTATCTTTAATAAAGACTAGAAAAGAAGGGATCTAGACAAAAATAGCTATACACAGCAACAACTCTAAAAACAGCTAAAAAGCTCATAGGAACAGCAAACAAAGAAACTTCGCTGAATAGAAGGCCAATGGGAAAACGCAGAGATTGAGTAGACAGACATATGTCAAGGCTCAATATTAATGGCAGTATCAATTAACTCACAAGGAAAGATCAGAGCACAATGTTCCGGCTGAGAACCCAACACATCCCACTTAACAATCACCTGAACAAATTCCAAAACGAACTCTAGATTGCCAGTTGTTTATGGACACATACGAAACCGTTCATCATCATCATCTCTTTGAGTGTTCGGCATTCAACGAAGTTAGGAATCTGCTTCTTCCTCCGAGTAAATGGAACATTTTGTATAGTACAAAACAACAACTAAAAATTACATGCAGATACCATTACGTGGCACTGGTCCGAAGGGGAGAGCCCGAATGCCGCTGGATCCGTAAAACCAACAACAAGACAGCAGCAAAGGCTCTCCACTTCACATGCGCCATCTCCATCTTTCGTTCGGTGCCCCAGTTGTGGTTCATGATCTTCATTTCGGCTTTTGGGTTTCTTCACCAAGCTGCTATCTCTAGAGCATCGTGCACACATCAATCATGAAGGTCATCAAAGATATTGCAGACCACAAAGTCAAGAAACACTTCAACAAGAAGGTGGTGTTTTGCTGTCGGAAATAAGAGCTTTTTTATGAAAGGATCCTGAATGTTTAAATTATACACGTATATCACATGTAGTTTCACACGGAGAACGATAGGCTCAGGAAATTCTTAACAAGCTTGAGCCAATCGATGCAGCTGATCTAGCGACATATCGACAATGAAACGCTCAAGATTATTCAGGCACTGAATCTAACTGGGCAACAACAAGTCCTAGTTCCAAATATTCTCAGACTCAATCCAGACATGCAGTAAATCTAACTGGTCAGCCAGAAGTCATAGTTCTAGAAACTCCCAGACAGACTCAAGTCAGACATGCAGTAAATCTAACTGGTCAGCCAGAAGTAATAGTTCTAGAAACTCCCAGACAGACTCAAGTCAGACATGCAGTAAATCTTACTGGTCAGCCAGATGTCATAGTTCTAGAAACTCCCAGACAGACTCAAGTCAAACATGCAGTAAATCTAACTGGTCAGCCAGAAGTCATAGTTCTAGAAACTCCCAGACAGACTCAAGTCAGACATGCAGTAAATCTAACTGGTCAGCCAGAAGTAATAGTTCTAGAAACTCCCAGACAGACTCAAGTCAGACATGCAGTAAATCTTACTGGTCAGCCAGATGTCATAGTTCTAGAAACTCCCAGACAGACTCAAGTCAGACATGCAGTAAATCTAACTGGTCAGCCAGAAGTCATAGTTCTAGAAACTCCCAGACAGACTCAAGTCAGACATGCAGTAAATCTAACTGGTCAGCCAGAAGTCATAGTTCTAGAAACTCCCAGACAGACTCAAGTCAGACATGCAGTAAATCTAACTGGTCAGCCAGAAGTCATAGTTCTAGAAACTCCCAGACAGACTCAAGTCAGACATACAGTAAATCTAACTGGTCAGCCAGAAGTCATAGTTCTAGAAACTCCCAGACAGACTCAATCCAGACATGCATAAAATCAAAATGGTCAGCCAGAAGTCATAGTTTTAGAAACTACCAGATAGACTCAAGCCAGACATACAATAAATCTAACTGGTCAACCAGAATTCAAAAGTTCTAGATAGAAACTCCCAGACAGACTCAAGCCAGACATACAGTAAATCTAACTGGTCAACCAGAATTCAAAAGTTCTAGATAGAAACTCCCAGATAGACTCAAGCCAGACATACAGTGATTCTAACTGGTCAACCAGAATTCAAAAGTTCTAGATAAAAACTCCCAGACAGACTCAAGCCAGACATGCAGTGAATCTAACTGGTCAATCAGAATTCAAAAGTTCTAGATATACACTCCCAGACAGACTAAAGACAGACATGCAGTGAATCTAACTGGTCAACCAGAATTCAAAAGTTCTAGATATAAAATCCCAGACAGACTCAAGCCAGACATGCAGTGAATCTAACTGGTCAATCAGAATTCAAAAGTTCTAGATATACACTCCCAGACAGACTCAAGCCAGACATGCAGTGAATCTAACTGGTCAACCAGAATTCAAAAGTTCTAGATAGAAACTCCCAGATAGACTCAAGCCAGATATACAGTAAATCTAACTGGTCAACCAGAATTCAAGAGTTCTAGATAGAAACTCCCAGACAGACTCAAGCCAGACAGGCAGTGAATCTAACTGGTCAGCCCAAAAGGCGATTATTTCCATCAAAGAAGAACTAACACATCCAATCACAATAAGAAAATTGGTACGACAGAGTTGTTTGCCTCCACCGAGTCTCTATAACCAACATTCTGAGATGATGATGGACAATTTTGTTCTTAGTTGTAATAGGACTGTCAATGTCAATGATATGAAAGTTAATTTGCGAAGTACAAGTCATAGTGGAAAGATCAGTAGCAACGTTGCAAATGCTTCTTGAAAAAAATTAACAGCGCAGGCAAAGAGTTTGTCATGAAAATGAACTCACTGAAGACAAAGGCTATAGTAATAGTCAAGCAACTTAGGTAAATGAATATAAGAACACGTACAAACGTTTACATATTTGCGGCAAACCAGTACAGGAAATACCCCCGATGAAATATAAATTAATTCAAGTGTTACATTGGCTAAAAAGGCCTTAAAAGAAAAACATAATTTACTAACATTTAAAAAAATCAGGATATAACTGAGGAAAAAAATAATCGCAACACATACAAGGAGTATTCAAATGAAAGCGGACCTAACTGCAACAAGTGAACATACGTACATACCTTGGTGTACATAGCATATATCAACCGTCAAGTTTGCTAAATCGCATTATCCTCCGACTCATAGTTTCCTCATCAGACCGTTGAAAACATGGGGTGTGATACGGAATCCGTTTAGAGTGGATCCTCGAACGGTGATTCGGTTTCTAACAGCTGAAGAATGTCAACCAGTTGACATTCATAGCAGAATTCAGGCAGTGCATGGTGACAAAAGTGTGTTGAAGACAACAGTGAAAAACTGGACAACGATGTTAAAGAAGGACGTGAGTTAACAAAAGATCTTCCGAGACCAGGTCCAGCGCATATTGCTGCGTCAGAAGCTGCCATCACTAAAATTGTAGCAGCTTACGTTCGCTAGCAGAGGAATTCGCTGTATCGCTAAGGACAGTTCAAATGGTGGTTAGCAAGAAACTGAAGTATCGGAAGGTGTGTTCACAATAGGTACCGATACTTCAGTTTCAATGACATTCATTGTGATAAGTGCACACAGACATATATTGAAAATGTTACAAAAACGACGATTAAGTTGTCTGGAACACAGTATGAGACATGATCGTCTTCTACAGAAGATACTAGAAGGCAAGCTTCTAGAGAAAAGAGGTAGGGCGCAACAAAGGCTCACCTCTTCGTCTCAGGCATGCAGGTACACTAGATGACGGACGTATGCTGAAATGAAGAGAGCTGAAGTGGATGAGGTCAAATTGAGAATGATCTGACAACCTCACAATCAGACTAAGGACTGATCAACCAGAAGATACCGTCAAATGGAGAGACATGCCCATACAATTTAACAACCAATACCAGAACTGATAAGCAGATGATAACGATGATGATGAAAAAATTAGATAAGTATGAATTGTACTCGACAATGTTTGACATTGTTGTTGGGGTAAGCAAATGGATAAATGTGAAGAGAACTGACCTAAAAATTACGAAGAAACTAAAAGAATTAGCGAAAGGAAAAAAATTTCACAAAAAAGGCTAGTACCTACAGGAAAAAAGTAGGAAGTGATGGGTATGATTGTGGACCAATTGTAGGAGGAATTGACGTGCGAACTGAGAAGGTGAGTGAGATGAAAGGGTGAGATACAAACCGAATAGGGGTTCGGGAAGGGAGAGATCCTGTAATTGTTATTAAAAGGTTGTTGATTATTTCATATTGTTTAGTTAAATTAACAAGCAGATCTTAGACAGAGAACTCACTAGCAATACATGTGTATAAGATCTGATTGGGGATCAAGATGCTGAGCAGCGCAAGAGCTGCAGTGGTCAGCGACCCATAGTTGACTGCTAGCATCAGGGCCAGCGAACCATAGCTGCTAAGACCCTTCTACACCTCCACGCGGTGATCCCGGATAACAGGCTGCATCAGGGCAGACTGGCTAAGGAAAAGGGATCGAAGAGGGAATGCTAACCCGGTACTAAAAAAATGCTTGTTGAAGTCGGATGTGTTTTACCGAAAGGTGCAAATATCGCAGCCAAGCTGTGAACTACGACACAACGCATTCCGTTCACTGGACTACATTCTGCTACTTAAGCCCTTTCAGTGTTTGGTAGTGGGAGATTGAGAACGAACGAAGAAGAAGAAGATCTGCTTGTTAATTTAGCTATACAATATGAAAGAATCAACAGCAGTTTAATAACAATTACAGGATCTTTCCCTTCCCGATGGATGTATAATGTATGTTGACATCTTTTGGCTTTTACAGTTTAATTTTCTTTTGAAACACAATTTATTGAATCATCCATTTGATAGACAGAGAACTCACTAGCAATACCTGTGTATATCAAATGGATGATTTAATAACTGTTGTTTCAGAAGACAATTTAAACTGTAAAAGCCAAAATATGCCAACATATATTATTTTAGCTATCCTAAATTTGTGTTTGAAATTCATGAGTAACCAGACTCGTCATTGCTACAGTCTTTGTGAAAACATTAGCTGATATTAAGGTATGATGACATTATAAATATGATTGGAGCTACACTCTGTGTTAAAGTACATATCCACACCTTAGGGTCATCTCATAAGAATGCACCTTGATCAGTTTTCCCTGAGGACTTACAAGGTAAGAAGATCTGGCTACTGGGCACGAGAGAGACCCCATAGCAGAAGAATAGATGACATAACCGCATCAACACAGACTTACGACGACCGACATAACGCACCTGATCCCCAGTGACGAGTGAAGCTTCTCTCTTAACTAAGCGACACATGTAGACGTACAGCTAGCTAACCAACCAACCAACTAATTAGCTAGCTAACTGACTGACTTAGTAACGAACTAACTAACTGACTAACTGCCTCAATAACTAACTAATTAACTAACTAATTAAATAACTAGCTAACTTACAAACTAACTAATTAACTAAGTAACTAACTAGCCAACTAACTAATTAACTAATTAGCTAACTTACAAACTAATTAATTTAATAGTTAACTAACTAGATAACTTACAAACAATCTCACAAATTAACTAACTAAATAATTAACTAGATAAGCAACAAATCAACTAACTAATTCATTAACTAACTAACTAAACAACTTACAAACAAATAACATTTCTGTGTCATTCACATCAAAAAGAGGACATTTATCCTTCGTTGATATAACAGTACCGTGTGGCTCGCTTCAACGGAAGAACTGTGCATCTCTTCCAGATAGCGCTCCTTAAAGGTGTTTGTGTTTTCGAACATATTTATCACGTCATGTCTCGCCAGCCATAGGTTATGAACACGCTACAACAGAACGAGCAACTATAATGAAGAACAACAGTTATTGGCCTGGTATCATTCGTGAGATTGATATGACAGACTCCTTTCGAACAAATAAAGAATCGCCATATATTTGTTGCGTGCTGTGAAGTATCGAACGAGATGAGGTTAGGAAAGCTGATCGTGAAGAATGACAGCTTTCAATCGTCAGTATAGTCATATGTAGAGATCGTGGTTAGGATCAACACTTTTACACTACGTCCAATAATAATAATGGTTTATCGTTGTTGATGACGACCGACAACATCATCCTGTGTCATACAGCATCCTTCAGTCTCGTGGCTGGTCAAGCCAATACTAAAACAGAAAGTTTTATGGCATGACTATAAAAAACGATATATCTGCAGCCTCAAATGGTATTCCCTCTGTTCAAGAGTTTTTGATCACGGGATATCTGTACACGAAGGCTGATTTGCATTGCCCTTTTTGACAGCACTTTTCCAGATTGAACGAATTTGAGAAGGTTTTACCTGGTGGTATATATATATGTATATGGCAGCACTTAAGAGACTTCTTCAAACTGTCGTTGAATCCCTTTTGTTCGCCATCCTTCACTCAGCTCGTAATACAGAATCCACTTTGGGATCGTCACTTGACACTTTCTGCAAAAGTGCATGCATGCTGTCTTAGGACTTCATTATTTATGATATGGTCCTGCCAGCGCATATGCCGTATGCATCTAAGTCAAGTCATGATGAAGTGATTTAGCCTCCTGGCGTCTCCAGCGTAAACAGTCCAGGTCTCGCACTCGAAGAGCAGGGGGAGGAGAATGGCCGCACGGCAGACCTTCAGCTTAGTCTCCGACGGCCCACGCTGTCGAGCGCATTCGACCACAAACTGTGTGCATTCGATATTCTATTATCGAGCTCATCGACAATAATCACTGATCTCGACAGCGCGCTTCCGAGAAATACGAATTTATCCACACCTTATAATTTCTGTCTCGTCACTCTAACCACTGCTTGTTTATACAGTTTACCTGCGCTGGATAGTATATGACCTCAGTTTCTTAATGTTAACGGTCAAGTCAAATTTGTCACAAGCAGCAGAGAACCGGCCCATGCATTCCTGCACGTTATCTCTGAGCTACTGAAAAGCCGGTCGTGTCTACATACGAGACAAATTCCAAGAGATTCAATACATGTTTATAAGATAATCAAGATAAAGGATACATTAGACTGTAACATGTGTTTCAAGTACAGTCCGCTAAATGAACAAGAGGGTACATATGCAGGTTCATTAAAAAGAGGTCCAGAGTTGATATTGGAACATTTTTTGTTCAGTCAAGAGTAGTGAATGCTTGAAATGGAAATAGTGGGAGCAAGATCAAAGCCCTCTAACCCAGCATAAAAAAAAGTTCAGTTAAGTTTAGTCAAGTTAAGTTAAGTTTAGTCAAGTTAAGTTTAGTCAAGTTAAGTTAAGTTTAGTCAAGTTTAGTTTAGTCAAGTTACTTTAAGTTTAGTCAAGTTAAGTTACGTTTAGTCAAGTTAAGTTTAGTCAAGTTAAGTTAAGTTTAGGGATCAAGATGCTGAGCAGCACATGAGCTGCAGTGGTCAGCAACCCATAGCTGACTGCTAGCGTCAGGGCCAGCGAACCATAGCTGACTGCTAGCGTCAGGGCCAGCGAACCATAGCTGCCAAGACCCTTCTACACCTCCACGCGGTGATCCTGGATAACAGGCTGCAGCAGGGCAGACTGGCTAAGGAGAAGGGATCGAAGAGGGAATGCTAACCCGGTACTCAACAAATGCTTGCTGAAGTCGGATGTGTTGGACCGCAAGGTTGCAAATATCGCAGCCAAGCTGTAAACTACAACACAACGCATTCCGTTCTCTGGACTACATTCTGCTACTTACCCTTTCAGGGTTTGGTAGTGGGAGATTGAGAACGAACGAAGAAGAACAAGAAGAAAGTTAAGTTTAGTCAAGTTAAGTTAAGTTTAGTCAAGTTACTTTAAGTTTAGTCAAGTTAAGTTAAGTCAAGTTGTGTTAAGTTTAGTCAAGTTAAGTTAAGTTTAGTCAAGTTAAGTTAAATTTAGTCAAGTTAAGTTAAGTTAAGCTACATTCATCCACATATAAGAGTTGATATATCGATCGTATCGCGCACCATCTTGATTTTTGCATTTGGCCTGAGGGGATTACATAGACTGCCATCAATGCGTCCTTATATTTGAAATGTTGATGGCGACTCTCCACTTCAAATGGGCATTTGTCGTTATCAGATCATTCCTCAAGTTCCAATCAACATTCTCAGTTCTATGTTGGGTCAAACGATGTACCCGATTTAGTATCATAACATCATCGTAAACCGAACCAGCTGGTATAGTTGATCATGGCGTCAACAGTTCTCTATCCATTTTATGTCTGTAAAAGATGACCACTTCTCAGACTTTTTCGTTTTTCTCATTACCAAGCATAGTCACTACGTAGAAAACTTGCCTCATAGCATACTGAGCACTCTTGCAGTGATGATTTATGTAAGAACCTAATTTACTTGAGAAGGCTATTAACCCCATGCATAACCTCTTGTGTCGCCTTTCACGACATTCATAGGAATACAGTAGTGCTATTCTTTCCTCCAACCTAATTGAAAGGTTTTGAACTGTGCGATTACCTGTTTCTGTGAGGAAAATAAAAAATAAAAATAATAAATCACTTCTGCGAACAAAGATGTAGGTCGCCATATCGCAAAGGTAAGACGCTTTTGGCTCCCATGAAACATAAGCGCAATTCAGTTGGTGCCCGACTCGCGCATTTTTCCAGCGTCCTCTGATCTTCAGGGGGGGGGGGGGATGGGGTAAGATTGCCAGATATATCTATCAGAGATGGATGATAAACTAAACTTGGAGGTCCCGTGTAAACAATGCGCATGTAAAATTGATAAGAACATGTAGAGTTAATGGCTCAGTGCTCGCAATAGGGCAAACACATCTCGACTCCTACGTTACGGCCACAAGGCCTTCGTTGGGAGCAAAGAATAAACGAAAACAGCTAACAAATCACAATAAAAAACAAGTCATGCTGTAAAACGAATAAAGTTAGTCGCTATCAGGAAAGTTTTAAGACACGTTATAACTTAACGTCTTTATACTGGTTTAGAAGATTCTACAGAGTCTGTATACAACCAGTTTCATGGAAAGTGATTTTTTTTTACTTATGTGCGATTCCATCTTAATAAACTCAAATATTAGAGCTAAGTAGACCTGCAGCCAGCTAGGCGCCATCTATAGCTGCTCTTAACAAACCACCTGGGGAAAGTTACAGAAAACTTGGATAGATTTTTAATTTGAATTTATATTTGAATTCAGTTACATACAGCTTTACCGGACATACATTTTCAACTCAGTTATGCACCGCTTTATCCGACAAACATTTCAACTCAGTTATGAACCGCTTTACCCGACAAACAATTCTCACCGTAAACATGAAGCATTTCCTTATGCATTTTCTTTGCAGAAAGTTTTTTTTGTCCTCTCCCATAATATGCGCAACAGCATGTACACCAAGTGAGCACGGACGCCATTTTGTATCTGACCTGCGCACATGTATGCCACACCTAGCTTTTACCTGCAGTGATCACAAATCTGGATGTTGTTGTCAACTATTGACACATTTAGAACTGTCAACTACATTTGTCAGCTATTTCATATCAGTTCAGGGCCTATTACTGACTTACCCCCGTGTTTTAATAAAAGCGATTTCAGTTATTTATTAGAGCTTTTCAATTTCTTTTCTATCATATGTCCTGCTGTTATTCTAAAAATTAGTAACGAACATGAGGACCAAATCAAGCACAAGTACAATGACAGAAATCTGAAGATCTTTGTCTGCAAATCTCTGTAAAACTTGTCAGGAATGAAACTTAAACTGGCATAGTTCTGATGGTCGTCGCAGTACTCAAGCTGCAAAAACAGTACAAGTTAACTAGTAATTAAAATAAGGCGAGGCTGCAGCGGTTCTGTGGATGTGTATAATGGGAAAAAAACATGAAAAAAAACTAGTAAAAGTTGATTAAGGTTGAGCTTAATCAAAATTTAAAAAATGGGTATGGTCAGATACCGCACCGAGACGAGAACACAAACAAAACCTACGTTACGACCAATAGGCCTTCATCAGGGACAACAACACTGAACTAACAAATCAACATATAAGAAAAAATGGTCAACTCATCTGTTTCAGGTGGGAGACGCTTTCTGTCTAAGCGACCTGTCGTGCCAAGTACTCGATAGAAACTGAAATAGGAGCGGTCAAACAAAAAGTGGCGGAATGTGCCTGATAAGCCAAGCGTGGCCAAATAGTGGTCCAGATAGGAGAACAATGAGAAGGCAATATAAGCCGGGAGGGCGTGATATAGATATAAGAGAGGGGGGAAGAGAACTGATGGAAGAATGGGGGAGGCGGGGGGGGGTGGGAAAGGAAGACAAATAGATGGGGGCCAGTGTGAGGGTTTAAGAAAAAGTATGGAAGATATTTATACCATGTGGTTGGAGACATCCCATACTGGAGATAAGTCTGTTCTCAAGGGCGAATCGATGACGATCGTCAGAGAAGCACGAAACTAGACCAGTGACACTGACGTCAGCCATACCCCGGTGCTCAGGACCATTGAAGTGGCTGGCAATTGGGGAACCAGTGCGGTTGCGGATGTCGTTGAGGTGTTGGCGGAAACGCTCCCGTAGTTCCATACCAGTTTCCCCAATGTAAGTCATACCACACTGGCGGCAGATGATGGAATAGATGAGGTTACGAGATTTGCATGTGAACCCCTCTTTGATGAAGAATTCAGCCTTAGGAAAGGTAATGGAGCGAGAAAGGATGACATGAGGGCAGGTAACACAGCCACGTGAATTTTTGCACGGCCTGGTGCCTGGGAGGCTATGAGGGCTGGTGTGTAGGCGACTACTGACCAGCAAGTCCCTCAGGTTCCTGTCACGCTTGTAGGCGACAAGGGGAGGATCGGGAAAAGCTTCGCGAGTGGCAGGATCAGAGTGAAGGATAGGGAGATGGCGGAATAGGATATCCCGGACAGAGACGCTGTGAGGGTGATAGGTGAGGACGAGTTTCACACGGTCAGAGGGAGGACGGCGGGTGGGAGTGAGGGAGTCTTGGCGGGAGATAAGAAGAACCCGCTGAAGAGCGGAGGAGAGAGTGGTCTCAGGGTAGAGTCGCTTGCGGAAGAAGTCAAACATCTCGTGGGCCCTGAGGAGGAAGTCGTCGTCATCCTGACATAGGCGTCGGAGGCGGAGGAGTTGGGAGAAAGGAAGCGAATCGCGGCAGGATAGGGGATGGGAGGAAGTGTAGAGGAGGTAGTTGTGAGCGTCAGTGGGTTTGTAGTAGACAGTGGTGGAGAGGCCTGAAGGGCAGATAGAGACAGTGATGTCCAGAAAGTGGACAGACGTGAGGGAAATGTCAGACGTGAACTTGATCGAGGGATGGAAGTCGTTGACAAAGTCGATAAAGTTGAGGAGATCCTTCTCCGACATGTCAGTCATACCAATCCCATCGTCGATGTATCGATAATACATCAAAGGAAAGGGGCCCTGGAATTGAAGCCAGATCAAGTGTTCCAGGTGACCCATGAACAGGCATGCGTAGCTGGGGCCCATTCTGGTGCCCATAGCCACACCGCTGATCTGGTCGAAGAACTGGCCATTGAATTCAAAGGTATTGAGAGTAAGAACGAGTTCTGCTAGACGGACGATGGCAGACGTGGAGATGGATGGGTTAACCCTTCGGTCAAGGAAGAAACGGAGGGCCAATAAACCGTCAGAGTGGGGGATCGAGGTGTACAGTGAACAGACATCAAGTAGGAAGAGACGATAGGTGTGGTCAGGGGAGAGGACAATGGTAGAGAAAGTGGTTAAGGCGTGGTTGGTGTCCTTAAGAAATGTGGGAAGACTCTCCACCATAGGTTGGAAGACACTATCCAGGAAGTCTGATACCAGTTCGGTGGGACAGGAACAGGCAGAGACAATAGGGCGACCTGGGTTGTCGGGCTTATGAATTTTAGGCAGCATGTAGAAAGAAGGCTTACCCAGACAACTGTCAAAGATTCGGAGGTTTGTAGCGCTCTTCGGGAGGAGATGTCGTTTGGTCATATCAAGGATGGTGGTAGAGACCTCCTTGTTAAAACGGACAGTGGCATCATCGGCGCGCGGTTTATAGAAAGAAGGATCAGATAGTTGAAGACTGCCCTCCTGAACATATAAATCCTTGCGCCAAACCACCACTGCTCCCCCCTTATCAGCAGGTTTAATCACGAGATCCCTACGTCGACTAAGGCTAGCCAGAGCACAAGCCTCGGTATGGGAAATGTTCGAATAACGCAAGCGCCGAGGGCAGTAGGCCTTGATATCGCGAAGAGTAGTTTTAATATAGAGGTCTAAGGCACGGGATCGGCCAGGAGGAGGAGTCCAGTCAGATTTACGATGGGAATAGCTGGAGAAAGGGTCATCGGGGTCAGGAAAAGAGCAAGAGTTGGGATTGTTTTGGTACCATTGTCTAAGACGTAGGCGGCGATGATAGGCATGCACATCCTTGAGAACAGAGTATTGGTCAATGGAGGGCTGGAGGGGGACAAAGTTAAGGCCTTTGCTGAGAACTGATATTTCACTCTCAGTCAGAGGAAGATCAGAGGGGATACAGACCACTTGATGGCGAGAATCAGTGGACGAGGAGGAAGGAGGGGTAGGAGGACGGAGACGAGTAAGCTTGTCCTTCTTGCGAGCAGACAAGAAGTCGTATAACTGACGATTGAGAGTATGCTTATCAGGCACATTCCGCCACTTTTTGTTTGACCGCTCCTATTTCAGTTTCTATCGAGTACTTGGCACGACAGGTCGCTTAGACAGAAAGCGTCTCCCACCTGAAACAGATGAGTTGACCATTTTTTCTTATATGTTGATTTGTTAGTTCAGTGTTGTTGTCCCTGATGAAGGCCTATTGGTCGTAACGTAGGTTTTGTTTGTGTTCTCGTCTCGGTGCGGTATCTGACCATACCCATTTTTTAAATTTTGATTAAGCTCAACCTTAATCAACTTTTACTAGTTTTTTTTCATGTTTTTTTCCCAAGTTAACTAGTAAGACTTAGAATGGGACATTGCAGACTCAAGGCCCACACCCACAAAATTAGTTTCAGAGACACCGCCACTTGCATTCGCGTAACACCCAAGTAAATGCCAGAACATATTCTGCAGGACTGCCCGACTTATACAGACGAAAGAAAGGCAGTCTGTTCCGGGGAAGCGATCATGCTCCAAAAGCCGTTGGGGAACCGGTGAAGACCTGAAACGCAAAGTCTCTTTCGTGAACCTCACCGGGCTAGAATCATAGCATCAGTTGATCGTGAACATCACCGGACTAGAAGCCTAGCATCAGTTGATCGTGAACCTCACCCGGCTAGAAGCCTAGCATCTGTTGATCGTGAACCTCACCGGGCTAGAAGACTAGCATCAGTTGATCGTGAACCTCACCGGACTAGAAGCCTAGCATCAGTTGATCGTGAACCACACCGGGCTAGAAGCCTAGCATCAATTGATCGTGAACCACACTGGGCTAGAAGCCTAGCATCAGTTGATCGTGAAACTCACCGGGCAAGAAGCCTAGAATCAGTTCATCGTGAACCTCACCGGACTAGATGCCTAGCATCAGTTGATCGTAAACCACACCGGGCTAGAAGCCTAGCATCAGTGGATCGTGAACCTCACCGGGCTAGAAGCCTAGCATCAGTTGATCGTGAACCTCACCGGGCTAGAAGCCTAGCATCAGTTGATCGTGAACCTCACCGGACTAGATGCCTAGCATCAGCTGATCGTAAACCTCAACGGGCTAGAAGCCTAGCATCAGTTAATCGTGAACCTCACCGGGCTAAAAGATTTGCATCAGTTGATCGTGAACCACACCGGGCTAGAAGCCTAGCATCAGTTGATCGTGAACCACACCGGGCTAGAAGCCTAGCATCAGTTGATCGTGAACCACATCGGGCTAGAAGCATAGCATCAGTTGATCGTGAACCACACCGGGCTAGAAGCCTAGCATCAGTTGATCGTGAACCTCCCCGGGCTAGAAGCCTAGCATCAGATGATCGTGAACCTCACCGGGCTAGAAGCCTAGCATCTGTTCATCGTGAACATCACCGTGCCAGAAGCCTAGCATCAGTTGATCGTGAACCACACCGGGCTAGAAGCCTAGCATCAGTTGATCGTGAACCACACCGGGCTAGAAGCCTAGCATCAGTTGATCGTGAACCACATCGGGCTAGAAGCATAGCATCAGTTGATCGTGAACCACACCGGGCTAGAAGCCTAGCATCAGTTGATCGTGAACCACACCGGGCTAGAAGCCTAGCTTCAGTTGATCGTGAACCTCCCCGGGCTAGAAGCCTAGCATCTGTTGATCGTGAACCACACCGGGCTAGAAGCCTAGCATCAGTTGATCGTGAACCTCATCGGGCTAGAAGCCTAGCATCAGTTGATCGTGAACCACACCGGGCTGGAAGCCTAGCATCAGTTGATCGTGAACCACACCGGGCTAGAAGCCTAGCATCAGTTGATCGTGAACCTCATCGGGCTAGAAGCCGAGCATCAGTTGATCGTGAACCACACAAGGCTAGAAGACTAGCATCAGTTGATCGTGAACCATTCCGGGCTAGAAGCCTAGCATCAGTTGATCGTGAACCACACCGGGCTAGAAGCCTAGCATCAGTTGATCGTGAACCTCACCGGGCTAGAAGCCTAGCATCAGTTGATCGTGAACCACACCGGACTAGAAGCCTAGCATCAGTTGATCGTGAACCTCACCGGGCTAGAAGCCTAGCATCAGTTGATCGATGAAGAAGAAGAAGAAGAGGAGTAAGGAACATAAGACACAAACAGCTATTTCATTATCATAAAAAGGTGTCAGTTTAACATTGAACACGGAATCGACTTAAAATCAATGTTTTAACATAATTAGGAATGACACACTATTGTATTACAATTTGTGTATTTTCAAAATTTAAAAATATTCAAGCGTTGACGCCACATGCAAAAAATGGGTAGATGGTATGACGGTGCCTGCGGGCAATCTGTTTGAGGTATATTAATACAGAGCACGTAATTATTAACGTATGTGACACGAGATTGGCAAATGGTACTGATCCATTATTACGTCAACGGATAGAAGAGCTTATAGAGGAATTTTTCTTGCAGCACATATTTGAAAGGTGTTTTCTTCCAAGTAGGCATACTTGACTAAAATAATGTGTGTGCTGTCGAAAACAGCGACATATTCTAGCGACTACAGAAATGTCAGACTGGCGTAGAATATCATCCCAAAAAGCGTTCTCAATTTCTGTAAATGTTAACCATTTCCTATTTGATTAAAAATTGAGTTAGTACCGAGGCTGACCTTTATATTGTACTCTGGCTAGACATTGTCCGTGGACGTGAGAATCGGAAAAGTATTTCTTCAGCAATCAAGAAAATGTGCAAACGTCTGTGAATTAATCTTGAACAGTCCAATCTGGCAGTCTTGTGGTAGAGCGAAGTTGAACAAAATGTTTTATTACCCTGAATGCAAGTCAGATCTGTGTACATTTGGTGCTATTAAATAACGTGCGATTATAAAACCAATAGCAGCCACTGCGGTCGGGGATGAAGTGTTAAACTATTATAAAGATCAAGATATCATGCCGTCTCCCCATCGAAGGTTGGCTGTAAATGGACCTCCAACCTCCTCTGTCTCTTGCCTTGATAGTACACTCAGACAGACTGTTGTCAGTCCATCTCTTGATGTTTTCTTCCCTCTTATAGCACATTTTTTATTTTGTGCACCTACCCTCCATATTTCCTTCCAGTATTATATCCAGCAGCCTGCCGTTTCTTTTTACATGTTCAACATATTCTATTTGCCTCATTTGTATCTCCTTCGGAATTTCTCTTCCCATTCCCCTTATCTTTATTACTTCCCTGCTTCTTCGCTTTTCCTTCCTGAGATGGGGTCCATACTTCTGTATATCCTATTTCAAAGACCTCTACTTTATTCACAAGCTGATTTTCATTGTCCATGTTTCTGCACCATAGAGCAAATATATATATAACACATGGCGACTATCATTTTCAGTGTATTTCTTAATTGTTTGGATGTCCATTTATTATTTCATGCTGTTAAGTGATTTCTTACCATTCCTATTCTCTTCTTCGCTTCCATCTCACATCTACTATCATCTGTTATAATCTGTCCAAGGTACACGGCACTATTTACCTATAGTTGGCCTCTGTCTTTATCTACGGTGTAGACACACAGTTCCTGTTTCTCGCAGGGAAAAAAACATGAAAAAAAACTAGTAAAAGTTGATTAAGGTTGAGCTTAATCAAAATTTAAAAATGGGTATGGTCAGATACCGCACCGAGACGAGAACACAAACAAAACCTACGTTACGACCAATAGGCCTTCATCAGGGACAACAACACTGAACTAACAAATCAACATATAAGAAAAAAAGGGTCAACTCATCTGTTTCAGGTAGGAGACGCTTTCTGTCTAAGCGACCGGTTGTGCCAAGTACTCGATAGAAACTGAAATGGGAGCGGTCAAACAAAAAGTGGCGGAATATGCCTGATAAGCAAAGCGTGGCCAAATAGTGGTCCAGATAGGAGAACAATGAGAAGGCAATATAAGCCGGGAGGGCGTGATATTGATATAAGAGAGAGGGGAAGAGAACTGATGGAAGAATGGGGGAGGCGGGGGGGGGGGGGGAAGGAAGACAAATAGATGGGAACCAGTGTGAGGGTTTAAGAAAAAGTATGGAAGATATTAATACCATGTGGTTGGAGACAGCCCATACTCGAGATAAATCTGTTCTCAAGGGCGAATCGATGACGATCGTCAAAGAAGCACGAAACTAGACCAGTGACACTGACGTCAGCCATACCCAGGTGCTCAGGACCATTGAAGTGGCTGGCAAATGGGGAACCAGTGCGGTTGCGGATGTCGTTGAGGTGTTGGCGGAAACGCTCCCGTAGTTCCATACCAGTTTCCCCAATGGAAGTCATACCACACTGGCGGCAGATGATGGAATAGATGAGGTTACGAGATTTGCATGTGAACCCC
Source organism: Ariolimax columbianus (assembly GCA_036924085.1). Lineage (NCBI taxonomy): Eukaryota > Metazoa > Mollusca > Gastropoda > Stylommatophora > Arionidae > Ariolimax > Ariolimax columbianus. Next base: position 107,207,697 of record JAVGWX010000001.1, on the reverse strand, counting down.
TCTTTGATGAAGAATTCAGCCTTGGGAAAGGTGATGGAGCGAGAAAGGATGACATGAGGGCAGGTAACACAGCCACGTGAATTTTTGCACGGCCTGGTGCCTGGGAGGCTATGAGGGCTGGTGTGTAGGCGACTACTGACCAGCAAGTCCCTCAGGTTCCTGTCACGCTTGTAGGCGACAAGGGGAGGATCGGGAAAAACTTTGCGAGTGGCTGTTTCTCGCAGCAATTCTTTCCCTAATACTGTAGTAAGCCAGGTACCGATCTACAACTTGGTCGACTGAAGAGTGTCGATAACCGTCACCAAACCCGACAACTATGTCGTTAACATGGCCGCTGAATACGTTTAGCCGACTAGACACAGTGCCTATGGCATATGAACATTTTAAGGCAAACAATATTTCACTATTTAAAAAAAATAACAATTTTTGAAAAAAACATCAAATTTTCATTTAAAATATTTATTTCGATATTTAAATGACAAAAGTGTCCATCCCAAATATCGTTAGTTATCAAAAGAAAAAAAAAGAAAATGAAAACGATAACATTTGCATAAAAACGAGTTATCGGAAACACAGGCCTATAGAATTAATAGTGTCTAGAGTCTAGGGAAAGTGGAGTTCGTAAAGGTTACGGTGTGTATGGTACAGCATGATTTGTTCCCGGGAGGATTCTGCATGTGCGGGAGAGACAAGAACATGCTCACTGTACCACTGTGAGCCACACGTGTGGGAGAGACAAGAACATGCTCACTGTACCACTGTGAGCCACACGTGTGGGAGAGACAAGAACATGCTCACTGTACCACTGCGAGCCACACGTGTGGGAGAGACAAGAACATGCTCACTGTACCACTGTGAGCCACACGTGTGGGAGAGACAAGAACATGCTCACTGTACCACTGCGAGCAACACGTGTGGGAGAGACAAGAACATGCTCACTGTACCACTGTGAGCCACACGTGTGGGAGAGACAAGAACATGCTCACTGTACCACTGCGAGCCACACGTGTGGGAGAGACAAGAACATGCTCACTGTACCACTGTGAGCCACACGTGTGGGAGAGACAAGAACATGCTCACTGTACCACTGCGAGCCACACGTGTGGGAGAGACAAGAACATGCTCACTGTACCACTGCGAGCCACACGTGTGGCAGAGACAAGAACATGCTCACTGTACCACTGCGAGCCACACGTGTGGGAGAGACAAGAACATGCTCACTGTACCACTGTGAGCCACACGTGTGGGAGAGACAAGAACATGCTCACTGTACCACTGTGAGCCACACGTGTGGGAGAGACAAGAACATGCTCACTGTACCACTGTGAGCCACACGTCTGGGAGAGACAAGAACATGCTCACTGTACCACTGTGAGCCACACGTGTGGGAGAGACAAGAACATGCTCACTGTACCACTGTGAGCCACACGTGTGGGAGAGACAAGAACATGCTCACTGTACCACTGTGAGCCACACGTGTGGGAGAGACAAGAACATGCTCACTGTACCACTGTGAGCCACACGTGTGGGAGAGACAAGAACATGCTCACTGTACCACTGTGAGCCACACGTGTGGGAGAGACAAGAACATGCTCACTGTACCACTGTGAGCCACACGTGTGGGAGAGACAAGAACATGCTCACTGTACCACTGTGAGCCACACGTGTGGGAGAGACAAGAACATGCTCACTGTACCACTGCAAGCAACACGTGTGGGAGAGACAAGAACATGCTCACTGTACCACTGCGAGCCACACGTGTGGGAGAGACAAGAACATGCTCACTGTACCACTGTGAGCCACACGTGTGGGAGAGACAAGAACATGCTCACTGTACCACTGTGAGCCACACGTGTGGGAGAAACAAGAACATGCTCACTGTACCACTGTGAGCCACACGTGTGGGAGAGACAAGAACATGCTCACTGTACCACTGCGAGCCACACGTGTGGGAGAGACAAGAACATGCTCACTGTACCACTGCGAGCCACACGTGTGGGAGAGACAAGAACATGCTCACTGTACCACTGCGAGCCACACGTGTGGGAGAGACAAGAACATGCTCACTGTACCACTGCGAGCCACACGTGTGGGAGAGACAAGAACATGCTCACTGTACCACTGCGAGCCACACGTGTGGGAGAGACAAGAACATGCTCACTGTACCACTGTGAGCCACACGTGTGGGAGAGACAAGAACATGCTCACTGTACCACTGCGAGCCACACGTGTGGGAGAGACAAGAACATGCTCACTGTACCACTGTGAGCCACACGTGTGGGAGAAACAAGAACATGCTCACTGTACCACTGTGAGCCACACGTGTGGGAGAGACAAGAACATGCTCACTGTACCACTGCGAGCCACACGTGTGGGAGAGACAAGAACATGCTCACTGTACCACTGCGAGCCACACGTGTGGGAGAGACAAGAACATGCTCACTGTACCACTGCGAGCCACACGTGTGGGAGAGACAAGAACATGCTCACTGTACCACTGCGAGCCACACGTGTGGGAGAGACAAGAACATGCTCACTGTACCACTGTGAGCCACACGTGTGGGAGAGACAAGAACATGCTCACTGTACCACTGCAAGCAACACGTGTGTGAGAGACAAGAACATGTTCACTGTACCACTGCGAGCCACACGTAAGAGATGGCTAATATTAAGGTCTGACACTTCTAGGGTTGTTGTTGTTGTTGTTGTTTAATGTCCTCAATGAATAAGTCTACTTTTTTATGCGCCCTGAAAAGGACGTTAAGTGGCGGGTTGCAGTATCTTTCCTCACATCCCGAGCATGCTGATGAAGGTGGACCGTGGTACTCCAGGCGGTTGTGCTATGATTTGGTTCATCAGCGTGGCGCTCACTACTACTGGGATCGCATTGATCCATGTCTTGTCAGCCAGAAACAACCTGTTTCCAGGGAACGTTACATGGAAGAGAGATTGTGGTCTCGGTCAGTGTACTGACCCTGACGCGACGTCATGGTCAGTATTTTGTGCCTGACGCGACGTCATGGTCAGTATTTTGTGCCTGACTAGACTAGCTTCTCAGTTTCCCCACTTCTAGGGTGGAACATTCTCCAACGCATTGTGCATATGCCTTAACTCACACTTTGGAAAAGTCTTCTGAGTCTTAAAGAAAGTCCGATACTTGCGTATCAATTCATTCCAAACAGAGTTCCCTGAGTTCCCTGAGTTCCCATTGTGTGTATTTGACATCTGATGACTGTAGCGGGCATTCCATTTCGGGTTAAGTGGAACACAGGTCGATTTAATTTTATTTTAAATAAATAAGTACAAACTTAGATAGAGATAGATGAATAGAAAAGATAGTTATTTTCAGTTTTGCAACACATTTTCTGGAAAAATGTAGGGCCTTAAAAAAAGCAGAAGGAAATTTCCTGGCAAGCAGATTGACATAAGTGGACGACCACACACAACAATTTTAATTATTAAGGTCGCCAGAATCGAACAATGTCGGCAAGAGGGATGGTGAAAACGTACAAGCCATTGACTTTGATGTGTAAAGGCGACATGAACACGCCCATGTACGAATCAAGAATAAGCGTGTATGTCTGTGTGCGTGTGTGTGTGTGTGTGTGTGTGTGTGTGTGTGTGTGAGTGCCATTTTTACACTTGTGTGTCTGCTCTGCCGTTTTCAAAGAAGTTCGATGCATTGAGTATGTGTAACTCTGGTAGGGTCAACAAAGTTGACTGAGTCAGTTACTGTTTGATGATTATATCTAGGTTTATTGACAATCCCGTTATAGGTACAATGGTTGACACCCCCGTAGTTTCTAAGTGGACTATTCTGTAACTTCCATCACCCCCCCCCCCCCCCCCCAAAAAAAAAAAATCATTAAAAAAATTATTAAAATATGCTAAAAATAGGTGGCCGGTGGGAAAATATTTTTTTGTTTGAGGTGAATTAAGACACGAGTACCGAAAGTCCTAGAGGCTCTGTATAGGAAAAATCTGAAAGAACGGATGGCACTTTTTTCCAACAATTGAAAGAAGTTACCCAGTACAGAAGAAGGTTGGTACCCTAGTTTTCCAGGTTTGAGGGTTTTAGCACTGTAACCGACATCACTGTCTATGTAAATAAACAATACTTTAAAAATAAAATAAAAGATAACAAATAATCGAGCTATCTAATGATTTCTTGTCGTGGTAGCCGAAAAGACATCTCGTACATAAGAACGGATTGTCTTAACGCAAAATGGGACACAAGAATTAGATCTTGAAATGGTAGGACAATGAAGAATGAGGACAACAATACGAGATATTCTGGAAGACAAGGCGGATAACACGAGGAAGGAGTGGCTATTAACGTAGCGAAGGGAATAAGTAGAATAATGCTAAGCATGTTAGTCAGAGTCAGGCAAAATATACTGATCAGACATGTTAGGGTCAGGCAAAATATACTGATCAGACATGTTAGTCAGGGTCAGGCAAAATATACTGATCAAACATGTTAGGATCAGGCAAAATATACTGATCAGACATGTTAGTCAGGGTCAGACAAAATATACTGATCAGACATGTTAGGGTCAGGCAAAATATACTGATCAGACATGTTAGTCAGGGTCAAACAAAATATACTGATCAGACATGTTAGGGTCAGGCAAAATATACTGATCAGACATGTTAGTCAGGGTCAGACAAAATATACTGATCAGACATGTTAGGGTCAGGCAAAATATACTGATCAGACATGTTAGTCAGGGTTAGACATAATATACTGATCAGGCATTTTAGTCAGGGCTAGGCAAAATATACTGATAAGATATGTTAGTCATGGTCAGGCAAATCATACTAATCAGACATGTTAGTCGAGGTCAGGCGACATATATGGATCAGACATGTTAGTCATGGTTAGACAAAATATGCTGGTCAAACATGTTGGTCAGGGTTAGGCAAAATATACTGATCAGACATGTTAGTCAGGGTTATGAAAATATACTGATCAGACATGTTAGTCAGGGTTAGACAAAATATACTGATCAGGCATTTTAGTCAGGGTTAAGCAAAATATATTGATCAGACATGTTAGTCACGGTTAGACAAAATATGCTAATCAGACATGTTGGTCATGGTTAGAAAAAATAAACCGATCAGACATGTTAGTCAGGGATAGGCAAAATATACGGATCAGACATATAAGTCTGGGTCAGGCAAAACATACTGACCAGACATGTTAGTCAGGGTCAGGCAAAGCATACTGACCAGACATGTTAGTCAGGGTCAGGCAAAACATACTGACCAGACATGTTAGTCAGGGTCAGGCAAAATATATTGACCAGACATGTTAGTCAGGGTCAGGCAAAACATACTGACCAGACATGTTAGTCAGGGTCAGGCAAAATATACTGGCCAAGACCGCCACCTCGACTTCCACGTGATCTTCAATGGAAGCCAGCTGTTTTCCTGGCAGTCTGATTAATTCATTGTCCTGCCAGTGTCTTGCGGCCTTCTCCACTCTCAGCCATGCCAGCTATGTAGTCCGGATACCCCTCTTGTCGTAAAATTAGTTTATTGTTTCTATTTAAATAACATATTGGTGTGTTTGTTTGGGGTACATCGTCAGTGATATATGTCCTGTGCAAAAATCCTCGAACTTGGAGGACTAGAGTGCCAAATTTCTTCTGCATCCAACCCAAACAGACTTGTCCAGCATGGTCAAATCTGCCTAGAACGAAACTCCTCCCTGGCATCTCTTTGATGTCGTTATGGCATCAAACTGCCACATCATGTCAATCCAAAATCGCCAGTGGGTGCAGTTTGAACAGTTGAACACCCCAATGGTTTGAATCTCTTTACTTTCTTGGTAATTGTGATTAAAATGATGTTATTTTCCATGTAAAAATGTATATACTCGTAAAAATAAATCAAAATCGTAATTGTTCTTCACGTTTAACTCCTTCGGTCGAGAGCTCTTTTATTTGTTCTGCAAGTTAGCTATTTTCAGAGCGAAATACGTTTTAGGACCAAACAAGAGTTCATGTCCAGGTGTCGACTTTTTTATTGGTTCACAAGTCTGGATTTAACGATAAATAATGTGTCTGTGGTTGACAGATACGTGTCTCCGATAAATGAAAATTAATCGTTAGTGGAGCATTTCTTCTTTCGATTCTAGGGAAAACCAATCATCGGCTTTTTCAATTGTGCATCATATATAGGGTATTTCTCTAGGATTTTCTTAATCCCGTTCGCCATGTTTTTTATATGTTACACGTGAACCCCAGTTCTCTGGGTAAAGTTTGCTGTGGTGGATTGGTCTTCCGTCCTCGCAAACGTCTTTGTATGGAGTTTTGTCTCCTTGCAAAACAGAGGAAAATAGATGGATTGAATTGAAAAATTTGCAATTGTCTAAGCACATAACGGTTTGGTAGGACATATTCGCGAGTCAGTGTTGCTTGTCCGCACAGACACATGGATGATGGAGTAGCCACATAAAAATCATGGATTATGGAGCCACCGTACAAACAATTAGAGGATGTAGCCACAGTACAAACACATGGATGATTGAGTCACTGTACAAACACATGAATGATTGAGTCACTGTACAAACACATGAATGATTGAGTCACTGTACAAACACATGGATGATGAAGTCACTGTACAAACACATGGACGAGGGAGCAACCGTACAAAAAGTTAGAGGATGGAGCCACCGTACAAACACATGGATGATTGAGTCACTGTACAAACACATGGATGATGGAGTCACTGTACAAACACATGGATGATGGAGCAACCGTACAAACACATGGATGATTAAGTCACCGTACAAACACTTGGATGATTGAGTCACTGTACAAACACATGGATGATTGAGTCACTGTACAAACACATGGATGATTGAGTCACAGTACAAACACATGGATGATTGAGTCACTGTACAAACACATGGATGATGGAGTCACTGTACAAACATATGGATGATTGAGTCACTGTACAAACACATGGATGATTGAGTCACTGTACAAACACATGGATGATTGAGTCACTGTACAAACACATGGATGATTGAGTCACTGTACAAACACATGGATGATTGAGTCACTGTACAAACACATGAATGATGGAGTCACTGTACAAACATATGGATGATTGAGTCACTGTACAAACACATGGATGATTTAGTCACAGTACAAACACTTGGACGATGGAGTAACTGTACAAACACATGGATGATGGAGTAACTGTACAAACACATGGATGATGGAGTCACTGTACAAACACATGGATGATGGAGTCACTGCATAAAGATATGGATGATTGAGTCACTGTACAAACACATGGATGATGGAGTCACTGTACAAACACATGGACGATGAAGACGCCACACACACACACACACATATGGGTCTTGGAGCCAATTTCAGCCAGTGTTAGTGGCCATACACTTTGTTACGTCCAGTTTCTATGGATCACTTGCTTCGCTCAATCAATCAAGTCTCTCATTTCATCGACTTTCTTAATGACTTGGATGCTAGTCTTTCTCTCCTGAAAGATGCTTATTTATTCATTATGTTCTCGTGTTGCTCCCTCCTTTGCTAACCTGTCCGTCTTCTCGTGTTCTAGTATGTCACAGTGTGATGGTAGATTCTCTAACACCGTCCTTTTCTTGACTTTTAGTTTACCTGATGCCTTTTTTTAGCTCTGGCAGTTCATCATTCTTGAGAGCTTGCAGAACTGACATCTCATTTGTAAGGAATACAGCCTGCTGAGTTTAGCTTATGTTTGTTATTATTTCTGCAACAATAATTAGTATCTGCATTTTCAGCTGAGTAGATTGATGAGCTAGTGGGTTCGTTTTCTCTATCTGGGTAGACAACATCAAATTATGCCATGTCTTGGCTGATCCATGTTTATATGTCTGGGTCCATGCTTCTTTTAGTTATAATTCTACGATCATATGGCGTGCTGCTGTTTTCTTTTGGATAGTGTTTTGCTCCCCAATAGAGTAGGTGGTATTTATGAATACCTGTTACTTACAGAGCCTGCTGTGGGGTGCGACCGAGTAACCGGCGGTATAACTGGGCGGGCAGATTGGGCTCATTAGTCTTGGTTGGCAGCCAATCTAAGAAAAGGCAAACTCTGACTCTAAACCCAGGTAGACGAAGTTCGTGAGCCTGTTCAGGCAGTTCGGCTAGGAGAGGAGGAACTCTGTTTTTAAACCCACAAGTCCCAGAGAGTGCTGGCTAGTCTTGGGACTGTGAGCGCATCATCGGATGTCTCGACTAACTAGCATCTGCGGGCAACGACTCCACTGCCATGTGGAAAACTCCGGAGAGGGTAGGGCTACGGGAGTAGATCCAGACAGAAAATCCGGAGTGATAGCAGATAAGGCGGATGGTTTCAAAATACGAACTCATTCCGGCAGCTCCTGCAGCTGAGCTGGTGCTAAATTGTCATGCTTTGCATTCGTTTGGATTATGCCAGCAAGGCCGAGAGCGGGATTCTGCAGTTTGGACAGCCCATGGTCTTCATATTCAGGGCCCAGGATTGCGCCCTGAGAGATTACTCACAGGGTGCATCGCGCATGGTCTGCAAAGAGTGAGACGCCTACAGCACAAAACTACTACAATCACAAAACTATTATACCACAAAATTGCTATATCATAAAACTACTATATCACAGAACTACTGCATAACAAAATTACTATATATCAGAACTACTATATCGTAATCTGACTGCTTCACACCATGACTTTTACATAAGAATCACAAAGTTGTTCTCTTATAGTTGCATCTAGTACAAGAAGAGCAACTGTAACATGCCAACAAAGAAACCTTGTCAACTGCTAAATTAACTCAGAACGATTGGCTTCAAAGAACATCAACAACAACAAAATTTTGCAGACATATAGAAGACGGAAATGCTACAAGTTTTCCATCCGGGTGCTGTCAAATGATCTGAAAGCAGAATTCCGTGTGAAACAAAGTAGAGATACATTGGTTAGGAAAAAACAAGCCGGTTATTATTATCAATAAATACGTTTTTCTATAGTTTAGAAAATGTTTAGTAGTTTTAAAGAAATAGTACAACCAAAATTACAAGTAGTAACATTTGCAGGGAAAATAATTTAACTATTCTGAAATTTTATTGAAACCACATGAAGCTTATTGTTCAAGCGGGGAAAAGAAATCATGTGATTGCCACAGTACGTCAACTTTGAGACAAGAACAAGGAAGTAATTCACATTATAACATATTCATACTCCTTTAATGGTGGTTGCACTGCGTATATTTGCTGTGTTAGGCAAAATATATAGACGGTCAAACGTTAAAGGCGTTGTAACAGTTCCCGCCGGAGCAAGGGGAGTTTAGGAGGCCTGAACATGTTAAAGCTTAAAGCTACCTGAATGCATGTCAAGGTCACTCACCGTCTCAGCAAAGGAGAACAGAGTTGGGTTAAGGAATGTGGACAGGTAGAAACTGACCACTGGCCTTCCGATTTTGGTAGGGGGAGATTGATTGACAGACGAAATTGGCAGCGGGGCTTTGCTGCGAGAGAAATGGAGTGACAGGTGTGCAAAGTGTTTCGTTCCAATTGGGATTGAAGATGACCATCACTTGAGATCGATTGGTCAAGCTCTGGCCGTGCTTGAGGATATATAACTCGAGACAAAGTTTAGCTCGAGAGGCTGGAGAGAGAGAGGCTGGATAGAGAGAGGCTGTATGGAGGAGAGTGAGAGAGAGAGAGACTGAATGTAGATAGTATGTTTAACTCACCGACTTAGGTAGAGGAGCGATTGATAGACTGTTGGACGAATGTTTAGTGATAGAACAGGATCGCTCAAATAGGTGTGTGAGTTTTGCATTAATAGATAATCTGAAAGTGTGTTTGTAAGCAAGGACACATTGTGAACGAGTTATGTCGAGATCGCCCGCCTGAGGGGATTTCAGTGAGGAAGAGTATTTGATAAGGTGTGTTGAAGACGCAGTTAAGGCGATGTGTGTGTGATGTAATTGCAAGGCAATAGAACTGGGTTTTTAGTTAGTTGGAAATTCCATCAATAGCTAATGCTTACAATTCCCGTTTTAGTAGAATGTTTAGTTAAGATATGTATTATGTTATGCTTGTAATTTCTCTACTCATTCTATGATATGAGTATGATTTAATAAATATGACACCTGCTGTGTGATATGTCATTTACTGAGTATGGTCATGATGATGTGGATAAGTGTGAGAATGTTCTAAGTTAGATCACGGCCAAGGCAAACAGTGAGATATGCTACAGCGTGCTGAAGGTACAGATATTGAATATGAACATATTTCTTAGTTATAAGACGCACACTTTCATCATTAATCGTCTTTAAAATCGGATGCGTCTTACAATCGATGACGTCCTATAAACGCCGTTAAAAGAAAGTTATTTGGCCTCCGGTTGATTTGACTTTCTACCAAATTGAACAAAAGCTATTGTGTTTGCAGAAAAATATTGGTATAGAGCAGCAGCAGAACACAACTTGATATTAGTGTAGCAAATGATCGTTATTGGAGAAATGACCGAACTGTTGTATTTTTGTGCTAAGCAACAGGGAGATTTCCACAAGCAGACGAAGCTCCTATTTCGTGCTAAGCAACAAGGGAGACTAAGAATGGGAGATTTCCAGAAGCAGAAGAAGCTCTGATTCGTTTTGTAACATATTATTCTTTGCTTCTTTCTCGGTTTCTTCTAGTGACACTGATCACTTTTTCCAACCTTTAAACTTCACATATTGTATCACCTTTCGAACTACGCCATGTTAGACATGCTATAAATATTTGATAAAAATATAGTTATCTTTGTGTTCTTTATTGATCCAGTCTTATTCTGTATTTAGAGTAAAGCCCTGTTATATTGCAGAGTTTCTTCTTAAGCCCCAAAAAAGTTCCATTTGTATCATTTTACTTTCTGGATCGTGTTAGCTGATTTCCAGTTTCTGCTTGGCCCCCGCACTTTACAATCCGTCTGCTGGTGTATGCTTTAGTCGTTATCATTTAGCTGCCATCTTCTTTTTCGCACGATTTCAGACATCAATTTGAAAATATCTTGAAAAAAAGAGCTTGTCCAAGAATGGTATTGTGATGGTGCCATGTGCTTTCTCTGCTCCTCGCATTTAAGACACGTTTTTAGCAGATGCTCAGCAGGCATTGTGGCAGTGCCACAGACACCTTCATCTTTTTATCATACTCTTAGTTTCCTGAAAAGATTAAATCTCATTCTGTTGTGGCCTGTGCAAAGTCTAAAGATTACTATCTGCTCACCTCTGTTGAGCTAGAAATAAGCGTCATTTGATTGATGATCCGTGTGCACTGCTTCCATCGTGTTTCTGTATACTCAATGTTGAACTCACTCCTAACGTCTGTGGAGTTTAAGCTTGTGAACTGACAAAATAAAGCAACATTTCTTTGGTAAGGGGAAGCTGCCGCAACAAGACACATCAAATTAAAACCAGGAAAGTAACATTATGAAGTAACATTACAACAGTTAGAATTGAATTGAGCATCTTATACAGTTGCAATATGTGAGTTAATTATGAGTATATTAAACTATGTTGATATCTTGTGGCACATTGCGATTTATTTTATTTATATTGTGTGTGTGTGCTATACATGATTAAGATGCCATTATAGAATTACAGGATTATGGACAATGATAGTTGGATATTTAAAGAGAAGTTCCTTTGCGACTGATTTGATTTGGTGCATAAAGAAAGTTCTGTCTAAAAATATTTCTTGTGGGAACGAATCAAACCTACACAATTACTTCAATTACAGCGATTTCAAATGTAAGCTGAGAAATGATAAAATACACAATTTTAAAAAGAGTAAATTTGCTCAGCAGATACTTATCCACAAACATGTTTAAGCTGACAACATTATTAGAGAAACCTTTTTTTCTTTCTGAAAAAATTGCTCAGAAAATGAACACATGTATCGGATGTGACAGTCCAAGAATGTCTTTATGCTGTGATTAACGTGTTCTGACAAAAGCAGGAACATTGAGCAAATAGATGTTTCTCGTTGGGCTGTGACATGACGTATCAACGGAATAGGCAACGACACAAAACGAAGTCTCAAAGAACTCGCGCCACAATATAGAGCGTTTATAATTGCTCTAGAGAAGAGCACAGCCGCAACCTATACCGTTTAATTGACTATTTTTGTCAGAATTGTCAAACTAAATTCAACTGTAAGGAATAATTGCCTGTTCATCAACGAATAAATACGTTGCGTGTTCAAATAAAATTTGCCACAGAGGATGTATAAGAAACATGAAAAGACCATCAATATAAGCTCAGACGACGGTCCAATCGTATTGCTGCAATCAATATCGACGATGGATTCTTCTGTCATAACGATCTGTACCTGACCTGGTCGAGGAAGATTTTTCGATTACTCACGATTACTTTACGAAACATCCGGGCCCAGTTCTTCTTTCGAAACACTTTTGTCACCATACACTACTAGCATTATGTGATGAATGTCAATTGGTCGACATCCTTCAGCTGTTAAGAACTGAATCAACGCTCGCTGATCAACCTTCCGTATCACATCCGCCATTTTCTAAACGGTTTACAGCAGCACCTATGAATGTGAGGAAAATGAACACGTGCACACTATCACATTAGTACGTGCCTATTGCGTCAGATGTAGCGTCATCGTGCTGCTCGCGGGTATGTCTACGTGTCTTATTGTTCTGTTTTCATTTGAACACGTTTTGTAATTCTACAAGGGAAGAAGACATTTTCCAGGATGAAACAAATGTTTTTAATAAATTTGACCTGATGTAGGAGAAACTATTCTGGATTTCAAACGACGGGCTCAAGTTGGGTGAAACTTGGGCGATATTGCTAAAATAAGACCAGCCTTGCCTAACACACGATTTGTCTATGATTCTCTGCATTTTACACCAACTTGATTGCAAAATCAACCAAATGCAGACATGTCATGACCACAGTAGTTTAATGCAAAAATGTCCTTACATTTCCGAAAGACGTTCATTTCGAGCATGGAGAACTCATTTATTTGTGAAGTTCGTTGGCTAAGGATGGGCCAGATGCTGAAGCCCTTTAATGATTGAAGTCCTTGTATGATCTGAACGTTAAGGTTCAAGGTTTTATTGAGATGAAAGAAAAACCTCTTAGGGAGTTAGAAAACAAAAAGCTGGCTGTCTGATCTGCCATTTCTTATAGATGTAACAACTCACCTTAATTAATTCAATGCTAAGTTACAAACTCAAGGACAATTGGTTCATGAGCTGTATGGATACTTTAACTCATTTCCAAAAAAAAAACTTCTGTACTGGGAAAGTCAACAACTAAGGATGAGCAATATTTATCATTTTCCCATAAGAACAATAACACGGATTTTAACTGCGATTCATATGCGGACGAGTTGAAGTCTTCGAGTGAAGAATTCATCACCAAGCTACTGAATGTAGAGCACATGATGAAAATAAAAAAAGTATAATTATCATCTCAATTCATGTTGACGTGGAAAAGAGGTGGAATTTTCTTTGCAAGTGAAACTAATTTAACTGCAAGGGAACTCAGAACTGTAGATACAAATCAACGATATTTGACTTACTTACTTCTAAAAACAAATATTGAGAATAACAAATATTTGGACATTCAACTTATACCAATTTAAAAAAAATAGAATGAAGTTCGCTAAATCTAAAAAGAGGATGAAAATAACATATTCACATCTAGAAAACACGTTGCACTTTGCAGCTTATTTTTCCCTAACATTGGCCGCCTTGAGAGAGTCCGAGACATCCTAATGAATGTATCTGATCCTGGCTTGGCTTGGCTTGGCTTCGTTCGCTCTCAATCTCCCACTACCAAACTCTGAAAGGGCTTAAGTAGCAGAATGTAGTCCAGAGAACGGAATGCATTGTGTCGTAGTTTACAGCTTGACTGCGATATTTGCCCCTTTCGGTCCAACACATTCGACTTTAGCAAGCATTTTTTTAGTACCGGGTTAGCATTCCCTCTTCGATCCTGTCTCCTTAGCCGGTCTGCTCTGCTGCAGCCTGTTATCCAGGATCGCCGCTTGGAGGTGTAGAAGGGTCTTGGCAGCTGTGGTTAGCTGGCCCTGGCGCTAGCAGTCAGCTTTGGATCGCTGACCACTGCAGCTCATGCGCTGTTGAATGTATATGATCTGTATTAAGATTAACCGTGTTTTATTCGTAAAGAGAATAATAAATAAATACCTCAACGAATCTCTCATTAAATATATATTACAGTGTGTGCGTTTCCCAGGTATAGACTCCAGTACCATCAGGATATATCTGTGGATGCGTAGTCTCTCTCAGTAGATGACTATGGGTGTTGATACTGTGGTTTCTGCAGTTCGTTGATTGTACACACTTGTGTCCCAGTCCGCTCGAACATAGTTCGATATCAAAGATCTGCAGCTTATAAATTGCTGATTCATCTATTGCGGTGTCGTCATCTAACAGGCGATCATGGATAGACTTCAACATTTTACTTCTATCCATTTACCCGTGTTGGTCCATGTGAAGCCAAGACATCAGCTCTTTTATTGCCCCGAACTTCAGCTTGACCTGGGCAGTATATCCACACCAGCTTATCCAGGTGTGATGTCTCTACAGCTGCCATCCACTCAGTTTGTCAGCCCTTCTGTATCTTCCGAAGTAAGGATTGTAAGTCTGATGACTGCCTATATTAAAGATGATGGTATCATTATGCTGCATGTTACCATTTATCAGCTTGGTAAAGTCGAGCTCTGCTCTCCCGTTCTCTCTACATTCCCTCCATAGGGTTTTGATGACTCTGGTAATCTGTAATTATGCGAGATAAAGGCGGGAAGAGGATATTCGGAAATGTTGTAAAACGTCGCCCATGCAGAATCAAGGTAATATGATCTATGCTATTTTATAAATATTGATGAATCAAAACTTTGTTGGAAAACAGTGAAAATCAGCCAAGGTCAGAAACCTCGCAAGTAAAATCACATAGACAGATAGATAATTCCCCTTTCCCCCCCCCCCCCCCCCCGAAAAAAAAAGATCTTCCAAATCAGAACAATACTTTTATAAAATTGGACCGTATTGAACCACTGAGCCTCACAAAAGATTTAAAACTCAACGAAGCACAAACAAAGTGAAAATAACACAAAATGAAAATAATACAATGGAACTGCAGAGGTCTACACAAAAACGTTAAGCCATACCTAGGACTGGCCATCTGGGAAAAGAAACAATAATATATGCGATTCAAGAAACCATGCTCAACCCAACTAAAAGACTCAATATTCCAAAATGCAATATAGTTAGGAACGCTATAGACACAGGAGCGAAAGGAGGAGTAGCCTTTATAGTAAATGAAGAATACAAAATAATGGACTGGGATTAATTTAATACCGAAAAACTAGAAGGCCTATCCATTATAATTGACAGTAGTCCAGAGAGCATCACAATAATAAACATATACAACCCAAGAGGAAAACGCACACCAAGTGACATGGAAACAATCAAAGCACAAATAAACAATAGAACAATCACAGTAGGGGATTCCAACGCGCATCATCCAGCATGAGGAGGAAGCGCCATAGACACGGCAGGAAAACAAATAATGACCTTCTGCGAAGAAAACAATCTAATAATAATAAACGATGGGTCAATGACCAGAATAAATAACAATCCAAATGGATCAGATACGGCTATAGACATCACAATAATGACGCCAAACTTAGCAACCATCAAATGGGAAGTTCTGGATAATGCAGGATCAGACCACCTGCCCATAGCAATTTATTTAAAAGAAAAATACATACGAAATACTGGATCAATCAGACCCTATTTCAACTACCATAAGACAGACTGGAACGGATTCCAAGAAGATCTGCTCAGACTCAAAAGAGAAGACTTAATCTCAGATAACGTAGGCGTATTCAACCATAACCTAACAACCAAAATCCGGCAGATGCTATAAAGCTATAAAGCACATACCCAACAAAAGCATGCCAGTTAACTTAATACAATCCACAGGAAAAGAAAACCAAAACGGTAACCGTAAAAGGAACAAAACACCTCTACCCTGGTGGAATGAGGAATGCACTAACCAAATAAAAAAAAGACAAAAAGCTCTAAAGAAATACAGGAAATACAAAACGGAAGACAACCTAAAATCTTACCAAACAATTAAAAAAGAAACAGAAAGTAAAAGAAAAGCGGTACTTGTGCGTTAATTCGCCCATTCTGAAATTCTATGACCACACGGGCTTACGTACAAAAATAATTGTGTGTCTAGCTATCAGGGTGCAGTTTGGTTGGGTACAGTTTTGTTGTTTTTTTTATGGGCCCAAAAAGAACCTTGATGCTGGGGTTGTGGGTTTTGTGGACAATTAATGAATTTGCACAAACCTCACGGAGGTTACTGTTTCATGTTATGCAGCATTATTGGCAGTTCCTAGCTCTGATTTACAGAAAGCAATGCAAGCCATCTCTTTACTCAGTACATGAAGAGAATAATCTCCCTATAGGACAGACGTGTGCCCTCTAACCATGTGCCAAAACGAACAGGGATGTCCTGCTGACATGTGCGACATCTCTAACGATCTTGGTGAACTGTGAGAGACATAACAAGTCATGACATGTTTTTTAGCACACAGTCGGACGGTGTGTATAAATCGTCTTCCCTGCGAAAACTGCACACAAGTTATTTTCTTGCATGCGCAAGAAATCCATCTTCCACATACGGTGTTAGATCTGAGAATGACATGGACATAGGTTTACCACGCGACTTGAAAATATGGTGCTTCGTGTGGCTACATTCTACTAAAATTGACCTATTATAATCCGTGGGTAAATTAACGCACAAGTACCCATGTGGCGATACACTCGGTAGATTACTTCAGCTTGGCCACAGTTTCTGTGTCACCCTTGCCTCGCACGTGTTGATCGGTGGTCGCCGCTTGTGGATTCAATGGAGGAAATACGTCGACTGATGATGTAACGGACCCACACTACAATTAGCCCATCTGTTATGTAGCAAGTGGTTGTGACAAGTTCACGAACGCTATAGTGTGCACATGTGTAGGTGTGTAGATATGTAAGTATGAGTATAGATATTTGTGGGCATTGTAAGTTACACTTATGTATGTATTTATAGCTTTATATATGAATATCCCTTCTGCGGCAATCCTCACCACTATATACTTATACTTAATATAATTATACTACTACTGCATCAAGCTTATTTATCTATAATTATTTAATCAATTATCTACCTTTCTATTTTTTAAATTTGTGTGTGTGTTTTGATTTCTATTCCTGAGCCTACCATACATTCAACACCTAATTAACTGCGAGAGCTAGAGGGCACAGGTGGAACGAAAGATCTACAAAGTGACACACAAATCAGTAAATCGCTTACAAGTTGGAGTACACGGCTGCGATGGAAATTATGAGAGCAGGTAAAACCTGATACACCAAGACCAGACAGAAGGAAGTTAACACAGATGGGCCTCACAACAGAAGGAAGACCCTTTTCAATTAATTTATATTGTACTCTTAATTCTTATGTATCCAGTAAATTGTTTGTCATATTTCACAATCATTCAATTTCATTCATTCTCGTTGTACACCTCACTTCACTGCTATCTTCACAATTTTTTATAAAATGTATGACGGGGTTTTAAAAAAAAAAGGGGAGAAGGATATATATTTAAATCAGGAAATAAAAAAAGAGATCCGAATCAAGTATGAAGAAAAATAAATATACTCATTCCCAAAATGGTCCCAGGAAAACAATTCTTCATATTTGTGCAAATACCTACGGCAGACAACGAGGATCATCAAAAGCAAGGAACAACGGGAGGAGCATCGCGGAAATACCAGGCTAGGTACAAACAGATACACACACATATCCAATCACTGGTGTGTGCGTCTTAATATCGCCCAAATTGACTACGGTCTGGGGTGGAATAGGCGCGCCTCCGCCAGTAGAAACTAGTGAGGCAAACACTTAAAATAAAGAAAATAAAAATAATAAAAGAAAATGAGACAATACAAAGAAAAGTGAAGTCAATAAAGAAAGAAATGCAACAGTTTATCACGGTACAAAAAAGTAGACCTCGCCTTTTAGCTTTACTTTTTCGATTACTATCCTTACTTTGCGTGCGTTTAAAACCAAGAAAAACACTAAGCACAGGGTCAGTAGTAAAAACAAAGAAAACTTAACCACAGTGAAGCCTCAGGTCACCTTCGTGCTGCTATGATTACAAGAAATACACTCCACAACAGAAACAGATATGGCTTCAATGCCATTATTTATGACCTAAAAAAACTTTCTGAGATTTCACGCTGTTACTGGAAGAGTGATCACTGTCAAAGTTGAAAGAAATAGTATAGCGGTAAAATGTAACACAGCTATATTCATCTAAAAGCACATACCGCTTAAATAACGAAAAAGAATTGCAAAAACATAACGACAATGAAAAATACAAGTGTGACGTATTGATATACAAACACTTGACAGAGCAAAAACAAATTAATGAGTTACGAATGGATAAAAGGGAATTCTTTAGGTAAAGCGAAAACTACAACAACCCTAAAGGATCTGATATATATATATATACACACACACACACGCACACACACACACACACATATATATATGATATATATAATATATATAATAATAATAATAGTAATAACAACAATAATAATAGCCGTCCATCTCAAAGGTTAATGGCAACAGCAGTCAGACATGTGTTGAGTGAGCATCGCTGGTTTGGCAAATGATCACATTCCCATATGCAGCAAATAATGTCAAGGTTACACGTTATGTACATAATTTCGTCTTCCAAAATGTGTACAGGTTACCCTAACAATGAATATAGTGCATGTCGGGCTTACTGCAATTGTAAATTGTAGTCTGGAGTAAGCATGCAAGACAAAGGGCCATGAAAAGACTTTCAGTACGGGCTGAAAAGGAATGTCAAACAATAGCATTGCACAAACGAAAATAGTGTTTGTAAGTTTATCTGCATCTAAAATACATGTTTCATCATCACCCCACGCTTGCGTGGGGAATAAGACTTAGGTAATATGGTTAATCATTGTTAAAACAATAACCACTCACTGTTAAAGTCGAAACCCTTGTTTACCAGGCCTGTGTCATCAGCACCCTTCTCTATGGCGGTGAAACATGGTCTACTTACACGTACCATGAGATTAGGCTAAATAACTTTCATATCAGGTGCCTGGGCATAATCCTAGAAGTCGGGTGGCAGGACAAAATTACCAACGAAGAGATATTGAAAAGAACAGATACTATCACAGTCTTTTCCTTGTTTAGTCTTCGAATCGTCAGATGGCTGGGACACACTCAGAGAATGGAGGATGGCAGGATACCAAAGTAGAATTACAGGGAGAAAATGTCTCGGGTCGGCCACTACTTTGGTACAAGGATGTCTGCGAGCGGGATATGAATGATGCAGGCATGGATTTTGAATCATAGGATAATGTCGCCCTGGATCGTGTTGGTTGGAGGGACAGGATCAAGATTAGAATACAGACAATGGAGATTTTGATTGTAGATAGAATGGAGACTCGGCGTTTGAGAAGACCCACAGCACCAATCGATGACGCAAACAGCCCTGATTTTCCTTTCACATACTATGGATGTATAACACTTCTCGGCTCTGATTGGTCCTCCTTTCACATACTATGGATGGATGACACTTCTCGGCTCTGATTGGTTCTCCTTTCACATACTATGGATGGATGACACTTCTCGGCTCTGATTGGTCCTCCTTTCACATACTATGGATGGATAACACTTCTCGGCTCTGATTGGTCCTCCTTTCACATACTATGGATGGATGACACTTCTCGGCTCTGATTGGTCCTCCTTTCACATACTATGGATGGATGACACTTCTCGGCTCTGATTGGTCCTCCTTTCACATACTATGGATAGATGACAATTCTCGGCTCTGATTGATCCTCCTTTCACATACTATTGATGGAAGACACTTCTCGGCTCTGATTGGTCTTGCGAATTACATTCGTTATCGTCATGGATTGTAATCACATTATTTTCGTTCAAAGCACAGCTTACTATGGTCTGATAAGACGGAAAGAGCCAACACTGTGTTTGACAGAAAAGCTAATACAAACTGGCAACAGTAGCATAACTCTTCGTGAGTCATTGTCCAAGTCGGCGGGCTAAGAGGCCAAAGGATGGAATCATTGGAAGTAACTACAGCGTCTGCCGATCGGATTGCCAAATTCTGCCTCCTCTGAACAGTTTCATATCACTTTGTTTATACATGATTTGAGTACCCGATAACAATTTTTCCAAACTGCAGGTCTACTTAGTTCTAGTGTTTGAGTCAATTAAGATGGACTCGTACATCGGTTTAACCAGTATAAAGATGATAAGTTAAGTTAAGTTAAACATATTCTGATGATATGTTTTACCTGACCTGACTAACATAGTCTGACCAGTATGTTTTACCTGACCTGACTTACATAGTCTGACCAGTATGTTTCGACTGACCCTGACTAATATAGTCTTACCAGTATGTTTAGACTGACCCTGACTAACATAGTTTTACCAGTATGTTTTACCTGACCTGACTAACATAGTCTGACCAGTATGTTTCGACTGATCCTGACTAACATAGTTTTACCAGTATGTTTTACCTGACCTGACTAACATAGTCTGACCAGTATGTTTCGACTGACCCTGAAGAACATTCTCTGAAACGTATTGTTGACGTTACCTGGCGGAAGTCTACTCTCCCCCATCGGCATGTAAAAGAGCAGCTGTAACCCACTACCAAAGATACATCGTATATAATTAACTGAACTCTGCACGAGTAGCTTAGATCAACAACAATAACATTGTGTTCGAGACAGAGACAATGACTGGTCCACTGCCACGCTGAAGGAATGACGTTACAGTTCGGTCTATGAGCAACAGATTCTCCTCAAACTCATGTGATTTCTCACCTCAGTATTTAAAGAAGCCAATACCCTGGTTATTGTTAAATAGCCTTCTTAGTTTGAAATAAAATTAGCAAAATGTCGTCATGTCGGAATGCTATAATATAAATGTCGTCATGTCGGAATGCTATAATATAATGGTCGTCATGTCGGAATGCTAAAATATAAATGTCGTCATGTCCGAATGCTATAATATAAATGTCGTCATGTCGGAATGCTATAATATAAATGTCTTAATATTCGGAATGATATAATATAAATGTCGTCATGTCGGAATGCTATAATATAAATGTCGTCATGTCGGAATGCTATAATATAAATGTCGTCATGTCGGAATGCTATAATATAAATGTCGTCATGTCGGAATGCTATAATATAAATGTAGTCATGTGTGAATAGTCTAATCCCTGAAATATAAAACGTGGATGAAAAAGTGAAAAATCTCGTATCTTATGACCAAAGGGATAAGGTGTCATTGAAGTTCAAGCGATTCACAACAATTTTGTATTGACACAACAAACTATTCAAACATTTTCCAACGACATGTTATACAAATAATATTAATAATTATTATTATATTTTCAACTGAATCTCCTGATAATAACCTCGGGTCAAACCTGTCGTAAACAATGGCCTTGACACTTGACCTTTTCGGTTTTGTCCGTGCACTTCAAGGTTCGTGGACATAGAAGGCTTCTGGAAACGCCAACGAAATCTTCCATCTATGAAATAAAACACACTTTTGGGTCTTCAAATCTGATTACTTTTTTCCATGCTATTAGTCAGGCCAGTATTCTGTTCGTGGAAATTTGTGAAAGTGTCTCCGATAGTCAAATTCCAACTGGTAAAATATATACGACAGGACAAAGTCTTCTTTTTCTTAGTTCTTATACACCTCATCTCATTTGTCCAATATGTTGCTGCTAAAAGACATTGGCAGATGCAGTGTTTTCCCTGTACCATTTTATTGTTCTATTGCTATTTTGAATCTACACTTCTATCGTGATTCTATAACATCGTTATTCCAGCTTTTAATTAGTCTTCTTTTAGCTCAGCAGCAGTCTGTTGATGGGACATACCCAATGTTATAATACAATTCTCACATATCGACAATCAGCTATTTTACAAATAATGGGATCGACACAAATGATTATATTATTTATAAATACAAAAATCTCTTAATATAATTATTACATCTCGACAATATGAGAATACAATTCACACTTATCGACAAAAGCCAAACATAATTTACGCGTAAGGATACTATACTATTTCATAAAACACAATTCAATCATTTGATAATGTATGCCACATTTAAGATACAGTTGTGACATAGACATTTGATATTAACATAAGATATATTTCGTGTTTGTCAAACGTCTGCATATGACATTAACATTGAGGTCATTCAGTTGTATAATTTAGATAAGACAACTTTTACAACAGACACACAAGACTACAATCAGTTTATAAAATTCATTCATCACGACAACAAGATTATAACATTTTTATCAGACTTTTCACAAATAACAACATTCGGATTATAACATTCCCAAACGGCGACATTTTACTAATACTATTCACACATAGCAACATTCTGATTATAGCGTTCTCTAACAACATTTTGCTAATACTCTTCAAACATTAAAATACTCTGCTAATACTATTCTCACAAGTGTACAAACTACTAATACTATTCTCACAAGTGTACAATCTACCAATACTAATCTCACAATGGGTTAATTATTCCCACAAGATGACAATCTGCTAACACTATTCTCACATAGCGAATAACTGCCAATACTATTCACAAAAGAAAACATTATTCTAATGTTATTTAAACTACGATAGTGTGCTAAGACTACTCTCATACAACGACGATCTGTTAAAACAGTTCACAAGAAAATAAACGGATAAGATTTTTCATACCAGAAGAAAATTTGCTACAAAAAATTCCTACAATTCCCACAAAAAAGACACTTTTTAAAATATTATTGATACCATAAAACAACAAGGTTATGCAGAGTTGTAATAGGGGTGTCAAAGTTAATAGTATGAAAGTTAATGCCAATAACTTTGCCAATGACTAAGCGATAGTGGGAGGATCAGTAGCAGCGTTGCAAATGCTGTTAGAAAAAATTAATAGCACCGCCAAAGAGTTTGGCATGAAAATAAACACAGCGAAGACAAAGACATTGGTTATATCTAAGCAACGTAAACAAATAAATGTGATAATCAATGGAATAATAATCAAAAGTTCACATATTTGGGCCAAACCATTACAGAGGATGTCCGAAATGAGACAGAAATCAAGACAAGGATGCCAATGGCAAAACAGGGGATCAGAGAACAACATAAATTTTTGACCTTTAGAGTATCAGGATAGAACTGAGGAAAAGAAT
Organism: Ariolimax columbianus; assembly: GCA_036924085.1. Taxonomy (NCBI): domain Eukaryota; kingdom Metazoa; phylum Mollusca; class Gastropoda; order Stylommatophora; family Arionidae; genus Ariolimax; species Ariolimax columbianus. The sequence continues at coordinate 107,184,308 of JAVGWX010000001.1, read as the reverse complement.
AATCGCCACTCATGTATGGCCAACTGCACTGTATGGGGCTGAAACATGGACTCTAGCAAAGAAGGATGAACAACGATTGGAAGCGTTTGAAATGTGGTGCTACTGTAGTACGGAAAGAGTGAGTTGGACAGAAAAAAGATCTAATGGCAATGTACTCACTGAAGTGGGCGCACAAAGACACATATTGCATATGATACAAAAACGTCGGTTGAGTTAGCTGGGTCACAAAATGAGACATGAAAGTCTTCTGCAGAAAATACTACAGGAAAAGATTCAAGGGTAGAGAGTACCCGGTCGTCCAAGATTCAGTTTTACATCACAGGTATGCAGGGACATTAAAGTACGAACCTTTATTGAAATGAAGAGAGCTGCGGAGGATAGGGTCAAATGGAGATACATACTCAAACATCCTTACAACCAGCCTCCTGACTGATCAACCAGAGGATAGGGTCAAAAGGAGAGAAATACTCAAACAACATTACAACCATTCTCCGGACTGATCAACCAGAGGATAGGGTCAAATGGAGATACATACTCAAACAACCTTACAACTGGTATCCGGACTGAGCAACCAAATGTTGATGATAAAACAAGCTGCTAATACAATTCACACATGACGATATTATGCTAAAGTTTCACAAATTACTACAATCTGCTTTCAAATATTTTACATTTCGACATTCAGAATTATTAATTCAAATTTAATTAAATTCTTATTATAAAATTCACACATAATTGCAATGGTATTGTAAAATTCACATTTGACAATCTACTAATGCGATTCATTCAAGACGACAAACTATTTTTTGAATTTCTGACATTCACATTCAACTCATATAATGCACAAATATCGATAATTCAAACATTCTGACAGTCGTCTCATATAACTCACATATATCGACAACAGACTCGTATCATTATTCATATATACAGAACAGCACTCAAGTTACTTGTTTATGTATTACCTTAAATGTATTTCCGTTAAATTATATTTACCTCAACCAATTACCACTGCCCCCTTTCAATCCTGCACCCTAATTTAACACTGAATCCATGCTAATTAACACCACCACCCATGCGACTTCAAAGTAAACAAAAACAAGTTAATTGCTCTCACAATGAAGAAAACACTGTTCTCAAAGTCCAGAATGAATCAAATACTTAAATAGTTACATGTGCAGTAATAGGTCATTCCCATATTACAATTTTTTAAAAGAATTGAAGAACTGAAGCATACCATATCAAATATCTAAAATCGGTGCTGTTTCATTTTGAATAAAACAACGCCCATATCAGAGCTTTATGATGTCTGAAAACTTGGATGCTGTCTTCGGTGTCCAAACGGTTTGTGCGATTTGTTTTCAAATTCATTGTGGTAGAAAATTCCTGATCACAAAGTTAGATTGTTGCAAATAAAAGTATCGCTTGTGTCGCTTACACGTGTGCAATTTAAAAAGTCTTTGCAGTTGTTATCCATACACAAATATGAGAGGTCTGTCTTGTCTTGAAATTCCATGAGTGCACCAATAATTGGATCGAAGTATAAGAAAATACTATTTCAGAAGATACTATACCTGCAGGACTCGAACCCAAGCCGTTTACATTAACCACGGTCTGGAAAGTAATCAGAAACAAACTTATAGAGTTTCATCAGATGCCTTGCTACTGACTTAACTGACATTTTTATGTCGGACAGACTGAGATCTTCCAAATCTTTCAAAGACTCTATTAGTTTTGTTTCACTTCCTAGTAAAGAACAGAACCTTGATACACATGCTAACATACGTTGATGTTTTTTTTTCCTTCGCAATTCCTTTTTCAAAAATTCACAAGCCGAAAGATGTCAGCTAAATATGCAAGATCTACAGAGTCGAAAGATGTCAGCTAAATATGCAAGATCTACAGAGTCGAAAGATGTCAGCTAAATATGATATATCTGCAAGCCGAAAGATATTAGCTAAATATCTGCAGGCCGAAAGATGACAGATACATATGCAAGATCTGCAAGCCAAATGGAGGTTCTGAAATGATCTGCGCGGACATATTTTATATCCACGAGACACATTCTTAGTTGTCAGTAATGAAAGGCCAAACTGGATTTGAAACATGTCACATGTGAATGCGACGTCACATCGTTATTAACAGGAGTGCTGGAATATCCATTCTCCCTATCCTCATATAAATTTTGATTTTGTCGCATGTTTAGCACTTTCGATTTGACAGCTTTGACATTCTTGATTATATAATTCGTGACTGTGTCCAGTTCAGGTTCCAACTGGTTCACAAACAATGCCTAGAGATGGATAAAACAGCGAGTAACTTCAATCTTTAGATTCTGCTTTTGGAGCTAAGCAGAGTAGCCACTAAAAAGACCTAACATTGCTGGAGCTTCATGACACACACATAGTCTTCTCAATTTAAATCAACACTTCGTGTTTTGAAGTACATATCACCAGTGCTGAAAAAGCTATTTTTGCAGGTGTTCTCAACTGAAGAGAAGAACAAGATATGCACCATCAACTACAAATTGCTACTAACATACATAGTGACATCAACTTGAATTAACCGTTCTAAGGCTGCAACTAATTTTAACCAACAATTAGTCTGGAATTTCTCATACAGATGTATATATAGATACTGGATTCTAATAACCTTACTGCACTAATGTTGCTGAGTAGCCGAGCAAAGATATAAGAAAGCAGATTCAACATTTGTTTCATTTACTTGTGATTTAATTATCACTGACCGTATTTGCAAATTCAAAAATTGTAGATTAACAACGCGACTTTAATTTTGTACCATTTGTTACCCACGCTGTATTTTGCTTTTCGTTGAATAGTTTTTAAATATAAAAAACATTATTTCTAAAGTTTTCTAACATATTCACAACTGGCTTAAAACAAAATAGGCATATATCGCAATCAAGCTGTAAACTACGACACAACGCATTCCGCTCTTTGGACTACACTCTGCTTCTTGCAAAGCCCTTTTCTGTTCCCTGATTCCTGATATTGAAAGTCAATTCCCTTAATTTATACATTAGGACAATCAGCTTATATAACTCACACATATTGACAAGCAGCTAACACAAATCACACACATCGACATTGAGCTAAAACAATAAACACAAATAGACAACCAGTTCATACCATTAGCACATATCAACAATCAGCTTATATATGAGGCGTGTTCAGATGAAACTGGATTAAACTGCAACATGTGAACATACGTACGATGCGTATGATGACGTCACTTCTGGTGTAAAAAGCATATACCAGCCATCAGCAAGTTTGCAAAATTTCATTATCCTCCAACTTAGTTTCCTCAGCAGACCATTGAAAACATGACGGGGGTGATACGAAATCCGTCCAGAGTTGATCAGAGAGCGGTGATTCGGTTTCTAACAGTTATAGGTTGTCGATCAGTTGACATTCATCGCAGAATGCAGGCATTGTATGGTGACACAAGTGTGTCGAAGACAGCAGTGAAGAACTGGGCAGCTATGTTTAAAATAGGACGTGAGTTAATGAAAGATCTTCCCAGACCAGGTCAGGTGCATATTGTTGCGCTAACTCACGTCCTTCTTCACGTCTGACCATGAGCAAGTTTCACAGACGGCTCAAGTGAAAATGATTAGCTGTCTGGCATACCTGCAATTCACACTACACATTTCCCAGGCAACCAGCAGAGCGGATAATACTACCTTGGTAGCGACACTGATGCCTTGTCGGTTCCAGACGTTTGGTTTGAGTTTCCCAAACGCAAAGTTCGCCTTAGCAATCTTATTGTTCACCTCACAGTCGATATTCGTTTTGTATAGTACTGTTTCGTTCGATGTACGGCACTCCAGCGTCAGGCTGAAAGAGTACCTCCGTTTTTCTAGTATTGAACGTGAGACCAAAGTTACTGAATGCCGTCGAAACTACGCCATGGGGGACTGCATATCTTGTTCTGAGCAAGTGTTAAGGGCGCAGTCGTCCGTAAACAGGAGATTCAAGATTATGTCTTCACTCACCTTTATGTAGGATTTCAGGCGCCTCGGGTGAACAGATGACCCTGCATCCTGTACCTGAAATGCATGTCAGTAGCAGCACCGTGTACACCATGAGATAGCATTGCTGCAAAAACCACGCTAAGGAGTGTCAATGCCAGCACACAACCCTGTTTGACAAATAGGGGACTAGAATTACTACAGACTCCATCGTGCAGTACACGAGCCCTCATGCCATCATGAAATTGGCGGACAACCACAATGAATCTACCGGGACAGACAAACTTCGCCAATATTTGCCATAGTCCATCCCTTTTGACGGTGTTAAAGGTTTAGGTCAGAACGACACAAACTGTGTGTCGGACACAATTCTTTTCTTTACATTTCTCTTGCAGTTTACGTGCTGCATATATCATGTCAGCCGTCCCACGACCCGCACGAAAACCACACTGACTCTCTGGGAGCAAACTCTGCTCAAGGTTATCAGTTAGGCGGTTTAGCTGGACTTGGGCCTAAAAATTGCCCCGATTAACATCAAAGAGATACCCTTGTGATTGTCGCAGGATTGACGGTTCTCCTTTGATTGTACAGGTGTACAAGTGTGGCATCTTTCATCTCCTGTAGAATTTTCTCGGCTTCTCAAATACAGCGAAAGAGTGTAGTTTTTTCCTGAAGAAGCACATGCCCTACTCCCTGGTATATCTTTGCCGGGATGGATTCCTACTCGGAAGCCATGTCTCTGGATATCCAACTGATAGTTTTTCTGACCTCTGTCTCAGTAGTCTCGAGGTCAAGCTCCTGGTTAATGGTAGCCTGTGGCATACTAGCTATGACGTGTTCGCTGATGATGGACGGACAGTTGCAAATGACATCAAAATGGTCCACCCAAGATCCAAAATCTGAATAACTTTGTTGGTCAATAGTGCCGTGCCGTCATAATTAAGTTCAGGAGATGAGGGGTGAGACCACTCTTCGGGGCATAATAAAGGTACCTTTGAGTCATTGGCTTCAGCATACCCTTTAATCGCCATCGATTTGTCCTGAAGCCAAGCATTCTGCATAGCATGAGCACGCGTTGCACAACCGTAAGTTTGTTGTTAAATGCAGCCTTTTTCGATAATGAGGATGAGTCGCAATGGAACAGTCCAAACAGGCGGCGCTGTTCATCCAGGAGGATCCTGATAGTTGCGTCGTTTTCATGGAATCAGTCCTTCGAGCCATTTGACCCAATCACTCATTGGCAGAGAAGTAGATTGCATGCCTGAAACAGGCCTATTTATCTTTCACATTGCTTAGTTGGGGCTGCTCTCTCTTGTAAGAGAGAACTCTTCAGGTTCCTGGCAATGGTTTGTACGTGTGTCTCAATTTGTAGCTTGGAGATTTTGAACCTATTCACAGGTTTCTGTCCTCGAACGTTCCGTATATCTCTCTGTCAAGTGATAACATATCCGATGAGATTAACTTCTTAGATCGAGGGTGCATCTCTTTTCATAGGGTGCAGATGAAACATGGTATCATGAAAGCCGCATAGGCTCAGCTTCTTTGCGTTCTGTTTTGTATGCTCGTTTTATGCCACCAGATGGGCTGCCTCCATGAAGTGACACGTCAGTCCCAGGTCCTCAATGGTTCTCCACAGTTTGTCTTGTATGTTTCTTTACTCGGGCCAGGTCTTCTCACGGGAGCCTTGGTGCAGTGGACATGTTTGCAGGATGTGTTCTGGGGTCTGGGGTCCTCTCTGACATGTACATTGTGCAGTCTGCGCTGCTTTCATTTAATGCATGTGTGCATTTAGTCTGCAATGACCTGTTCTGAGGCGAAAAATTGGGGTATACTGTTTCCTATTCAGTCTATTGATTGGGTCCTGTGGGTATATACTGTTTGTTCTCTCTATCCACTGTTGTTTCAATTTTTTTTAATGTTTGCCTAGACTTCTGGCAGTGACACTGGGTGGGTGAATTGTTCTCTTTGTCTTCCTTCCCTGGCCAGCCTGTCCGCCCATTCATTCTCAGGTATGCCGCAGTGAGCTGGAATCCACTGGAGGGTGATTTTATTGTGGTCTGAGAGTTAGTTTAGCTGGCATATCAGTTCCCTTTCCATACTATTTCGTGGTTCTCTTTGTGTGGACTGCACAAATTTCATGCAGTCACGCAAAAACACTATTCTGTTATCCTTTAACCTCTTTTCATCCAATAGTTTGACTGCTTCAATTATTGCCTGTTGCTCTGTTCTTAGATTTGTCGAGGGCTTCCCGGCAGCACTTGCTTTTTCTATAACGGTTCCATCCTGTAGAAGAATGACGAGTCCCGCCCCTCCTTTCCTCAATGCTTCCTCTGATGATCCATCTGTGTAGACGTGCGTCCACATGGGTTGAGGATAGGCGTCTCCAATATGCCTTAGGTTTTATTTCTCTCAATGCATTGTCTGATTCTTCCACCTTTCTATCGATACCTGGTATTTTCGCTTCCACCGTGAAGTTGGGCTGTTGGTGTGTATTTTCATATACTTGTATCATTCCCCATGCCGTTGGACATTTTGATATACTTATATCATTCCCCATGTCGTTGGACATTTTGATATACTTATATCATTTCCCATGTCGTTGGACATTTTGATATTCTTATATCATTTCCCATGTCGTTGGACATTTTGATATTCTTGTATCATTTCCCATGTCGTTGGACATTTTGATATGATGTCACTGTTCCTTGCTGTAAGGGCTTTTGATAGATGATTGAAGCTTGTTCTTTTTATGCGTTTAAAAAAAAAATTTATTGACCCTTCCCTTCATTGGATGTTTATTCATACACTTGTATTTTTCTGTCCGGTTTAGTATTTTTCCTTCTGTACGCTCACCGAGGCCTGCTACCGCTTCGAGTTCTCTAATTGGGGTACTTCGCAGAACTCCGGTAATAATTATGAGTCCGGTATTCTGTGCACTGTCTAGTTTCTGTAGGTTGGTCTTTTCCGCTGTTGCATAGGCACCCATGCCATATTCCAGTGTTGGCCGTACGTATCCAGTGTAGACCTGTCTGACTATGTTTACATCTGCGCCCCAATTTGTCCCTGCCAGTTTTTTCATCAGCTTTAGTCTGAGTGTGGCCTTCTTTTGAGTATCCTCGATGTGTGGGCCCCATGTTAATCTTTTGTCATAGCTCATTCCTAGGTATGTAGGATTGTTTTCTCTAGGAAGTAGGCTATTTTTTAAATATAGGTCGACCTGCTCTGGCTTTGTAGAGAGCGAGAACAGTGTTGAGAGGGTCTTGCTTTTGTTTATTGTGACACCTCCATGAGTCTGCCCATTTTTTTACTGCATTAATTGTTTCCTGCATTTTTGCTTTTGCGGTTCTAAAGTTTTCTGCCATATGGCCAGGTCGTCCGCATGGACTGCCCTGTGGATGTGTGGTCTGAACTGGTTTGGCAGATCATTAATGAAAAGGATAAACAAAGTAGGGGATAGTGATCCTCCATGGGGAATCCCCTCATGTAGTTTGACCATTTTGCTCTTGTGTTCTTCCAGCCTGACTCTCGCACATCGTGAGTGGAGGTAGTCTTTGATCCAGTCAAGTATTTTCCCCCTTATTCCGCAGCCCGCTAATTTTAGCATTAGTCCTTCCTTCCAGACTTAATCAAAAGCTTTAGTCAGGTCAAAGAAGGTGGCCAATAGTTTGCATTTCCTCTTAAAGGTATCTTTGATTTCCTGGTTCAGATGAGTGGTCTGGTCGTCGGTACTCCTGTATTTTCTATAGCCAGACTGGCACTCGTCTAGGATTTTGTTTTTCTCAAGGAAAGTTAGCATCCTATTGTTCACTAGCCTTTCCAATGTCTTTCCAAGACAGCTTATGAGGCTGATTGGACGGTAGCTTGTTTGGTTTTCGTTTGATTTTCCCTTCTTGAGGATTGGGATTATTTCTGACTCATTCCATTCTTTTGGGAACAATCCCTGAGCCCCCGATTGGTTAATAGGTCCAGGAATTGCTGTCTGCCTATTGGTCCCAGTGTGTTATCATTTCATTTGTTATTGCGTCGGGCCCAGGTGCCTTTTTCATCTTAAGTTTTCCTATTGCCCAATTCAAGTCTTGGTTGCTGAAAAGCTTGTTTATTTCACCCTCATTGTTTTCTTTCCTTTTCCTTCTCTTTTTTAATTCATTTTCCACCTCTCTCTTACTTTGGACATGTTTATTTTGGTGTCTTCTGCAAAACCCGCGGCAAGGAGATTGGCTGCTTGTTTTCCTGTATATGTCTCGCCACTCTCTTCAAGTGCCGTTTTTGCATGGCTGATGGTGTTCTCCTCATTCAGGCTCCTCACCAGACTCCAAAGTTTTGTGATCTCCATGTTGAGGGATGCGGTTTTGTCTTGCCAACCATTTCAGACACACGTGAGTTTTTCCTTCCTGTATATAGACTGCTGTTTGTTGTGTTATGTGATGTTGAAGTCTGATGGATCTCGCTCCATAGTAGTTCTTGCTTTGGTAGCCCTGTCATGCAGTTCTCGTAGCTCTGTGGTCCAGAAAGGTTTATAATTATGTCTTCTGCCTCGTGGTATTGATTTTCCGCTGCCTCTATGATGATGTTTGTAAGTGTTGTAGTGTTTCGTCTTATACTGATTGATGTGAAGGGTGTTTTAAATGTTTCTTCAGTTAAGTGCTTGTAGAGGTTCCAGTCTGCTCTTTTAGAATTTCAGCTGCCTGTCTTCTTTCTGTTTATGGGTAGTTCTAAATCCTCTTTTGTGATTATGACTATTTTGTGATCACTTCCTCTAAGCTGCCTCATGACCTCTCTTTTTTTTGTGCACCTCTGGATGTTCTCAGTTGCCATTGCCAGGTCAGGCGTGCTCTGTGTTCTCCAGGATCTTGAGTAAAAGGTTGGCTCTGTATCTGCTTCGTTTATTAGAATGAGAAGATTTTCTACCATCCAATCCTCCACCTCCTCTCCTCTTGTATCCATGGTGTTGTACCCTCAGCTTGGAGAGTGGCTGTTAAAGTCCCCGAGAGGCTCAGCAGTAACTAACATTACTGTCCCCATTTCCTATGCCATGTGCCCCAAGATATCTCTCTCTTCCCATCCTCCCCCCCCCCCCCCACACATTCACCAGAAATGACGGTAAAAGCCGATTCTTACATTGAAATCTCCAAGGATGACGAGCTTGTCGTACCGGGAGACGGATATAATGAAGATGTGAAGATTATGATGATTCCTTTGCCACCTCATGGCTGGACATTTTCATGGCATATGCACTGATCAACGTAGCACATCGTCCGGGAGCCAATGAGAGCCGAAAAGACAAGCCTATCATTGACGCTCTTGGGGAACACAGCTAGCTTAAGAGCCCTGGCCAATCGAAGAGCGATTTCAACACCAGACTTAACGTCTTACAGCGCTCGGACGACCACGCCAAAAATATGTGTTAAACCTCCCCCCCCCCCCCCCGGGCCTCTATAAGCAGTTCTTCGTCGAGTAATATTGTCTCACTAAAGGCAGCCCCGTCCACCTTGTAGCGAGCACGCTCTCTGATCAAGATTGATGTCATTCATTCGGCATGTCGGTCCTGGTATTGTCCATAAAGATGCCTACGTTCCAGGAACCAAAGATAAAACCCTTAATTTTCTAGTAGATCCCTGTCTGATGGTGTAACTTTCGCTGGAATTGATTGAAGTGGAAAATGTGTGCTCTATCCGTAGCAGGTATCGTAAAACTTTCTGCGGCTTACTAGGCCTGGGGATGGTACAGATAATTTGGGTATATTTTTATTTGTTTAATTATGCCTGGGCAGCGACCGTTAAGTCTAGTCTTTTCGATTTCTGCCAAGTGATTTTTAAAGTGCTTGACACTGAACACGGGAGTACGATCTCAATACCCAAAGATCGGGGGAATTTTTACCAGAAGATCCGCGTAAAAAAATCCTGGTCTGCACAGTGATTCGAACTCGCGACCTCCGGAACTCGAGACAGTGGTTAACCGATGTGCAAGTACATCTTAATAAACTCACATACTTGAGTAAAGTAGACCCGCAGCCGGTTAGGTGCCATCTATGTTGTTCTTAACAAACCACCCAACCATGGCCGTTGTTATGCCATGTCACACAGTTAGTCTTCTCTTACAACATGTTCTCTATGGGACGGTGGTGATATTCTTGTCCTTATCATACACAAAGACCCCGGTGGACCACTTGGGATATAAAGTGCATACACACGTCAAGTATTGCAATTTCTATAGAATGACTTGCTTGATCTTAACTGGTTCCATCTAAAATAGCTATGTATTCCCTACATAACAGAACATTAACGCTCACAAAACATGTAGTACTCGGAATAGTTAAAAATAAGTCATATCAAATGAAGTCAAAAATAGGGTTGTCGTACAACGAATTCATATCATAATTTTAAATTTGATAAATTCATAAACTGTTTGGTTCTGTTCTGTACCTAAGAATCGACTTCACTGCACTCTGGTGATAACCATAAGTGCTTAGTCTCTCTCAGTAAATGGCGAAGGGTATGGATGCTGATGGTTCTTGCAGCTCGTTGGTTGTACACACTTCTGCTTCGACCTCTTGAACCTTGCTCAATTTGTTTAATCTGCAGTCTGTGAATTACTGATTTATCTATTTCGATGTCTTCATGTAATAGGCGGTGATTGACAGACTTCAAACGTCACTCATATCAATTTCTTATTTACCCGTAATTGGTGCATGTGAAGCCAGGATGTCAGCTCTTCCGTTGTCCAGAACCCCAGAATGACCAGGACAGTAGATCAACACTAGCCACTACAGATTGAATGCTTCTATGGCTGCCGTCAACTCATGCCTTAGCCAGCCATTCTGTACCTTCCAAACTGAAGATTTGGAGTCTGATACGATGATAGTCCTTGTTAAGGAAGACACAGATAGCCGCCATTTCATGGTGGTGGTCTCTGCTTCCATCTCCATTCGTGTACCGGCGGTTACTGTTCTGTACGATCCGCTCACCTCAGTGACGACCTGACCTACCACCCTAGTAGAGAAGCTCCAGCCAGATATCTGAGTGTTCTATCAGTGTATATGATGACAGCACTATACTGCATATTAGCATTTATCGGCTGGGAAACCTCGAACCCAGCCTTCCGATCCACCAATCTTTGCATTTCCTCCCTTGGGTGATTATGAATCTCTGGTAATCTGTCATTCTATCAACACTGTGTTCACATTTTTCTCCCTTGACTATCGTCTCAACTGTGGTTCCCTGTCAAATTGCTTTCTACGTCTACCCTCCATGACGCTTCTCTCTTGATTCTTGATCTCTTGATGTCTGAAGTGCTATTGTGCCTTCTGGTTGTGATAGCCCGCATATAGGCTTTGGTCTGTACCAAAGACAGAAGTTCTAGCATGTACCGCATCTATTAGATCTAAGTATCACTAGTGCATCCTAGAATCAGTCGCATCCTTTCATTTAGAATACGTTCTAACCGTTCACACGTTAATCTTGAAATGAGGTGCATGTCCAGTCCGTAATCAACAAATGAAAATACCAACTACCGGTATCGAATGAAAAGCAGTAGTTCCAAGTTTGCCGCTGTCATGGTCTTGAGGCCTCACTTGCATCTCTAAATATTATGGTCGATGTGGTATCTATAAGAGAGAATACTATCAAAGATTACCCTGAGGTATTTCAACCTGTCAATGACACAGCCATGAAATGTAACATCCAGGCGGTCAGTCTTCACAATCAAGTTGTTCCAAGGAACATCACGTCCTTCAGGCCTTGTTAGGAATGATCTGGGAGCTGGAATTCGCACACGTTTTCAAGATTGTCTGCAAGATCTCCTATATGTCTTTCTTAGCCAATCCTGCATGATAGGTTGTCATCTGCGAATGTGGGTTGACCCTGGCACTGTGGGTTAACCCTGGCACTGTGGGTTGACCCTGGCACTGTGGGTTGAATGTTGGCCACCTGTATTGTGTAGATAGTTGGGAGTGGAGAGCCTTGTGGCTGAGCGGCAAAGGTGGGAAAGAAAACGAATTAGCTAATTGTGAGGTATAATACATTAATATCACACCTTGTGTATGTATCGATTATTTACATACATAGAGATGTACCTTTCCCCGACTGTTGGGGCATTGTTCCCAGCTCCGCGGTAAAATTATAGGAATCACGAGCCTTATCATTTGTGGTATAGTTTTTATAGCCCATCGCAACCTTCCCTGGTCACGTGACCTTCAGGAAGAAAACCAGTGACAATTTACCTAAGAAAGCCGAACGATGGAGATATTGTTTGTCCAATTGCTAGCAATTTTGCAAATCTCTATTGTCTCTCTTGTATTTCTCATGTTATTTGCTACATATAATCCAAGATTAAAATGTCCACCAAGAAAACGTAGTATTCCTGACTGATGCCTCGTCAATGTTGGCATCACTAAAACATAGCAAGGATGAAGATACGAGCAATGTATGCACTCCATGACACAGCTCTCCGCAGAACAACCAAAGTTGGTCATACAGTGCATGCCACCACACTGCAATATTGAAAACAATGAAGCTGCAGACAAACTAGCAAAGAGTGGAGGAGCTTCCCCACAAACAGACCTGAGCATCACGTATAATTAGACAAAGACCATAATTAAAGGCGTCTTCATGGGAAAATGGATTTATCAACAGTCTCGTTTTCGAAAAGACGACAGCCACTATAATTTAACTAGAGAGGAACAAGTCTTTATCCTCAGACTGAGAACTGAGCATAACAGACTCAGGGGTCATATCCGTCTATGTGGGTAGCATGCTATGACGATGAGACATATCCTACAAACTGCATGCTCATACAGGAAAAGATAGAGCAATGCTGGCCTCGCGATACAGATATGAGACAAAAGCTGTATGGAGATAAAACAGCCTAGCAAACAACAGTCGACGGTGTCCTTTGTAAAAGAAACCGGAACCTTAATCTGAGGATGAACGAAGAAGAAGAAGAGGAAGAAGACGGAGATTTCCTACTGTTGGACAGTCCTTGTCTCTGACACCAGTTTTAATACACCTGACTCTCTTGTCTGCGAGTCACAATCCCAATCAGACCCAACTTACTAAAGAAACTATACACTGGAAGAGTGAGACCAGTTCTCGAGTATGGCATTGCGGCATGGACAACAGCAGCAAAGGCGAACTTCGATAAAGTTAGCAAACTTCAAAACCAAGCCATGAGAGTTATAACAGGAGGCATGAAGTCAACGCCAATTGTAGAACTTGAGAAGATTACAAAACTGCAATCCATAACCGATAGAAGAGACTGCAGAGCCCAGCTGCAGTCAGAGAAACTCCGAAGACTGACTGACCATCCAATGCACCAGAGACTAAACAATTTGGGAAATGGGAAACTAAAGGGGAGAAACTTTGCAGAAATAGCCAAGGCAAAGATGCACGAAGATCCCATAAACGCACTAACAACACCAAAGCCCATCACTACTGTACGAAAACCTACCTGGAGGCTGGATATATTTCCAGAGGTGGTAGAAAATATACCAGGTATTGGAAATAAAAACTGCCAGACTGAAAAAGAAAGGAGAGATACTACCCTAAGCTTTATATCGAAAAACTACTCAAGCATGGACTGGACCCATGCATACACCGACGGTTCTGTAACAAACACTACACAGAACGGAGGGGCAGGAGCATTCCTGAACCAATTTCAGAGCGGAGGCAGAGGCACTGAGGGCGGCAGTGGAAGAAATGGTGACACATAAAGAAAATGAAAGCCATACAGCCCTGCTTACAGATGCTCTGGCCGTAGTAACAGCGCTAAAAAGCCAGAAAAACACTGAGCTTAATGACTTAAGAGCTGTACTCTGTCAACTATGCCAGCAGTCTGCACCAAAAAGGGTAGTGGTACAGTGGGTCCCATCACACTGCAACATCCAAGGCAACGAGGAGGCAGACAGACTGGCAAAAGAAGGTGCAAGACTACCACAAACAGATATCAGTATGATGTACGAAGAGTCAAAACGGCTTATTAAAGCCAGATACATGACCAAATGGGAAACTGAACATACCGGCTACACCAAAAACGATGCCTATTACCAGTTGAACAGAAGAGAGCAGGTCGTTGTCTTCAGACTTCGCACTGGCGACAATAGACTGAGGTACCACCTATTCAACAAATTGAAGGTAGGTGGTACCGACGAATGCCTGTGTGGTACCGGGAAAATGACCGCTGAGAATCTGCTGCAGAACTGCCCGACATACGAGGATCAGAGAGAGCAGATGTGGCCATCACCAGTGGAACCACAAGACAAGCTCTATGGCAGTGTCGACAGCCTCAGGATGACCGCCGCTTTTTTCGAAAAAATAATGGTTACTGTATGACTGCGTACGATGAAGAAGAAGAAGAAGAAGAAGAAGAAGAAGAAGAAGAAGAAGAAGAAGAAGAAGACCCAACTTGTTTGGGATTTTCTTTATTTTGATTTATTTTGAGTTTTATTTTTTTTAAACAAAATTCATTAACTAAATTAGAACCCGCATACAAAGAGAAACGTGAAGTGGCCAAAAAAACTCAACAACAAAAATCAGTGTAAGAGGAGACCAAGGCAACACAAGGGAATCAGAAATCAAGAAGACGATCCAAAATAGGAATAGCTGGAAAGAAACAATTATAAAATATAGCTATAAGGGCACTCGGCACAAGAGACCCATCACTCAATCGTTGACAAAAGATCAAAGATAGATTAAATGGAAATTACAGTGTAGAAATATTATGAAAAACATGGGAGCGCAATTTTTTGTCATACCAGGCCTAGACATGAGTTCGCTGAGCCAAACCGACAGAGAAAACAGGTCCTCACAATTCAAACCCAATCAAGCACAGAAACATCAGCCTATATAAACCACCCAAAAACTACTTTATCCTTTAAGAACCTGATAATTTCAGATCACAAAACAAACAAAATAATCATGGGAGATTTTAAATGTCACATACTGCATGGAGGCGCAATGAATTATACGATAATGGCGAAGAGGTGGAGAAATTGACAGATATGAACGAATTATAATTCTTGCATGACCCAAAATTACAGCCAATTTTTAATAGCTACAGATGGCGAAAAGAATATAATTCTGACAACATTTCGTATTTAATACTAGTTGAAACGGAGCGGGTGGGAGGCAATGTGTCAGCGATATGTTTATGAGACCATATGTGTCCCATCTATGTGTGTTTGTGTCCGCATATATGTTTATCTGTGTGCATATACTTGCATCTCCGTGTGCATGTCGGTCTGCATGTATTCGCGTAGCAGAGAGAGTATTTTTAGCGACGGAGTAATAAATCGAGAGACGATATCTGTAGAGGAGCCTAAGCCACGGATGCAACACAAACTCATCTTGTACCGCGTAGCAGCAATCGTCAAATCAGATTATGTACCTTCCAAAATATGCTGTAAATTTAAACGAGCTAATCAGGTGTTTCTCTTAACAAAACTAACCCCCGTATCATACGAGGCTCTTGTTAAACAAAGTAAGAGGCTTTCCAGATGACAAATATCAAGAGGCCGTAGAAGACAGTATACTTTAGGCCTTAATGCGACAGTATATTTCTGGCCTTAATGCGATAGTATAGTTCTGGCATTAATGCGATAGTATATTTCTGGCCTTAATGCGACAGTATATTTCTGGCCTTAATGCGACAGTATATTTTTGGACTTAATGCGACAGTATATATCTGGCTTTGTGGTGCGACAGTATATTTCTGGCCTTAATGCGACAGTATATTTTTGGACTTAATGCGACAGTATATATCTGGCTTTATGGTGCGACAGTATATTTCTGACCTTAATGCGACAGTATAGTTCTGGCCTTAATGCGATAGTATATTTCTGGCCTAAATGCGACAGTATATTTCGGGCCTTAATGCGACAGTATATTTCTGGCATTAATGCGACAGTATAGTTCTGGCCTTAATGCGATAGTATATTTCTGGCCTTAATGCGACAGTATAGTTCTGGCCTTAATGCGATAGTAAATTTCTGGCCTTAATGCGACAGTATATCTGTGGCTTTAATGTGACTTAATATTTCTAGTTTTAATGTGACAGTATATGTCTGTCCTTAACGCGGACTCAAAGGCACTTCACGAGCAATATTAACAAACATTTGAAAGTGACCCCGTCTCTGAGGAGAGCATCCAACCCGGAATACCTTCAACGGGCCATTTCTGACTCGAAAAATTAATAACGGCGCCATCTTGTGGAAGACCTGGACACGACACAAAACAGTTGACGTACTTGACGTACTTGTAAACTTACAATGAGTCTTAAGTAATGATCCAGTGAACGCTCACACAGAAATAATTTAAGTTACCCCCAAAAGATAGCCTACGAATTACTGCCGAACGGAAAAACCACTAACAAAACAGAGCAAAACTAAGACCAAGCAGAATTGTAAAATTGAGAATGAATTACAACATGGGGTGCACAACAAGACGCCCTCCGGAACATTCAGCACTCGCTCTTTGTTTCTCCGTAGCTGAGTACGCCGCGCCAGTTTGGACACCTCTGCACATGTCAAGCTTATTGATAAAGCAACAGATGAGACTGGCCAGAAAGTTAAAGGTTGCCTTCTTCTTCTTCTTCTTCTTTTTCTTCTTCTTCCTCTTCTTCTTCTTCTGCGTTCGCTCCCAATCTCCTGCAACCAGCCCTGAACAGGGCTTTGCAAGTAGCGGAATGTAGTTTGGAGAACGGAATGCGTTGTGTCGCTAGTTTACAGCTTGACTGTTATATTTGCACCTTTCGGTCCGTCTTCGGCAGTAAAGGGTGCCCAAAACCTAATCCAACTTTTAAAAATATACTTCATAATCGGAATATTCCTATATAGTTCAACGGGGTCTTTGTGTATGACACAGACAAGAATAGCACCACTGCCATCCAGAGCATGTCGTAAGAGGCAACTGTGTGATATAACGTCGGCCATAGTTAGGTGACTTGTTTAGAGTGGCATATAAGGCGCCTATCAGGCTGCGTTTCTATTTTGTTCTAGTGTTTGAGTTTATTAAGATGGACTCGCTCATCGGTTAACCACCATCTGCAACACTTGTCCCAAAGCAGTGAAGTAATAAGCTGTTCCAGCCAAACACGTAAAGCAGGAAACCCTTCTCCCGGGTACATCTAGCTCATACCAGAACTGGGACCTGCACAGGACCATCTGCCCCTATATAGATAAGTAACAGTCGACTAAGAATTAAGTAAAGATCATCGGCGCAACCCCACCTGAAGCACGAATAATTGTAGCATCAGAAATCGAAATAGAGAACCAAGTATATGATCCAATGCACGCTATATTTGAACACCAGGTACAGTGCACAGATTGGACTCTAGACGACGTTTATGTACAGTCACAGCTCATGCAGACTAGGCCTAGAAAACCTAGCATTGAAAAATGAAATGAACTAACACGTGTCTCCTGGATCGAACTGCATGAAGAACCTACGTCTGGACACTGCTTATCTTATGAAACATGGAAGTCACTAAAAGACTCCGAACTGGTGCATCACGACAAAGAAAGAACATAAAGAGATGGAGATACAGGTGGGACTAATACTACCTGTGACTGTGGAGCAACACAAAATCCAGACCACCAGTTGATCTGCACAAACCATCTGTAAACATGCAATTTGTTGTGGGAGAAGAACAAGGCCATTCACGTGGCTGAACGTTGGAAACGTGTTGTTTAACGTGGTTCCAAGGACTCACAAAAAAAGTAAGTATCCTCCACTTGTTGATAAAAGAATGTGGTTATTTTCCAATTAATAAAAGAAACAAATTATTCTCCACGGGACAATAGCGACTCGTTATCCATTTGGCGACAGCGATCAGGCACCCTCCAAGTGACGATAGAAATTGACTTGAAGGAAGACAGGAGTAAATTGGTTCAACAAGGCATACTATCCCAAAGAAGGAAGTACTACCACTAGCTTATCCTTTCCTTGCTCTTACTTTCCAAATATTTTATTTGTCCTTTGTTTGATCCATTCAATGTTAGCAGTGAAAACAAGCAATCCTGTCGCACTTACGTCTTATTATATACAAATACTAGAATTACATATTTTCCTCGGTTGTTTTGTAACTCCATAAAGTGTAATAGTAGCAGAGAAGGTTCGTAGCTTTGACAGCTGCGCCAGTCCAGACCGTCTTGTTACAATTCTGATTGCACATTTGATAAACAAACAGCAAATAAAGTCAATGACGGTAGCAGTCGTTTTAAACTGTGGACGCTTGCAGTGTCTAAATGTTATTTTCAGTAATCTCTAAACGAATAACAGCCAAAAATATCCTAAAGCGATCAATGCTTAGATAATTGAATAAGTGCTCCCGGTTTACATGTTTGGGTAGTAACAACGCCATAGATGGAACAACAAATAATATCAGTGTCATACATCCCCAGATTTGCACTCAGCTCTCAAGGACGAATATCGCTTTCTGCATAGAAATTAAAATTTAGACGCCTAAATATGAAGTCTTGGATCTGCACACAAGAATCAAATCTAACATGTCATTATACGATATTGTTATTTATGTGAAATAGTGTACATCATTTATTGCTTATATGAATTACTGTACATGAATTAATATTTATCTGAAATAATGTAAAAGGTAAATCAGTAAATAGGTGAATAGGTCCAAACTGATATATGATAGACGAAATATGTAGTTGGTAATTTCTAAAGGTGTTAGCCGGTGGCAGAAGTATTCTGCTTTGTGATGACTGTAGGTAGTAGACGCTATGTGACACATGTACGTGGGCAGCTCAGATACAAAATGGCGTCAATGGAAACAGAGTGAACAATCAAAGAACAGCGTGCTGTTGAACGTTTCTTTTTGGACAACATGGCTTTCTGCAAAGAATATGTATACGGAAATGCTTTTTGGTTACGGTGAGAAGTGTTTGTCATGTAAAGCTGTGCATTTGGTTTTTGTTTTTGTTTTGTTTTTTGCTTTCGCCTTATTTCTCTAAATCCCCAAGGCGATGTACGTTGCACTGTCTTTTTTATTTTGCGCCTGTCGGCCCAGTGCATCCGATTTCAGCATGCATTTTATGTAAGGGTCTGCTTTCTCCTGCATTTCCTAAGGGTTTGCTTCCCCGGGGTAACGGCCAGTGCTGTGACGGGGATCGAACCCAACACCTTTGAGTTGTGAGCCGTGTCACTTAACCACCCGAAAGCTGTGCATGACTGGGCGACATATTTTCCCAAGAACGCTCACATATTGATGATGAAATCTAGCCTAGTCGCCTTGTTCAGATTGAAACAGAAGGCTGGTAGGGGAGATAATTCGAGCTGACAGGCGAGTAACAATTGACAGTGTGGCAGCTGAAATAGGATGTTCGCATTGTTTAGTCTACAGCATGCTGCATGATCCCACCTTCCCTGGAGACGAATCCCGAATGATAAAAAGATTGAATGTGAAGTATAAATGTGCCTGAGACAGTAGACATGTAGCCGTAATGCTACAGTTTTGTTGCACTGATAAAGCGATGGGCTAAGATTTTCAGTGTTGCTCTTTTAAATTCTTATCTCATTTAGTGTTTTTATAAATAGCCATTTGTGACTTATTTACTGACATGCCCTCATACAGCAATTTCCATTTATGTGGGATAATTTACATCAAATACTTTTTGCGTGAATTAATATGTACAATTCACTATTTACGTGAAGCACTGTACATCATTTATTGTTTACGTGAATTACTACACATCAATTACTATTTACGTGATGTATAGAACAGTAATCCATTTCAGTCCATGCTACATTAAATGGTGGAATTGTCCAGAGATTTTGGTTTCACTTTTCCTTGATGCGTTGTCTTTTCACTTCTTGGCGCTGCAAAGAGCATCAATTCACCTTGTCTGATGTGGATCTTCGGGGTATTTCTTCACGTGGATCGGTCTACGGCTATATCTTAATAAAATGACAGATCCATGTCCAGTTCTTTCATAATATTTTATGTTTACGAGGTGTTCAAAACGTATCTGAGCTTAATTTTTTTATTTAGCGGAAACAAATAAGGCAGGAGTGTTGTCCTTCAGCAGGGATCGTCATGCGCATGCATGAATTTTTTCAGGCCTGTAGGTTGCGTCAGTCGCTGGCTCTCAGCCTTTCAGTGGTGACTGTAGTGAGCACCCGTCGGGTTTTCATTCATCACGAAATGACACAATGTCAAAGTCATGTTTACTGAGAGGTTGTACATCACGAGGATGCACCACAAGGTCACAACGTTACAAAAGAGTACTACCTGGAGGGCATCCGTCGCCCTCGTGATGTTGTTTGACGCAAAAGACCGGACCTGTGGACAACGGGAACATGGCAGCCCCATCATGACAACGCACTCGCCCATTCTTCGCATCAGATTCAGATTTTCTTGGCCAAACACAACCTTCATCTATTTTGCCAGGCTACCTATTCTCCTGATATGGCTCCTTGCGATATTTGGATGTCCCTGAAGCTGAAAATTCAGCTAGAAGGGGTCTTATTAGAGTCACGATGAGACATTAAACGGAATGCAACGACCCAGCTGTACTCGATCTCCAAATAGGCCTTCCTAAAATGCTTGCAAGAATGGCGGAAAAGCTATGAAAAGTGAATGGAGTCCCAATGAGAGTACTCTGAAGAAACTTAAGATTTCAAGCTTCCAGGTGATGAATTGTATTTTTTCGGCCAAACGTTCGGATACTTTTTGAACATACCTAGTTTATGTTGATTATTTGTTGTTCCACCAGACAAAGTATGTTTATTTTAGCATTTATAATTATATCCATCGTCTAAATGAGACAAATTCTGTTCAACTGAGAAGATAATAATGTTTCATATTGTCTAAATAACAAGTATAATAAAGGTAGATTGTCTTGGCCAGATCATAACAACAGGCATGAAGGTTTGCTATTGGACATACTAGAAGACATCCGAACAGATTAATCGGAAATTGAAAATGAGAACTGGCAGGTGTTATGTATACTCGTCACTACTTTATGACGCAGAAACATGGACACCGAATAACAAGTTGGAAAAGAATATTGAAGTCTTCGAAATGTGGGTTTATAGAAAATTGGGTCGTATTTCTTGGAAAGAAAACAAATGTGGAGGTATTTAAAATGTTGAGGATGAAAACGAGTTGATGATCAAAATCAAGTTTAGACAATTAAGATATTTTGGATATATAACAAGACATACCTCTTTGTTGAAGACCATACTAGAGGATAGGGTAGATGGCAGTCGTTCAAGAGGCAGTTAACATTATAAGTAGGTGGATAACATCAGGAGGTAGACTGGAAAAACCCTGTCAGATTGCACCATTACGGCAAGAGATAGAGTAAACTGGAGATCTATTTCAGCGGACCTTCGATACAGAGATAGAACTTGAACCGTACTGAACCGAGAAGGCAACATGCAGGGGCAATGAGGAAGAGGACGTCCAAGACACAATTACATTACACAAGCGTGCAAGAACATTGGAATGTAGACTTATACTGAGCTGAATAGATCTGGTGGGAACATGAGGATAGTAACGTGGCATTATCAGAAGACTTGGCTTGGCTTGGCTTCGTTCATTCTCAATCTCCCACTACCAAACACTGAAAGGGCTTAAGTAGCAGAATGTAGTCCAGAGTACGGAATGCGTTGTGTCGTAGTTTACAGCTTGACTGCGATATTTGCACCTTTCGGTCTAACACATACGACTTCAGCAAGCATTTTTTGAGTACCAGGTTAGCATTCCCTCTTCGATCCCTTCTCTTTAGCCAGTCTGCCATGCTGCAGCCTGTTATCCAGGATCACCGCGTGGAGGTGTAGAAGGGTCTTAGCAGCTTTGGTTCGCTGGCCCTGACGCTAGCAGTCAGCTATGAGTCGCTGACCACTGCAGCTCATGCGCTGCTCAGCATCTTTAGGTGTCATCAGAAGACTTCAGCACCAATCTCCGGACTGACTAACGTGTTGATCAGTTTTGTCTTTCCTTTCACCAACCTGACGATGGTGATTGTCTAACAGAGGTAAACTCTGCTTCTCGAAACATTTATAATAATGTTATTGATTGTTTAAATGAGTCAAAATCTATTAATCGGATCATTTATAAATGTTGTTTATTGTTTAAGTGAGTAAAACTCTGTTCATCTGAATATTTATAAATATGTGATTTATTGTATCTCGATCAAGGATCCCTAACAAAGGCGCCATTGAATGGAAATTGCAACTCTCTTTATTCGGACTAGAAAAGGAAATCACTAAAGAATGAGAACTCTTAAGAAGTTTTATTTTAGACCACTCTCCAATGTCACGCCAAAGTTCAACGAAATACATTAAATAGGTTACTAGTTACAGAACTGGACAAGGCATGAACATATGAAACTCACATGCCAAATTTGGTAATTATTTCAAGACTTCTAGTTGAAATTGTGGGTAGGCTCTACTTTCTAGTTGTCAAGAAGACAAGAATGGATGGTGTGGGAGACAAGATTGGATGGTGTGGGAGACAAGATTGGATGGTGTGGGAGACAAGAAAATCAAAATTAGCTGGTTGTTCAGGTTCCAATACGACCGCCGCATGTTGTAGAATATTTTGGTTAGAGGATAACACGTGATAATGGAATGCTTATTTTTTTGGCTTTTCTTTGCGTTCGCCTTATTTATCTATTCCCCAAGGCGGTGTGCGTTGCACTGTGGTTTTTATTTTGCACTGTGGATGCGACACCTACTGTCCATTACCTACAGTGATCAGAAAGCTGGATGTTACTGTCACCTAATGACACCTTTAGAAACTATTAACTAATTTGTCAGCTTACCCACATCAGTTTGTGACCTGCTTACTGATTTACCCTCGCAAAATCAGACAGCATGTCTGACTATCATCTATTGCTATGTTGTTGCTCACAACATTTTCACGCCAGGCTGAACTTGTGTTTGTGCGAGAGATTGTTTAGCAACGGTTGTTCATTCCCCCCCCCCCCCCACTTTTCCCTTCTAGGAATTGGAATACTCTAGAATGCAGTTGCAACACGTTGAAGCAATTAGTATCTGAGAATGGGATGCCAGGTGTGGGCTAGCGTGTTTGAAAAGTAACTGCAAGGCCTACGTTATTTTCTTACTTGGAAATGAGGTTCAGTTGATGTACGTTTCGCGTTCAGTGGATATGCATTTCAGCATTAGAAATTACTATGCGTTCATTAACATCAGGTATAGTGTGTGAGATGTCGTGTGTGTATGTGTGCGTGTATTTGTTTTCTAGTATGTGTTTTGATGTCGTTTTATTAAAGATCGGGGGTAGGAAAGGGAAGATAAGCTTTCCTTGGAGTGACAACTCTGAATACACATATTTTATGCCTTGCAGTTAGGATAAGGGGCAGCTAAAGGGTACGGAAGCTGCCCCTCACAAATTCGTGCTGATATAGAATGAGCTGTGCATCCGGGCACAGCACACATTAACCGGTAATCTACCTTATAATTAAAGACATGTGTCCCCCACAGAATTAAAGACGTGTGTTCCCCACAGAATTAAAGACTTTTGTCCCACACAGAATTAAAGACATGTGTCCCCCACAGAATTAATGACATGTGTCCCACACAGAATTAAAGACATGTGTCCCACACATAATTAAAGACATGTGTCCCCCACAGAATTAAAGACATGTGTCCCACGCAGAATTAAAGACATGGGTCTCACACTAGGCTGAAATCCTACTGTTTGCCCACGACTGGTGTGTATGCTCCTCATGCGGCCAAATAACAATTGTAACAATGGCGCAAGAGATAGAAGATCACTTTTGTAACGCAACTCAAAATATACATGGATGCATGTATGTACTTATATATATGCATGTATATATACTTGTATATTAAAGCTGCAATTTACGTATTTTTTTGCTATTAGTGTGTATCTGTACAATAATTTAATCTCTATATGATAGATGATATGCTAAAGTCAAGGACGTCACTAGAATTAAATGCGTATATCCCAACCAAAAGGTGTCAGATCGTGACTTTAAAGACATCGCTGACGCGCCACCTCAGTGCAAACATTTGCTACATTATCAACGTAGACTTGTTTGTTCGCAGACGATTGCTAATAAACAGAGTTGTTTAATAACACATTCATTTTCACCTCAGATGAACAAACTGATGCATGATAAAAAGTGTGCGGACTTTAAAACAGCCATCATCTAGGGAATAGGCAGTTCAGGACGATCAATAGTTATACTACAAAATTCTGGTCTACAAAATGCTGTTCATGGCAACAATATAAAAGTAAATGTATACCTCATTAAAATAGTCTTCTTCTTCTACTTCTTGTTCTCGTTCGACACATATTTTTTATTACTTTTGCACGCGAGATACAGTTATCTAGATAAAGGTTGCTACAGCTGAGAGTTCTTCGGTGCTGCTTCTAAACAGCTTTCTGTGGAGGTTACTCTTCGTGGGCCAGTGTTCAGTACGCATTTGACAAATAACAACCTTGCAAGATTTGTTTGGCTGAATGTGGTGCTGCTTACCCTTCTCGTGCACGCGGGTGACGGAGTACATGTTAGACCGTGGAAGTGGCCATTCAGTCTGATATGTCCCTCTCGCATGCGGAACAGGTTCACTTGCTCCGCTGATGAAGGCAGTGATAGTTGTCTCCTGTTTGGTGGACTTTCCTTATGCGTAGAGTAGTGGCTGGCAACATGATTTCAACAAGATGAGAATTCACGTGAGCGTAACATGCACGCGAAGAACTGTGAGAGTTTAACACTAACTTATGATTTGTGTGCATCGCAAATGGACGATACATTGATTCACTTTTTCGATCCATGCTAGTTACAGGATCACAAGTACAGCTGACCACTTTACATCAAGCCTGTAACCAAATATTAATAGTGCCAATTTTATGGTAATGGTGGTTCTACATGATGAGGTTGCTAGCCTCCTGCACACACCTCTTTAGACACATTTTACTGCTTGCTAATGGGGGTTGTGGGGGTGGGTGGGGGGGGGAAGACCAGAATCATCTTGTGGCATAATTTGTTTACAGATAAATTTGGTGTTGCAATTTAGATCCACGAAGCTCGATCTGCTTACACGTTACTGGACGTTGAATGACACACGGCTGTAATAATAATAATAATAATAGCCGTCCAACGTAAGCAATAATGACAAAAGCAGTCAGACATGTTGTGTTGCACCTCACCGGTGAATCCGGAGGTGGCTGTATAGTCCCATTCTGGCACCGAAACCCCTTCCACATACGTAGCATTCAAGGTCAGAATTGGGCATGTGTCATGTGTTTTGTTTTTTCGCGAAGTGCGTTTTCTCTGTGCCTCGGAGGCCCGGCGTTTCTCAGCATTGAAGGTGCCTCTGATGGTGGTTCCCCGCCTTGCCTTGCGGTCCTGTGCAAGGCATTCCCAGGAGTTTGCATCGATGTTGAAACGTATCAGACATATTTTGAGGGAGTCTTTGACGCGCTTCTTTTGGCCACGGACTAGATGCAGGCCCTCTCTCAGCTCACCATATATTAGCTGTTTGTGGGTGCGGTTGTCTGACATGCGCACGACGGGCCCGGCTCACCTCATACGTGATTTCTGCAACAGAGGTTGTAAATGTGTGCTGTATGTACACATATTTTGCAGAAATCTGGAACATTGCTAGAAAAATCAGATGCATTGAGAACACACGAAGCATTACTTCAGAAATTGTTCGCTCTGTGTACAAGATGTACATTGAATTCCACGCAACGTATTTGAGGGTTTCATGGCAGCGGATGCATCACGTCTTGTAGCAAAATGTCGATATCACGTTGGAGATTTCAAGTATAACGAGGTGAACACACATGAGCTGGAAACTCGCTTTGTGCTGTAGTTATGTTAGTATGTATTTACAGACATATACATATGTGTGGAACTGATGAAGCGTACTGGTTAGTGCACTGGTTTCCCAGGCGAGCGATCTGGATTCTGTCTCCAGTAGGTGGGGGATTTTTTCGGATAGCAAAACAGGTCCCGGGGTCGACCCAGGATTTTAAAAAATAGGTACCAGAACAATCTGGGAAAGTGAAGGTGGTTGGCCTGCTACAAATCTACCACATCACTCCTAGTGTGCCACTGGTAATAACAAATATCTGAGAAACAATGGCATCTTTACTTATATATATATATTTATGTTCAAATGAAACACACCCTGTGAATAAATTACAACCATATGAAAGGAACAGCAACAGGTGTAGCAGAATTAAACAAATATCCATTTGCACAACAATGAACTATTTATTGAATGTGGTTTCTGGCGAACTTGAAGATGTGCAGAGTATCTGCATTAGGAAGCTATTTGAATTTAATTAGGGCAGTGCGCATGGCCTCACTATCGGGTGTCATATCCTTCACTTTTTCTTCAAACCAGTAATCTGATTTAACAGTTGTTCTTCCAAAATAAGCAAATGCAGTGTTATGGGTGGCATTTCGGAGATATTGCCACTTATCTGTAACAATGATGCCATGAAACAGGATATTGAGAGTTTCCTCAAGAGCATTTCAAAATCTCTTGATCAGTATGTGGCCCGACATTCGACTAACGTCGACACATCGCGTACCTTTGTTTGTAGTATGGTGGAACTTCCTTTGTTGCAACTTGATTTAACAGCAAACTCATGAATGATCAGTGTCGCAAGTCTGCACTTTTATCGAATCGAGTGGGGAGCACATACTTGAGGAGAAATCTTCTCATAATAATATATCCAGCTAAATTCAGTGGTTTGATCGTATGTGCATCCATGATACCTTACGTTGAGATTTGAGTTGAAAATAGAAGATGGTCCGACAGAGTTCACGATAAACACAGAACTCAAAAAGCCTTTAGCCATTTATATTTTTTTTCCGCCTCCATAATTTCGTAGACACGAAGGCCATGAATCGTGATCAGTGACGATTCTTGCATTGAAGTGATCTAATAGGATACGCTGTTTTTGACTATGCGTAGTTCTAACAACTGCTGATAAATCCTCGTAAAACTCGTCTTTTGTTTCAGACGTGAAGCACAGGGTAGGTGAATTTGCATTGCCAAGTGTAATGAAACTACTGTGATATGGAGGCGGGAAAAAAAACATGAAAAAAAACTAGTAAAAGTTGATTAAGGTTGAGCTTAATCAAAATTTAAAAATGGGTATGGTCAGATACCGCACCGAGACGAGAACACAAACAAAACCTACGTTACGACCAATAGGCCTTCATCAGGGACAACAACACTGAACTAACAAATCAACATATAAGAAAAAATGGTCAACTCATCTGTTTCAGGTGGGAGACGCTTTCTGTCTAAGCGACCGGTCGTGCCAAGTACTCGATAGAAACTGAAATAGGAGCGGTCAAACAAAAAGTGGCGGAATATGCCTGATAAGCCAAGCGTGGCCAAATAGTGGTCCAGATAGGAGAACAATGTGAAGGCAATATAAGCCGGGAGGGCGTGATATTGATATAAGAGAGGGGGGAAGAGAACTGATGGAAGAATGGGGGAGGCGGGGGGTGGGGGGGGGGGGGAAGGAAGACAAATAGATGGGGGCCAGTGTGAGGGTTTAAGAAAAAGTATGGAAGATATTTATACCATGTGGTTGGAGACAGCCCATACTCGAGATAAGTCTGTTCTCAAGGGCGAATCGATGACGATCGTCAGAGAAGCACGAAACTAGACCAGTGACACTGACGTCAGCCATACCCCGGTGCTCAGGACCATTGAAGTGGCTGGCAATTGGGGAACCAGTGCTGTTGCGGATGTCGTTGAGGTGTTGGCGGAAACGCTCCCGTAGTTCCATACCAGTTTCCCCAATGTAAGTCATACCACACTGGCGGCAGATGATGGAATAGATGAGGTTACGAGATTTGCATGTGAACTCCTCTTTGATGAAGAATTCAGCCTTAGGAAAGGTAATGGAGCGAGAAAGGATGACATGAGGGCAGGTAACACAGCCACGTGAATTTTTGCACGGCCTGGTGCCTGGGAGGCTATGAGGGCTGGTGTGTAGGCGACTACTGACCAGCAAGTCCCTCAGGTTCCTGTCACGCTTGTAGGCGACAAGGGGAGGATCGGGAAAAACTTCGCGAGTGGCAGGATCAGAGTGAAGGATAGGGAGATGGCGGAATAGGATATCCCGGACAGAGACGCTGTGAGGGTGATAGGTGAGGACGAGTTTCACACGGTCAGAGGGAGGACGGCGGGTGGGAGTGAGGGAGTCTTGGCGGGAGATAAGAAGAACCCGCTGAAGAGCGGAGGAGAGAGTGGTCTCAGGGTAAAGTCGCTTGCGGAAGAAGTCAAGCATCTCGTGGGCCCTGAGAAGGAAGTCGTCGTCATACTGACATAGGCTTCGGAGGCGGAGGAGTTGGGAGAAAGGAAGCGAATCGCAGCAGGATAGGGGATGGGATGAAGTGTAGAGGAGGTCGTTGTGGGCGTCAGTGGGTTTGTAGTAGACAGTGGTGGAGAGGCCTGAAGGGCAGATAGAGACAGTGATGTCCAGAAAGTGGACAGACGTGAGGGAAATGTCAGACGTGAACTAGATCGAGGGGTGGAAGTCGTTGACAAAGTCATTTCGGTAATAATGTGTGTTAAAAACATAAAAACATTTTCACTGCAAAATGACGCTGTGCTCTCCCTCTCACCTTAATCTGGTGGCGAGACGTAGGCAAACGCGGCTAGCGGTAGCACGGGAGGAAAATATACAGTATGTATAGCTTTGAATGTTGGTGATTAAGGAGGTTTCTAGACACAGAACCATCCGAGTGTTACCGGTGCCCGAAAGGGGAACATATATTAGTGATACTGCAACCTGTCAATCATGTCGAAAAAAGTGAATAAGGAGGATTGGACATGATGGGACTGGCAATTACATCCAGTAGAAACTTGAAGCCACAAGAATTCAACCGATATAGACAGGACAACCTATGATGACTTTGTGTGTTTGTTGAAGACGTATGCTCCACAGAAAGCTCACAAGGTTTTGATTGTCTCGTGAGATGTACAACACCCGACGGAGAAAATTCAGGTAACTCATCTTTAGAACTGGACAAACTCTATATAGCTGTTTCAGGAGAACGAGGCTTTGAAAGAGATCTAACAGGGGTGAATTTTGTAATGGCTCGCAATCGGAGAGGTTATGGGTGATTGCAGTCGGCTGTGGTAGATTATTCTTGAAAAAAAAGTGATACACATCACTTACATGCTGATAATGGGACACAAGAAATCATTAACATCTTTAGCCTCTATTTTCATTCTTATGTGCTGAGCCATGCCCACAGCATTCAAAGCAATCTTCGCCATTGTTTCTTCAAACCCATTGAAGTCGTCTATTAGGAATAGAATAATCTGTTTCCAAACGCCTTTTAGATTGAATTCTTTAATCTCGACCAATGAGTCTCTGATATTTTTGATGTTCTCTGGTTATTTTAATTAGAAAAACAAGCAGTACTAATATGTTGAAATACAACTAAAAGAAATTCAATGCAGACAAACTAAAAAAAAAAAAGTACATACTGAACAAAATCTAATCAAAGACTGAATGACGCAAGACACAAGGAGGCGTGCGGCGATGATGAAATACATACAAAATGTAATGACATTCGGAAAAGTTCTTATAATTTATAACCGACGAATGAACTAACAGACGAAACTCGAAGCGTTGAAAGTCGTGTACCTTATTTTCCTATCCTTTGTGTCTGTATGTATGTTTTCTGGGTCCAAAAATGCTTTTCTATAAGATCATTGCTACTACTTGCTACCAGAATTTGGGAACGAGGAAGTTAGCAATGATATGATAGAGGAATTGAAAGTAAATCAGTAAGAGAATATAATAACAACGCCATCATAGTTATAAAAAACTATCACGATATTTGTTATTGTTATATACGAGCGTAGTCAGTACTTACTTAGTTCCCCTGTCAAAGCAAAACGTCATAAAACATGCATCCAGTAATCAGCGACATGAATTGCCTTGTAATTTGCCTCCAGCATGTCACACCTTTTTTCATGTTTCCTGTAGGTTGGGAAGGTCATCAAGTAGTTTGGGTCCTGTAATGCGCCAGTCACACGTGTCGTCATCTGTGTATCCTCATCGTTTCATATTCCTCTTGCACCGAGATACATAAGTTCGGAGTCTTGTCAGCGACTTCCATGTTGTGTATGGTATATGATGTCAGGGGGCAGGTTCCTCCAAAGTTCCATCTCTGGGGCCTGCATCAATATTTTCCATCTTTCAATACGGCGACTTTCAGGGTTTGTCTGAATGGGCTGTGATGATTTTAGTAAGTTATGTCTGGATTTGCTCTGTACCTGATGTCCAAACATCGAGGAGCTTTGGGTTGTGCTCCTGTTTTTCTCGGTCGAATTTTGCTGCGACGCTTCTTCGAATCTCATGTGGTGCTATGCCAATTATGGGGTATATTTTATCAATGAAGGTGAGTTTTAGATACCCTGTTGTTATCCTTCTTCTTCTTCTTCTGCGTACACAGTCAGACAGTAACCATTATTTTTTCGAAAAAAGCGGCGGTCATCCTGAGGCTCTCGCCACTGCCATAGAGCTTGTCTTGCAGTTCCACTGGTAATAGCCACATCTGCTCTCTCTGATCCTCGTATGTCGGGTAGTTCTGCAGCAGATGTTCAGTGGTCATTTTACCAGTACCGCACGGGCATTCGTCGGTACACCCTATCTTTAATTTGTTGAATAGGTGGTAACTCAGTCTGTTGTGGCCAGTGCGAAGTCTGAAGACAACTACCTGCTCTCTTCGGTTCAACTGGTAATAGGCATCGTTTTTGGTGTAACCAGTATGTTCGGTTTCCCATTTGGTCAGGTATCTGGCTTTGATAAGCCGTTTTGACTCTTCGTACGTCATACTGGTATCTGTTTGTGGTAGTCTTGCACCTTCTTTTGCCAGTCTGTCTGCCTCCTCGTTGCCTTGGATGTTGCAGTGTGACGGAACCCACTGTACCACTACCCTTTTTGGTGCGGACTGCTGGCACAGTTTGCAGAGTGCTGCTCTTAAGTCATTAAGCTCAGTGTTTTTCTGGCTTTTTAGCGCTGTGACTACGGCGAGAGCATCTGTCAGCAGGACTATATGGCTCTCATTTTCACTGTGTGTCACCATTTCTTCCACTGCCGCCCTCAGTGCCTCTGCCTCCGCTCTGAAATTGCTTGTGTACTTACCAGTAGCGAATGACAGTGTTATTTTTCTGCCATTTGGTAGGTTCAGGAATGCTCCTGCCCCTCCGTTCTGTGTAGTGTTTGTTACAGAACCGTCGGTGTATGCATGGGTCCAGTCCATGCTTGGGTAGCTTTTCGTTATGAAGCTTAGGGTAGTGTCTCTCCTTTCTTTTTCAGTCTGGCAATTTTTGTTTGCAATACCTGGTATATTTTCTACCACCTCTGGAAATATATCCTGCCTCCAGGTAGGTTTTCGTACAGTAGTGATGGGTTTTGGTGTTGTTAGTGCGTTTATGGGATCTTCGTGCATCTTTGCTTTGGCTATTTCTGCAAAGTTTCTCCGCTTTAGTTTCCCATTTCCCAAATTGTTTAGTCTCTGGTACATTGGATGGTCCGTCAGTCTTCGGAGTTTCTCTGACTGCAGCTGGGCTCTGCAGTCTCTTCTATCGGTCATGGATTGCAGTTTTGTAATCTTTTCAAGTTCTACAATTGGCGTTGACTTCATGCCTCCTGTTATAATTCTCATGGCTTGGTTTTGAAGTTTGTTAACTTTATCGAAGTTCGCCTTCGCTGCTGTTGTCCATGCCGCAATGCCATACTCGAGAACTGGTCTCACTCTTCCAGTGTACAGTTTCTTTAGTATGCCTTCGTCTCCTCCCCAGCTTGTGCCAGCAAGTTTCCTCATTATTGCCATTCTTTCTCTGGCTTTCATTCGGTTTCTCTCAATCTGACTTTTCCATGTCATGCGCCGATCAAATGTGACTCCCAGATAGGTTGGGTTGTCGTTTGGCTGCAGGATTTTGCCATTTAGACTTAATTTGGTACTTTGGGGTTTTAATGAAAGCGAGAATATTGTGCACGTGGTTTTCTCCTCGTTTATTTTGACCAGCCATGAGTTCGCCCACTCTTCCAGCGATGTTAGGGCCGTCTGCATCCGATTTCTTGCTATGGTGAGATTCTTTTCAGAAGTCCACATAGCCAGATCGTCTGCAAACATTGAGCTATGGACTCTTCTTGGTATATTCTCTGTAATATCGTTTATATATACCAGGAAGAGTGTGGGTGACAATACTCCCCCTTGGGGTACTCCCTGCTCGAGTGTCACCTTTTTGCTCATCTGCCCTTGTACTTGGACTCTGGCCGTTCTTTATTTGAGGTAGTGGTTGATCCACTTGTACATCTTCCCACAGACATCACTTCTTCTTAGCTTGACTCTAAGTCCGTCCTTCCAGACTTTGTCAAATGCCTTTTCCAGATCCACCCAAACAGCTACTGTGTGTTTCTGTGCCTGGTAGGCATCTTCTATCTCCTTGGCTATGAGGATGACCTGGTCCTCAGTGGATCTGTGCTGTCTAAAGCCGGCTTGCTGTGGAATTAGTATTCGTTTTTCTTCCAGATGCCACATCAGTCTGGTGTTTATCATCCGTTCCATCAGCTTGCCGACACAGCTCAGTAGGCTGATGGGCCTGTATCCATTTGGATCTGTTTTATCCTTTCCTGTTTTTGGTACTGGTACCAGTATTGCGTCTTTCCATGCCTGGGGTACAATACCCCTTTTCCAGCTTTGGTTCAGGACTGATAGTAGTTTCCTCTTCGCTGTTTGGCCCAGCCCCATCAGCATTTCGTTTGTTATCCCGTCTTTTCCAGGATATTTCCTTTTCTTTAATGTTCTCATGGCCTCTTACATTTCGTTCATTGTTAATTTTGCCATCATATGCTCTTCTGGTGCCATATTGATCTTGTCGTGCTCCTTTTGCTCTTCACTAATGTCCGTATGCCTATCTGCAGGGATATCAATGTGGTTTGCTCTGGCATAATGTTCAACAAAGGCGTTTGCTGCCTTTTTTCCAGTGAGCAAGTTTTCGCCCTGCTTGATGGTAATTTGTTTGTTTGATGGAGTTTCGTCATTCATGGCTCTGACTAGCTTCCATAGTTTGTTCCCTTCTTTGTCTAAATTGAGGCTTTCTGTTTTGTTTTTCCAGCTTTCTCTTGCTGTTTGGTTTTAGAGTGTATTTGTATTTCGCCGTGGCGGCTTTGAGGGCGATATTTGCCACCATAGATTTTTCTCTCTCTGCCATGTTCCTAGCATTTGTGACTGCGTCTTCCGCAAAATCATCATTCCAATAGGGCTTATAATTTTTCCTTGCCCTTCTTGGGATGGTTTCAGTGGCAGCTTGCATTATTGCTTTGCTTAGGCTTTCCACCATGGGTTTCATTTTGTTGTTCCGTGTGTTGATGGTTTGACACAGCCCATCTGTCAGGCTTGCAAATCTGTCCCAGTCGGCTCATTTGTAATTCTAACGTGGGAGCAGGTTTGTTTCCTGTGGACCTACTTCCACATTAACTTCTAGCCTAATTGGCTTGTGGTCGCTACCTGCCAATTGGTTTAGCACCTGGCGGTCTATTTTATGGTGAATGTCCACCGTGGAAAAGGCCAAATCTGTAGTAGAGGTGGTATGCCATGTTCTAGAATAGAAGCTAGGGCTATCCTCCGGCCTATTGATTAGATAGAGATTTGTGTCTATCTCCCAATCTTCCACTTCGTCACCTCTGCTGTTTGACTTCCATACTCGAGAGCGATAGGTCTTTATTTGGTGGTCCGTACAGGTTGAAGATGCGGATCTTCGGAAGATGTAATTCATAAGCCGGCGGTTAAATATACCAATTTTCGTTTCAAGTGAAGAACAGATCCACGACTACAGCTGGTCTATCTATCTGAAATATGTATCCAGGTTCTTGCTGTGGCAGCTCCATATAAATATTTCTTTTTATATATATATTATATTATATTTTCTATTCTTTTCAGCTTGCGTAACACTTGCGAAGTGTGCTATGTGTACAATCTGTATACCATGTGTGTACCATCTGCGTACCATACGTGTGACATGTTTGCACCATTTGTGTACCAAATGTGTGCCATCTGTGTAATCATCTTTGTACCATCTCTGCAACATATTGGCATCCTCTGTATCCCCCTTATTTTTTCATCTATGACTCGTTTCTGTTTATTTGGCAAACACAGACCTGCGTGAAAGAATTGGGGTCTCGTTGGCGAAGCTCAAGTATGCGACAGAATAAAAATAAACAAACGGTGATCATCTTTTGTGATCTAAAGGGAACCATATACATACATGATGATGATAGTGTTCCTTTAACATTGGCAATCCATGTTACTCTTGGTTTTACTCTATTTCTGAAGCCAAGCTACATGCTCGAGCTGTAGATATGTCGGAGACATTACTTTCAAAGACAAAAACAAAGGAATTCTTTGTTTAAAGATAAATCGAAGTCATGAGAGGTATCGATTGGTAGAACCGAAAGGAAATACACATGAAACAACGGCATGTGATCGCTATATTTGACAGGTAAGGCGCTCGACTCTTCAAAAACGAACGAAAGCGCAAAACGGTGGAGGATTCGAATTCCGCAAGTTTCAAGAGTCACCTAGTTACAGGGGAAGTACGATGCACGTCTAGTTATGTTGGACACGAACAATATACACGTTGTAGACATAAAAAAAAAACCTTCGCAGTTCAAAAAATTAAAAAGAGTAGACTGTTAACGGTTGTAAGAGCAAAAATTCAAAAAAGTAACAAAATTCATACCCAATAATGGCCAACATGATATTGCTCCTCTGTCATGCCATAACTGTATATCTGCGCACTCGATTGCAAATAAAACAATAGCTCCATATCACCAGGGGTAGAAGAGAAGTGAATAAGTAAAGTGAAGGAACGGAGAGATAGCCAGTCATTCATTTAGGGCATGGATCTGAACTTAAACCAGCCCGAGAGCCGCACGAAGTTGTCCGTAATAACAGCCACTACATTGTGAAGTGTATTCTTCTTTCTCGTCTATACTCTATGAGATCACTGGGGCGTTACATCTCACTGAAATGTCTGTTGATGTTCGACAAGAACTTTCGCGGCTTGACAAATGTCTTGTTTCGGCATCAGATCCTTTCTTTCTATCACATTTCAATGATATCACACAAGTCTTCCCACACAATTTACAGAAACAGCGAATTGTATCATATCATTTTAGCATCGATATTGTGTGAACAAGAATTAACTATTCAACCACATCTACCAACTATGCAAATCTTCAAATTCTCACATTCATCCTGAAAAATATATTATCCATCCATGATAGTTTTTTTTTTTCAGACGACACTTCATCGTCTGTTTCTTCGTTCGTTCTCCAACTCATGCTACCAAACCCTGAAAAGGGCTTTGCAAGTAGCAGGATGTACAACAGAGAACATATTGCGTTATAGCATAGTAAACAGCGCCTTTCGGTCCGACACGTCTGACTTCAGCATGCCATTTTTGGGTCCAAAGTTAACCTTCTCCCTTCAACCCCTTCTCCTTTGCCAGTCTGCCCTGTTGCAGCCTGTTATCAATGATCACCACGTGAAAGTGTAGAAGGGTCTTCTAGTCAATGAGCTTTACATAACAAATAGTGATGTTGTTCCGTTGTTTCGAATGCCCACAATGAGTAAGTTTACTCTTTTAAGTGTACCTGAAAAAGACGTCAAGTTGTGGGTTGCAGTAGCTTTCCTCACATTCCGAGCATGCTGATGAAGGTGGACCGGGGTTCTCCAAGGCAGTTGTTTTAAGTTTGACTTCATCTGCGCGTCGCTCACTACTACATGGATCACGTCGATACCCTACCTCGTCAACCAGGCTGCAATGAAAACAGCCCGTTTCCAGGGTGGGCTAATAGGAAGCCGAAGTGAGGGTCTTGACCAGTATATTTTTTCTGCACCCTGACTAACATGTTTTGTTTTTTTTGTTTTGCGCTCGCCTTATTTCTCTATTCCACAAGGCGGGTGTGCGTTGCACTGTGGTTTTTATTTTGCGCCTGTCGGACCAGTGCATCCGACTTCAGCATTCATTTCATGTAAGGGTCTGCTTCCTCCTGCATTTTCTAAGGGTTTGCTTCCCCGGGGTAACGGCCGGTGCTTTGATGGGGATCGAACCCAACACCTTCGGGTAGTGAGCTGTGCCACTTAATCACTAGGCCACGCCGTCCCCTGACTAACATGTTTGATCAGTATGTTGTGCCTGACCCTGACTAACATGTCTGATCAATATGTTGTGCCTGACCCTGACTAACATGTCTGATCAAAATGTTGTGCCTGACCCTCACTAACATGTCTGATCAGTATGTTGTGCCTGACCCTGACTAACATGTCTGATTAGTATGTTGAGCCTGACTAGACGATAGTCTCCACCCCCCCCCCCGCCCTGCCCCCCCCCCCCCCCCCCCCAAAAAAATGATAAATACAACTTCCAGTTAAATCCATGTACTTAAGTTATAGAATGAGAATGAAAAATTTGCAGTTAATAATTAAGAAGTGCATTCAAAATGTATGGCTCCATACGACACTAATAACAGTTAGTGTGAGAATGTTAAAGCGGCAGGTTTCGATTGATGACATGACCTGATCGTTTCCTGAAAGAATAGAACTTTATTAAGTTTGTTAATTTGCCTTAAACAACCCAGAATAAGAAAGTGCAGATTAGAACTCTGATTACTTTGATCCTCTGAAACAATACTGGGTAGGTCAAACGGGCCACAGATTAAAGCGCTACGCCGATATTTTGATGAAAACTTGTTCAAGTATTTATGGCTAAACGGGATGAAACTTTCATGTTTTCGTCGTGGTTATTTGGGAGCACAGAATCAGTAGCCATGTAGTAGTATTCTTTCTTTATCCTTTACAGTTCAATCACCATCTGCAGCCCACCAGAGAAATGCCATTTGCAGCCCCCCAGAGAAACACCATTTGCAGCCCACCAGAGAAACACCATTTGCAGCCCACCAGAGAAACACCATCTGCAGCCCACCAGAGAAACACCATCTGCAGCCCACCAGAGAAACACCATTTGCAGCCCACCAGAGAAACACCATTTGCAGCCCACCAGAGAAACACCATTTGCAGCCCACCAGAGAAACACCATCTGCAGCCCACCAGAGAAACACAATTTGCAGCCCACCAGAGAAACACCATTTGCAGCCCACCAGAGAAACACCATTTGCAGCCCACCAGAGAAACTCCATCTGTAGTCCGATTTGCCTAAAATCGCCGGCTAACACCATGCAGTTTGTTGCCGCAAAGCAAAGAATCCTTATTATTTAGATAGATTTAATTTATAAACGGACTTTCTGTTATAGATAACTCAATTGTGTGTCGTTAAATTTTGAAAACTTAGTATTTGTTGCATTAGTTTAGTTTTAATTACATTTTTTATTGACCGTGAAACAAATAGAATCGCCGTTCTTGCCTTGGACATTAACTTAACTTAACGTCTTTATACTGGTTTAGAAGACTCTGCAGAGTCTGTATACAACCAGTTCCATTTACATCACCTTCCTCTAGAAGCTGTACGCATCCAATCTGTTTTTAAATGCATTGACAGTCCCAGCCTCCACCACCTCACTTGGCAAATGCATTCCAAGCATTCACTACTCTCTGGCTAAAGAAATACTTCCTAATATCTAATCTGGACCTCTCCTTAGTCAACTTGTAGCTGTGCCCTCTTGTCCTTGTTGGTGGTTGTACTTTAAAAAACTTGTTATAGTCTACTTTATCCATTCCTCTGATCATCTTATACACCTGTATTAAGTCACCACGAATTCTTCTCTCTTCTAGACACTGAAGGCCAGTTCTTTTTAATCTTTCTTCATAACTGTAATTCTGGAATCCCACTATCAGCTTTGTCGCTCTTTTTTGTATTCTCTCCAGCATGTCTATATCCCCTCTCTGATAAGGACTCCACACCTGTACACAGTACTCCAATCTAGGTCTAACTAATGCTTTATACAGTTTGACTATCACTTCCTTGCTCCTAGGTTTAATATTTCTTTTTATCATCCCTAACATTGCATTTGCCTTTTTTACTGCTACCTGAACTTGCTCCCTCACCTTACATGTATGATCTATTATAACCCCTAAGTCCCTTTCTTTATCTATATTTCTAATATTGTTCTCTCCCATTCTATAATTGTGTTCCATATTGGATCTACCCATGTGGACGACTGTACATTTATCTACATTAAACTCCATTTGCCAGATTACAGACCATTTTCGAATTTTATCTAAATCCGACCTCAATATATCCACTTCTGCTTTAGATGAGACACTACTGCATAGTTTTGTGTCATCAGCAAATTTTGCAATAATGGATCCTATACCTATGTCCAAATCATTTATATATATCAAGAATAAAATTGGTCCCAAAACTGAGCTCTGTGGCACTCCACTTTTCACTTCACACCACTCAGAGTACTCCTTATTTATACCCACCCTTTGCCTTCTTCCCGTTAACCAATTTTCAATCCATTTGGCAACTTCCCCACCTATTCCATGTGATTTTAATTTTCGAAATAATCTTTGATGAGATACTCTATCAAAGGCCTTTGCAAAATCCAGATAAATAACATCCACTGGCTCCCCTTTATCTAACATTTTGGTAACCTCCTCCATGAATTCTAATAGATTTGTTAAGCATGATCTCCCTCTGGTAAACCCATGCTGACTATTTCTAATTAGATTAAATTTGTCTAAATGCATTACAATGTTTTCTTTGATTATTGACTCTTACAATTTACAGACTATGCTCGTTAAGCTCACAGGTCTATAGTTTGCTGGATCTGCCTTTTTGCCCTATTTGAATAAGGGGATCACTCCCGCATCTTTCCAATCCCGTGGAACAATCCCTTGTGCAAGTGATTGAGAACATAATATTGCCAAAAAATCTTGTAAATTAGGTGATGGGTTGTAAAAAATATGTTATTTTATTTCAAGAACCATGGTTGGGGTTGGCAATGTTGTGCAGTCTTGTTCCTGATATCTTATATCATGTTCACACCTTCCGTTTCTAGATTTGTCACATGTTTTAGTATCTATGTTTTGTACTTTACAAATTACAAACAGTTCGACTCTCTTACAATCAGTGGAAACAAAATACCAGAACTAAGATAAGCAGATGACGCAGTTATGCTCTCAAATAACGCAGAAAGGCTAGGACAGGTGGTCTGTTAAACTACATAGAGAACAACATTTATTACCTGAACATCATTTAAACCAAGATAATGTCCACCAACAAGGCAAACAAAAACAATTAAGTTACTATAGAAAAGAAAGAAATCGAAAAAGTCACAAGTTTCGAATATTTTGACTCCAATATCATAAATAATGGAGACTGCCAAAAATAAATCGGAAAAAGAACTGACAATGGGATGCAGAGGCTAAATTAAATGATAAACTTGCCAAAATAAATCGGAAAAAGAACTGACAATGGGATGCAGAGGCTAAATTAAATGATAAACTCCTTGCAGAAATCTAACAAATATTCGCGAAAACAAATATTCTGAGTATATACATCTTCTCTGTGGCAACGTATAGATGCAAAACATGGACCATCACAGGATCTATAAGGAAGAATATTGATTCTGCTGAGCTAAAACGTTACAGAAAAGTTATCAGAATACCATGGACGCCGAACAAGATAGCACTAACGCCGTAAAACAGCCGGCTATGTATAAGATTTGGTAAACAGTATATGTTATATGAAACTCAAATAGTTTGACAACATAAAGTGCCACAATAGTTTGAAAAATATGTTCTTGAGTGTATGGCACATCATCAAAATCAAGGCGCAATCAGGCTGGCGAGAGGATGGACGCACAACATCAAAGTTGTCCGCGATGAAATTGTACCAACATCATCAAACCAATTCTCACCTGTAAACAAGACGTAATGTCCAGTTCCCTTCTTAGCTTCATTTCTTTCTTTAACATCAAGCCAAGTACCCAGTGTCAGCTGATTAAATGGGATACTGTTGATATATCAAAGGAGTTAAAACAATATTGTTAAGGCCTTTGTAGTCCCCATTTGCAAGGAGAGATATAATGCAAACGAGTAGTATTACAAATTATCTGTCAACTGGTAATTCTGATAGTTTGAGACTCTTGTTATAAAATAACACGCGTGTCGGAAAACTATACAACATTACCTATAAATAAACGTGCATCAATGTAACAGCTTACCTTAACACAACTAAATTTAGATCTGATGTTGTTATCTGTTTGCGGGTTAAATTTCTAATGAATTTTTTTTTCTATATAACACACAACATAAAAACCGGATCGTGATGGCATGGGTGGGTGAGGTACGTTACATAATCTAGAAGATGTCTGGAATCCACCCACGTAATTTTTTTGGGTGATTGTTTACACAGTTTTCAGCGCCTGCGAGAATGTTTCCGATTGGCCTGAACCTTCTGGTTCTTGCTATTTATAAGCAACGGACGTCATAGCGTTTGGTTTAGAATTATTGATTAACTTCAGTCAATAGCCTTCACACAGTGTGCAACTATTAGGTGCTGAAGGTGAGAGTGTATTGTCCTAGGTTAACAAGATAACTATTTCGTGTTGTGTACGTTAGTGGGGGGTATGCATTCTGGTGTACACAAGTTAGAGATGTCCTGTCAAAAAATGGCAAACATTAGAACAATAACAGAAGTGGTATTGTATCGTCAAACTAAATAGATCTTTGTGAAGAGCAATAACAGAAGTGGGCTGTTGTTTCGAACTAAATAGATCTTTATCTAGAACAAAAATAATAGTGGGTTGATGTTTCGAAATAAATAGATCTTTATCAAGAACAATAATAGTAGTGGGTTGATATTTCTTCTTCTTCTTCTTCATCGTACGCAGTCAGACATCAACCTTAATTTTTTCAAAAAAAGCAGCCGTCATCCTGAGGCTGTCGACACTGCCATAGAGCTTGTCTAGTGTTGCCACTGGTGATGGCCACATCTGCTCTCTCTAATCCTCGTATATCGGGCAGTTTTGCAGCAAATGCTCAGCGGTCATTTTCCCGGTACCACACGGGCATTCGTCAGTGTCAAACTGTCTTCAGTTTGTTGAATAGGTGATACCTAAGTCTATTGTGGCCAGTGCGAAGT
Organism: Ariolimax columbianus; assembly: GCA_036924085.1. Classification (NCBI taxonomy): domain Eukaryota; kingdom Metazoa; phylum Mollusca; class Gastropoda; order Stylommatophora; family Arionidae; genus Ariolimax; species Ariolimax columbianus. The sequence goes on along the minus strand of JAVGWX010000001.1, from coordinate 107,143,199 downwards.
CTGAAGACCACGACCTGCTCTCTTCTGTTCAACTGGTAATAGGCATCGTTTTTGGTGTAGCCAGTATGTTCGGTTTCCCATTTGGTCGTGTATCTAGCTCTAATAAGCCGTTTTGATTCTTCGTATGTCATACTAGTATCTTGTTGTGGTAGTCTCGCACCTTCTTTTGCCAGTCTGTCTGCCTCCTCGTTGCCTTGGATGTTGCAGTGGGATGGAACCCACTGTACCACTACCCTTTTCGGTGCGGACTGCTGGCTTAGTTGACAAGAGTACTGCTCTTAAATCATTAAACTAAGAATTTTTCTGGCTTTTAAGTGCTGTGACTACGGCCAAGGCATCGGTAAGCAGGACTATATGGTTTTCATTCTTTTTACCTGTCACCATTTCTTCCACTGCCGCCCTCAGTGCCTCTGCCTCCGCTCTGAAATCGCTTGTGTATTTTCCAGTAGCGAATAACAGTGTTTTTTTTTCTGCCATTTGGTAGGTACAGAAATGCTCCTGCCCCTCCGTTCTGTGTAGTGTTTGTTACAGAGCCGTCGGTGTATGCATGGGTCCAGTCCATGCTTGGGTAGTTTTTCGATATGTAGCTCAGGGTAGTATCTCTTCTTTCTTTTTCAGTCTGGCAGTTTTTGTTTCCAATACTTGGTATATTTTCTACCACCTCTGGAAATATATGCTGCCTCCAGATAGGTTTTCGTACAGTAGGGATTGGCTTTGGTGTTGTTAGTGCGTTCATGGGCTCTTCGTGCATCTTTTCTGTAGCTATTTCTGCAAAGTTTCTCCGCTTTAGTTTCCCATTTCCGAAATTGTTTAGTCTCTGGTGCGTTGGATGGTCAGTCAGTCTTCTGAGTTTCTCTGTTTGCAGCTGGGCTCTGCAGTCTCTTCTGTCGGTCATGGGTTGCAGTTTTGTAATCTTTTCAATTTCTACAATTGGCGTTGACTTCATGCCTCCTGTTATAACTCTCATGGCTTGGTTTTGGAGTTTGCTAATTTTGTCGAAGTTCGCCTTTGCTGCTGTTGTCCATGCCGCAATGCCATACTCGATAACTGGTATCACTCTTCCAGTGTACAGTTTCTTTAGTATACTTTCGTTGATGTTTCGAATTAAATAGATCTTTATCAAGTACAATAACAGAAGTGGGCTGATGTTTCGAACTAAATATATCTTTATCAAGTACAATAACAAAAGTGGGCTAATGTTTCCAGTTCTCCATATATTTTTGTCAAGACCATAAACAGAAGTTCTCTGATTTTTAGAAATAAATATATCTTCATAAAGACCAGAATAAACTAAAACAGTAAACAAGTGAAATGAAAATAAATGTTAAAGATAGCGCAAATCTAGTGTACACTCAAAAGTGAGTATACAGCTTGGACATTAACACTTAAAAAAACACAAAAATAAGATACTTATTCACTTTTCGTGTCTGCGAACCACGTCAGATATCATGTTTCCAGTGTTCAGTAACGTGGATTTCTCTGTCATTTTACTGACATGTCATTCATATTGCATGTTTGTCAGAAAGTTTTGGCAGATCATCAGATGGTTTAGGTCTTGTGTTGCTCCACAGTCGTACGTCTCATTACGCCTGTATTTCCATCACTTTAAGTTCTCCCAGCATTATAATACCCCAGTTTGGGGTCTATATATTCGATGGCGAAGTGGTTAAGCCGTCGGCCTTGTGATCAGGTGGTGTCGGTTCGACTCTGGACTCCGCCGTCTTTTACACAGGTGCTTGGCTTGGCTTGGTTTCGTTCATTCTCAATCTCCCGCTACGAAACCCTGAAAGGGCTTAAGTAGCAGAATGCAGCCCAGAGAACGGAATGCGTTGTGTCGTAGTTTACAGCTTGACTGCGATATTTGTACCTTCCGGTCCAACACATCCGACTTCAACAAGCATTTTTTAAGTACCTAGTTAGCATTCCCTCTTAGATCCCTTCTCATTTGCCAGTCTGCCCTGCTGCAGTCTGTTATCCAGGATCACCGCGTGGAGGTGTAGAAGGGTCTTTGCAGCTTTGGTTTTCTTGCCGTGACGCTAGCAGTCAGCTATGGGTCGCTGACCACCGCAGCTCATGCGCTGCTCAGCATCTTGATCCCAATCACCGGTGCTTGATGCGGTGTCCCCTGCATCTAGTGTTGGGCGACACGAGACGAGAGAGTGAGGATAAAAAGTAGCGCAGTTAATCCTTACTAAAAATAACGCTAGCAAATAAATTATGCCATCATCGTCACCGATGGACGGCGGCCTTTGCCTTGAGTGACTACCGTGTTGAGGAAGGCATGTGGTGACCAGACGCAGGCTCATTCCATAGTTGGATCCAGAGTATCTGTGTCAGTTCATTCCATTTTTCGATACGGCGTTTTCCAGGACTAGTCAGTAGAGACTGTATTGAGTGTAAGGAGCTTAGTCTAGATTTAAGAATTACGCACAATGCACCTGGTGTCTGAACATAAGGTGCCTTGTGTCGTTCACATGTTCCTCTCTTTAAATTTATGATGCAACATTTCTTCGTTGCCTAGGCGGGGATTGACCGACTAAGGGGTCTTTTGTTTAGATGGAGAAAGTTTTAGGCAAACTGAAACTATCAAGCCAGTCTAATTTAATGATGCATCAATCAGTTTGACGTGCGCATAGTTTGTTTCCAAACTGGCAAGGTGAACTCAGCTACGAAACAACACATGGCGAATGTTAATGTTCGGAGAATATATAGCTGTGTTCCCTATACTGTACCAGTCAATTATTGTGTGAAAAACTGTGTTAATTAGCAATGTACTCTTTGAAACCTACTCTACAGATACCAACAGATGATCAAACAAAACCATTCTCCTATCTTTGAAAAAGAATAACTGGAGATGAATAGTTTCGAAATGTAAATCAAGAACAAGAATAGAAATGACTACATTCATTTTCACCAACATGGTTTTTATATTAACATTCACACAAATAACTCACACATTAAAAATTAGAGTGATCAAGAGTTTTGTTTATTCGATTCTATAGTATGGCGCAGTAGCCGAGACAATAAACAAACAGCTGGTGAAGAGAAGGGATGCGTTTGAAATGTGAATAGGTAGTAGGAAAGGGCACATCTCATGGACAGAAACGAACACCAAAAAGGAAGTTTGGTAGAAATTAGAGACGCTAAGGAAGTTTGGTAGAAATTAGAGACGCTAAGGAAGTTTACTAGAAATTAGAGACGCTAAGGAAGTTGATGAAAGAATCATAATGATGTTGCTAGTCTCAAGCACATCTAACTTGAGTCTCTTTCTACGATATGTTGAATGGTTACAAATGTCGTATTGTGTACACTTGGGTACCGCTCGGATGTTTTTCAAAGCGAAAGTCGGCTGCAAAGGTGTCCGGCAGTTCAGATGTTTTGGTCACGTAGAAAAACACCTTCCTGGAAACGATTCTTACCAGAAAGGCGAAGGACAAACTTTTAATAGGTAAACTGAAGTATAAATGGGAGGAGAAAACATAACCATTAACAAGAAAATGCCTGGCAGAATGAATGTACCATCAAAGCAAGAACCAGAGGAGTTTGGAGATACTTTGCAGTTGGACAAAATAAGATATGTGTAACCGTTCAATATACTATAGATGGAAACTAAAGCTAGTTGTGCATGAGACTAGCAACATCATTATGCAAATAGTATTGCTACTTAATCCGCCACAGCAAATGCAGAAGCACATGTTTATGTAAGTGTTTTGGTGAAAAACGTCAATTATCATTCAATCCTGAATTTAATTAAAAAATATGTAGTCCGACAATTCTTCTGCTTCTTCTTCCCTCTTCCTCCTTCTTCTTCTTCTTTTTCTTCTTCTTCTTCTTCTTCTGCTTTTTGTTCTTCTTCTTCTTCTTCTTCTTCTTCTTCTTTTTCTTCTTCTTCTTCTTCTTCTTCTTCTGCTTTTTGTTCTTATTCTTCTTCCTTTCTTCTTCTTCTTCTTCTTCTTCTTCTGCTTTTTGTTCTCATTCTTCTTCTTCTTTTTCTTCTTCTGCTTTTTGTTCTTATTCTTCTTCTTCTTCTTCTTCTTCTTCTTCTGCTTTTTGTTCTTCTTCTTCTTCTTCTTCTTCTTCTTCTTTTTCTTCTTCTTCTTCTTCTTCTGCTTTTTGTTCTTATTCTTCTTCTTCTTCTTTTTGTTCTTATTCTTCTTCTTCTTCTTCTTCTTCTTCTTCTTCTTCTGCTTTTTGTTCTTCTTCTTCTTCTTCTTTTTCTTCTTCTTCTTCTTCTTCTTCTTCTTCTTCTGCTTTTTGTTCTTCTTCTTCTTCTTCTTCTTCTTCTTCTTCTTCTTCTTCTTCTTCTTCTTCTTCTTCTTCTGCTTTTTGTTCTTATTCTTCTTCTTCTTCTTCTTCTTTTTGTTCTTATTCTTCTTCTTCTTCTTCTTCGTCCTGAAAAGAACATTTGTGACGTTGTGTCGTAGTTTGCACTGATGCTGCGATGCGATATCTGCGCCTTTCGGTCCGACACATTCAATTTCAGCATGGCATTTTTGGGCTCTGAGTTTGCCATCTCTCATTGATCACTGATCTCTTAGCTAGGTTGTATGGTTGTAGTCTGTTTTCAGGGCCGTCACTTGGAGGCCGAAAAGGGTTTTACTCAATTTGGGGCCACTAACCCTGATGCAAGTAGCCAGCTATGAGTCGCTGAAATCTGTCAGCTCATTCACTGTCGCATTTTCGGCCCATCAGGTAATGATAATTTGTGTTCTCCGCATTTGTATCAAGGGATATACAAAGCTGATTTAAATGGAAACTTCAAGTGACACACAACTGTATTATTCTGTCGACGTAGTCTCCGAAAGTCCGAAAAACATTCTACAGTTCATACAAAATTCATGGATTCCACTAACAACAAAAAATAATCCTTTCTGTAGCCCCCTCATGCGTCAACTGCTGCACATATTTACAAAAATTGAGTGTTCCCATTGCCTCCTTGAAAAGCCAATCATCTAGGGCGAGGTCTGACGAGTACGGTGACAGTTCAAGACATAGAAAGTGCAGGTCCTCTATGACTGCAACCTATGCACTGGAGATGTAGAGACCGAGTATTGCAATTTTCCAACAAAACACATGTACCCATTAGTCCATATCGTTTAGATTTAATCGCATAAAATAAAAGAAGTACGGTGAACTAATAGCAGCAGATGAAAGCGAAGAGGATGTCTAAGACTTTAAGACATGAGGTCTCCGATTTTATAATGCATCACTGGCACAAGTCAAAGCCTATATGCGTGTTACCACAGACACGCGGCACCCTCTGCACAGTAGTATATCAGACATCAAGAGATCAAGAATAAAGAGAGGGTCGTCATGGATGGCACAGGCTGAGACAACAATCAGACACGTCACTCCAGCTGAGACGATAGCCAAAGGAGAAGAATGGGTCCACACTGGTAATAGAATGAGATAGAGTACCAGAGAGTCATTATAACTTTAGGCAAAGGAATGGAGAAAACAGAGCAACGGGAGAGCAGAGCACGATATAAATCAGCTGATAACTGAGAACACGCAGGAGAGTGACGCTGTCATATACACCGACGGATGAGTCGTACGCAGTGGGAAATCAGGCGGGGGGCATGATGACGTCACTCACTTCTTGCGGAAACAGCACATCATCATCATCTTCATCAGTGCCATAACCTAGAAGGTCGTTGGGGGACCGTGATTATAGTTTGTAGTACCAGCTGGCGATACAACAACGGTGAGTCTTGGACCGCTACACACCTGACGGAGTCCATCTCTCTCCATGTGGCAGTTCCTTATAGTTGTGTCTAAATTTAAAACAAAACTGACACTGTCTTCCCCTAGGGCCAAGGGCGCCAATGTCGTGAAGTTCAGCCATGTGAACTAGACTGTGAAACACGGCACATGTTCAAGCGAAGTGCTATTTATATACCCTATGTCCATTTCAGGATAATCGGACGGAAGAAAAGACACAAAAACGAACAAATTAACCAGTTCAAATGGAAAACAGCAACACGTTTCTGTGAACACAAGTGTAAGTCGAAGACAAGTGTGATATCCCGATAAATACATGGTCTGGCGCCATCTATAATGAACTAAAACGAGGAGCAACGTAGAAGAGCAACGTAGACCCACAGCATCTTTGATGCTCTCCAAAACAACACACACCAACCGTCAAGTTTGCAAAATTTCATTATCCTCCCACTCATAGTTTCCTCAGCAGACCGTTGAAAACATGGCGGGTGTGATACAGAATCCGTCCAGAGTTGGTCAGCGACCGGTGATTCGGTTTCTAACAGCGGAAGGATGTCGACCAGTTGTCATTCATCACAGAATGCAGATAGTGCATGGTGACAAAAGTGTTTCGAAGACAACACTGAAGAACTGGACAACGATGTTGAAAGAAGGACATGAGTTAACGCAACAATATGCGCCTGGCCTGGTTTCGGAAGATCTTTCGTTAACTCCCGTCCTTCTTTAAATATCGTTGTCCAATTCTTTACTGGTGTCTTCAACACACTTTTGTCACCATACACTACCTGCATTCTGCGATGAATGTCAACTGGTGGGCATCCTTCAGCTCTTAGAAACCGAATCCCCGCTCGCTGATCAACTCTAGACGGAGTCCATATCACACCCTCCATGTTTTCAACGATCTGCTGAAGAAACAATTAGTCGGAGGATTATAACACATTTTGCAAAATTGACGGTTGGTATGTACTATTTACACCAGAAATGACGTCATCATGCCCATCGTACGTATGTTCACTTGTTGCAATTTGTTCCAGTTTCATTTGAACACGTCTCGCGTGTGTCGTATCCAACGCTTTCGCCTTCTTATGCCAAGATTGACTGATATAGGTTTGATTCTTTACAACAGTTTCACAAAAAATAACGACTGAACGAAAATTGGTCTTGGAGGTCGAAAGGTGCAGATACCATAGTCCAGACGTGAATATGAGACAAAAAGTAGCTTACTCTCAAGTTTAAGGAAAGATGAAGAAGAAGAGAAAGATGTCAACAACAACAAAAAGAGAAAACAAGAAAAAAAAACAAATAGGACGAAGAAAATGCAGCAAGCATAAGGTGGTAAGATAAACAACGTGTGTTCAAAAAGTATCCGACCTTATTTTTGTTTTTGCAAAAAAAAAATGTTTAATGGATGCAGATTGAGTCAGCCTTACGTTGTTGCGTACAGTGAGCACCCGTTCGGTTTTCATTCATCACCAAATGATGGAAAGAACTGGGCAGCGGTGTTGCATTAAATTTGACAAAAGCAAGGCGATACCCAAATGTAAACCATTCGGAAGATTCAACAGGCTTTCGATAACGATGGCATGAGCATCACACAAATTAAGAAATGGTACGATCGCTTCAAAGATGGCCGCAAATTAGTTGAGAGTGGATCACGTACCGTAGGCCCAGAACAAGCCAAAAAGCTAAAGTCATTGACCAAGTACGGGCTTTGGTCTTACAGAACCGTCGTGTCATTATCCAAGAACTTGCGGATGAGGTGGAGATAACCATTGGTTCGGTACACCATCCATTTTGAGCGAGAATTTGACCATGCGGAGAGTGTCCGCGAAATTCGTGAAGAATCTGCTATCGGTAGAGCAATAGCGACTCCGTCTGTAAGTCTCACAGGACACGCTGGACTGCGCAAACGGCGACTCCGACTTCCTGAACGCTTTGATCATTGATAATGAGTCTTGGATTTATGGGTAAAACCTGGGAACTAGGCTGCAGTCGTCACCGTGGAGATAATTATCATCCCCTAGACCAAAACAAAGCGAAGCAGGTGCGCAGCAATGTCAGTCATATTCACCATTTTCTTTTACTTCCATTGGGTTTATGTATCATGAGTACGCATCACAAGATCAAAACATTACCGAAGAAGAGTATTACCAGGAGGTCATCCGTCACCTTCGTGATGCTGTTCGATTCAAACGACTGAACCTGTGAACAACAGAAACTTGGCAGCCCCATCGTGACATAGCACCCGGTCATTCATTCTTCGCATCTGATTCAGACTTTCTTGGCCAAAAACAACATGTCTATGGTTCGCAAGGCTCCCTAATATCCCGACATGGCTCTTTGCAATATTTTTCTGTTGCCGAAGTTGACATTTCCGCTGAAAGGGAAGCAATTTGAGTTAAGAGAAGGCGGAATGCGATGGCCCAGTTGTAATTTATTCCCAAAGACTTTTTTTTTTAACGCATCCAACAATGGCGGGACTGTTCGGAGAAGTGTGTGGAGTCCCAAGGAGAGTACTTTGAAAGGGATTAGGGTTTCAAACATCCATGGGAGTAATTATATTTGTAAGGTCTGAAGATCGAATACTTTTTTAACAAACCTTGTACAATAAAGTATATAATATAAAAGGAAAACACACGTTGAAGAAATATTTTCCAAGATTAATGAGAGAATTAGTATTTGTTTCACATATTAGGGGTCGAGATTAATGCACAGTGTGGAGTAAAATGAATAATAGGAGAACTCAGTGATCTCGTGGATCTTCTGGTACAAATTTCCCTGATCTCTTGGTAGTGATATCGGACTCCCGTGTTCAGTGCCGATCATGTGGAAAATTCCTTGGCAGTCGGAAATCGAAAAAAGTAGGCTATCCGGACAAAATTCAAATTAAAAATCTACCCCAGTTATTTGTACCTTTCCTCCGCTGGTTTGGTAATAACAGCTATAGGTGGCGCTTAACTGGATGCGGGCCTACTTGGCTCTAATGTTTGAGTCTATTAAGATAGACTAGCACATCAGTAAAAACCACCCTGCAAGAAACTGATTGTAAACAGATTCTGTAGTCTTCTAAAACAGTATAGAGACGTTAAGTAAATAAATGCAACTCATAACGAAGACGAGTGGGAGGAGTTTATTTACACCATCAACAATGCAATATACAATTGAGGACAATTAGAAGAATTAGAGTTGAGATTATGTTTTATTTAACTCCGAAGTTAGGTGGCGGATTGGCAGCAATGTTTTATATTCCTCTGAAGTTAGGTGGCGGAGTATCAAAATTGTTTTGTATTACAATGTCACCTATGCAGCCGGCCCATGTTTGTACATTCAACGAACCTTGTAGCAACCACATCTGGCAGTTTTTCTAGACAAAGATACTGAAGCAAACAATGCAGATTCCTTACGTCTTTCTCGTCATCGCGTCATTAGCCCTCTTGACGAAGGACCTTCTTCTGTCTTGGATGGTTGGGTTGTATTTTTCTTTTTAGTTGACTTGACCATATATGCTGAAGTTGTTGTGCCTTAATATGTGTAGATGATGTGGTAGAAGGTAAACTCTCATTAGGTGCCTCTTACATCATGATCGGCCAGTTCACGGCTTTACTTTCTATGCTCCTGCTTCGTGCGTCGGCATCGTACAGGCGAATATCAAATATCATGGGACTGAAATAATGTCAGAGGTTGGAGTAATAGCAAATATAATGGAACTGAAATAATGTCAGAGGTTGGAGTAATGGCAAATATCAGGGGCTGAAATAATTGTAAAGATCAGGGGTTGAAATAATGTAATGGCAAATATCAGGGGTTGAAATTATATAATGGCAAAAATCAGGAATTGAAATAATATAATCGCAAATATCAGGGTTTGAAATAATGTCAAGTGTCAAGGATTAAATAAAAGCAAAAAGCAGAGGTTGAAATAACGGCAAATTTCAAAATGTTGGCTGAAATAATGGTAATATTTCAAAGGTTGAAATAATGGCAAATATGAGGTGTTGAAATGTCAAATATCAGACCTGGCTGAAATATTGGTAAAAATCAGGTGTTGAACTAATGTCTAAAATCAGGGGTCTGACTGAAATAATGGTAAATCACCAGGATTGATATAATATCATATGTCGGGGGATAAAATAATGTATTACATCAGGGATTAAAAAAACGTAAATATCAAGAGTTAAAATTATGGCAGAAATTTGGGTTTAATATCAAATATCAAGGTTAAAAGATGTCAAATATCAAGATTTGAAATAATGGCATACATCAGGTGTGGGTCAGTAGTGAACAAAATTCCAAGTATCGCTGGTTGGAATATTGACAAATATGTGAGGTGACAAAAATAGTACAAATTAAATAATTTAACCTTTTTCGCTCGAAGCAAAGCATAGGCCTATCTTTACTGCCCATCCTTCGTCTCTTACACGAGTCCTGCATCAGAGCGTTTGTTGGGACTGTTTCAAATGCAATGGTTTATCACTGCAGATTAGCCGAGAAAATAAAGGGAGCAAAGAGATACCTCACTAACATGCATATGCTACGTTTCTGGCAGGACGTGACGATCCTGAGACACAGTCACACTGGACTGCCTCTCTTCCGGGATAGTACAAACTAGTACATAGTCCATCATATCATTGCCAAACCCTATAGACACGAGTGGGGAAGACTCGGTAGTCCTGCAAGACAACTTCCCCAAGAGAGACAACTCTGACCAAAAACAACTTGTGCATTGCAGATAGGCTGGGGACAGCCAAAGGCTAAGGAGGGCTTCCCTACAGAAACGCCTGTTGAAATCGGATGCACTGAGCCACAGGCTTAACAAAATAAAACAGTGCAACGTATATCGCTGTAAACAGCGTACAATGAAGAAGAAATATATATGCAATGGCTTTGCTTCCTGATTTCTCTAACGCTATGCACAGAGCCCTCTATAGTCACACTTTCGCGGTTACAGCGGATCTATTATTTCTACACCGGGTTTTTAGTTCGACCCGTTCTTCGCCAAGGAGGGGTCGGCCTTGTGCGGGTCCCAACTCAGAAGCCAGTTGTTTCTGTTGCGAGTGCAAGTCGTTCGGTGAGACAGTAATCTGTTTGTTGCGGCGTCATGTGTGTTGTGCTTGTCTAGTGAATCTCCCCAGCGAGTTGAGGGGCAGTCTCTTTTTGTCGCGCAGGTGTCACTTGGTGGTTATGGTAGTCCATCTTTCGTCTTGCCGTCAAGCTGTATGGTCTCCCTAGCGGCATTTCGATGGCCTGACATGTTGTAGGACATCCTTGATGTGGGACATTCTCCGGATTTCAGTATCATGTAGTTCGCTTTGCCGTTGTTGTCTGAGAGTTATGCCCACGGTGCGTATTTCAAGACATGCTTGTGCTCTGTTGCTTTTGTTAGGGACCAACTTTCGCTACCATAACAGAAGCGCTGGTAGAACTACCAAGTCGAAGATGTCCACACGTAGTCTGGTGTCTTTTGTACCGACTGTTGTTGTTTTAAAGGAGATGAAGGTTGCCAGCCCGCCCGTCTCCGTCTAGCGATCTCATGTAAGTGGAAGCTGCGATGACGGATGTGTCGGACCGAAAGGTGCAAATATCGCAGCCAACCTGCCAACTAGCGACAAAATGCATTCCGTTCTTCAGATTACATTTTGCTGCTTGCAAAGTCATGTGGTCGGGGCTTGGTAGCGGGAGATTGAGAACGAACGCAGAAGAAGAAGAAGAAGAACAACAAAAAGAAGAAGAAGAATGTAGGAGAAAAAAATGGAAAACAGCTATGGTGGAATAATTTCTGAATGCCAGATGTGCTCATAATGATACAGTGCAAAGGACAAAAAAATGTTATCATAATGAAATGTAGGATTTAATTTCCTGGAGGCTCTCTGTGGGCAGTGACAAGAATAAGGTCACTATAACACTGAGAGAATATCGTAAGAGGCGACGTACAATACGCTCGTACCTTTCTGTGGTATAAGACTCACAACTTCATGTCTTGTACAGTTAGTCTCTGGCACAGATCAAAAGTGGGCTCTGGGTTGGACTTAACGTTGATATCATTCGATATTTATATGCACTGAATGACAGAGAGCAGACATTACCAAAAGGAATACTCTGGGGACTACCACTAGTACTATATTTGTAGTCATTTCAGCCCACAGAGAAACCCCGTTTGGGACTCCCTGGTGTGTAAGACTGAGCACAAACAACACCTGAGAGTCATTAAAACAAAGATAGCAGAAAGAGGAATCGATGGTTCCCGACTTATTTATGTAAAACTACGAATGCAAGTCAGTAAATAGGTCACAAATGGCGATTACAAAAAAAGGAAAAAAGAAACGAATTTGAAAACAATTTATTATTGCTCTTTTTCTCAACATGTTTCCACCAACATTGATACACTTCACACACGCTGTGGTTTGGTACACTGAAATCGCTAACACGTCTTCCTCGACGGCAGTTTCTGTTGTTGGACTTATTGTGTACACTTATCCTATCTTGCTCTATCAATGCACTAAAACCTGCAGCGTAGAAGTCTTTGGTTTTCTGTCTGAGCCACATTTGCAGTTCATATTCAACGTCCTCGTCATTCGCGAAACGTCTCCCACTAAGGTGGGATCATGCATTATGTTGTAGACTAAACCATGTGAACACCTTATTGACATTAATACACTGTCTATTGCTACTCTGCTGCCAGTTCGAATGATTTTTCTCACTAACCGAACAGAAGCATATGTTGCAATCTGAATGGTGCGACCAGGCCGGACTTCATCTGGAAATTTGTAAGTGCCCTTGAGAAAATTATCTATCAAGTTATATACCGCGTTACGCGACAAACACGTCTCGCCGTAGACAGAAAACACTTTCAGGTGAAAATCCATTGAAGAAAGTTCGCACTCCCTAAATACACAACAGCACGCTGTTCTTTGTCTGGGCACTCTGTGAGCAGAAAGGCCATGGTGTAATTGAGCTGCGCATGTGCATGAGACACCTAGCATTTGATACCTGCAGTAATCACAATGCTGTATGGTGTTGCCACCTAATGACAGCTAAGAAACTACAAACTACATTTGCTAGTTATCCTATATCAGTTTGTGATCTACTCTCCAACTTACCCTAGTATAAAGCTAATAACCGTAAGTTGTTACTCTTATGGAAACAATACACAATGAATTCACCATACTCTCGACGACAAAACTACACACAACGAATTCATTCTACTCTCGACGACAAAACTACACATAATGAATTCACCCTACTCTCAACGACAAAACTACACATAATGAATTAACCCTACTCTCGACGACAAAACTACACATAATGAATTCATTCTACTCTCGAAGACGTTTCTGTGATCTCGAGTGCAGTGGATCTTCTAACATCCAGAATCGTACTCGAGAAGGTAGACCGCGCCTTTCCTGGCCATAGTGTAGCGCCGTAGGGATTACAGAGTCGATCCCTACCTCATTGGGCAGACTTCTATGGCACAGCCAGTTACCAGGGTGCCCGGCGCGGACGTGATACAGTGTCGATCACTATGTTTCACTTGATCCTGTTGTTACTTGTCTGCCCAATAAATGTAAGCAAATATAAACAACAAAAGACAGTAAGTGAAGAGAAACCATACAGCCGTTGTAGATGATATGTTGAATGCTTGATTATAGGATTACTCAGCTTTCTGCGAAGCGGAGTTTACCGACTTCGGTCCTCACCGCCTTTCTTTTCCTCTCAGAGAGTCAGGTCCTCATTTGCAGCTGAGTAACCTCACGAGTGATGGGTTAGTTTTGCCATGACAGGCAAGTGCTTTAACCATACGGACGCTGAAGATGAGACAAGAGTACAGTAGAAACAAATACATTTTTTTTCTCTTTTCATCTCGCCATTTGTTTTTCTCTTTTCATCTCGCCATTTGTTCTTCTCTTTTTATCTCGCCATTTGTTTTTCTTACGGCAGAATGCATTGTACTGTATTTTGCACCTAACGGCTCAGCGCATATGACTTCAGCACCCGTTTCTTGATCAGCTTAGTCTCCATACATTTCCATGCTGAGGTCGAACATAAGCAAGCATAATTTAATAAGTTTAGATGCTATACCAAAATGTCACAGCTTGAAAACTAATGATGTCATAATTGGCTGCATAGAAGCGATAAAAAGAAATATTAAAAATAGGAGCATGGCAATGATAGTCAAACTTCATAAAGCAATAGTTAGACCTAGATTGGAGTACTGTGTACAGGTGTGGTGTCCATTTCGTAGTGATGATATATAAATGCTGCAAAGAATACAAAGAAGAGTGACAAAACATTTAGCGGGATTCCAGAATTATAGTTATGAGAACAAACTCAGAAAAACAGGCCTTCAGTGTCTAGAAAAGAGAAGAATTCGAGGTGACACCGGTTTATAAGATAATCGACGTAAAGGATAAATTAGACTATTAAAACAAATGTTCTTTTTTTTCTAAAAACAGTTAAAGACCTACTCATTAAAATAAGGCGAGGCTGCAGCGGTTCTGTGGATGTGTATAATGGGCAAAAAACATGAAAAAAAACTAGTAAAAGTTGATTAAGGTTGAGCTTAATCAAAATTTAAAAATGGAGTTTCTATCGAGCACTTGGCACAACCGGTCGCTTAGACAGAAAGCGTCTCCTACCTGAAACAGATGAGTTTACCATTTATGTTGATTTGTTAGTTCAGTGTTGTTGTCCCTGATGAAGGCCTATTGGTCGTAACGTAGGTTTTGTTTGTGTTCTCGTCTCGGTGCGGTATCTAACCATACCCATTTTTAAATTTTGATTAAGCTCAACCTTAATCAACTTTTACTAGTTTTTTTTCATGTTTTTTGCCCAAGACCTACTCATCGAGTGCAAAGCCCTTGCGGACATGAAGAACAGATTCTTACAAGCACCGCCGACAGTTGCCAACACACTATATGGAGCAGTGTAACTATTGAATAAGACATGTATATCAATAAGACATGTATATCAAAAAGACATGTATTTCAATAAGACATGTATATCAATAAGATATGTATATCAATAAGACATGTATATCAATAAGACATGCATATCAATAAGACATGCATATCAATAAGACATGTATATCAATAAGACATGTATATCAATAAGACATGTATATCAATAAGACATGTATATCAATAAGACGTGTATATCAATAAGACGTGTATATCAATAAGACGTGTATATCAATAAGACGTATATATCAATAAGACATGTATATCAATAAGACATGCAGATCAATAAGACATGCATATCAATAAGACATGTATATCAATAAGACATGTATATCAATAAGACATGCATATCAATAAGACATGTATATCAATAAGAGAAGTATATCAATTAGACATGTATATCAATAAGACATGTATATCAATAAGACATGTATATCATTGACATGTATATCAATAAGACATGCATATCAATATCAAGGCTAAGGCCGCCGTCCATCTCAAACGATGATGGCATAATTTATTTTGCTAGCGCTATTTTTAGTTAGGATTAACGAGACCGACGGCTTAACCCCTTCGCCACGAAATCCCCTTATATATAAATAAGAATGGCATTGGGCTGCCAAGAGCATGCTTGCTCAGCAGCTATGGGATAATAACAAGAACAAAATGTTAAACAGCGGTGCCAGCGTCTGAGTAACTGATTGATTTGATCACTCGCTTCTCTGTCTTCAAAGTTATTTGGTTCGAACTTCATCATCGATACGTTCTAGTAGAGTTATCTGTAAATGGATACTGGCTTCCCGTTAAGAAATATAGGCAGCTGGGAAGGGAACCGGCTACCAATAACTCATTTTAAAAAATTGAAGCTTAGTACAATAAAATCTCTGACACTTCATCCCCGAAAGCAGTGTATTCTGTGAGACGACCTTGACATTTACAGTGGTTCTAGGTCAGAGGTCGATACGGGGTATGAAGACTGCCGCACCTTTTTTGTAATAGTCCGCACCCACTGCGAAGCTGAGTAGCAGGAGGGGATACAGCGATTATCGCTCGCAATGTTCGATCCACTGTTTTGCTCCGTCTTCGTAAACTTCGCAAACTTTCCAGTGTGAGACAATGGCACGGATGTATTCATTGAAGGAAGGGCCTGTGATGAGAGAATGGCACGGATTAAATTCATTGAAGGAAGGGCCTGTGATGAGAGAATGGCACGGATGTATTCCTTGAAGCAAGGGCCAATGATGAGAGAATGGCACGGATTAAATTCATTGAAGGAAGGGCCTGTGATGAGAGAATGGCACGGATGTATTCATTGAAGGAAGGGCCTGTGATGAGAGAATGGCACGGATTAAATTCATTGAAGGAAGGGCCTGTGATGAGAGAATGGCACGGATGTATTCATTGAAGCAAGGACCTATGCCCTTTTTGTTGATCATTGCTCCTTTTTCTTAAAAAATGTATTAAAATGTCCGTACGATTAGCGTAGTGGCAGAGCAGTCGCTTTTCATGGCAAAGATATGGGGTTGTTGATGTTGTTGTTGAATGCCCACCATGACTAACTTTAACCTTCTGCACGCTCTTCTGTTCTGTTTCTAAAAATCGACGTCACTGCACTCCGGGCATACCCATAGTTCTTCAGTCTCTCTCATCAAATGGCGTAATGTATGGGTGCTGATGGTTTCTGTAGCTCGCTGATTGAACACTCTCCTGCTCCGTCCTCTCATACCCCATACTCTACTCGAACCTCGTTTAATGTCGAAACTTTGCAGTCTATTGATTGCTGCTTCATCTATTGCAGTGTCCTAATCTAGTGGAGCCGCGTAGCGCAGTGGTTAGCGCGCTGGCTTCGCATCTGAGTGGTCCTGGGTTCATTCCCCAGTTGAGGCGGTAATGTTTTTTTCAGACCGCAATGGCTCCTGGGTCGACCCAGCCTTAAATGGGTACCGGTTCAGTCCGGGAAGTAAAAGCGGCGAGGGAGAGGAGATGGCTACCGCCCTTATATAGCCGAGCCTTTGAAACACCTCATATTCTACGGCAGTAATGCTATGGGATACTTTCCTTTTTTTACTTTTAATCTAGAACGCGGTCATTGATTGATTTCAAAATGCCACTTCTATCCATCACTAATGAGCCCATGATGGGAGCTTGTGAAGCCATGATGTCAGCTCTTTCACTGCCCTGGACCCCAGCATGAGCAGAACAATAGATCCATGTCAACGCCCAGAGGTTTGAGGCCTCAACAGCTGCAATCCACTCGTACCCAAGCCATCCTTTCTGGACCTTCAGAAGTACGGCTTGCGCATCTGTCACGATGACTGCCCTTGTTATAGAAGTCTCAGATATCCATTTCAGTGCTGACGTCACTGCTTCCGTCTCAATTTTCAAACTGGAGGTTGTTGACATGTATGCCCTACTGCGCTCAACAACGACCTTTCCTCTCACTCTAGCCAAGAAGCCCCATCCTGATACCGCACTGATCAGACGTTGTATATAACGGCATCATTCTCCTGTGTGTTCTCAGTTATCAGCTGATTCACCTCTCGCGTTGCTCTGTTCTCTGCATTCCTTGCCAAAGGTTATGATGACGCTCTGGTTCTCTATCCCATTCTTTCACCAGTGTGGACTAATTCTTCCCCTTTGCCTATCGTCTCACCTGGAGTGGCGTGTCCGATTGTTATCTCTGCCTGCGCCATCCTTGACGACTCTCTCTTGATTTGTGATCCCTTTATGTCTGAGATACTAATTTGTCTGTGGTGACACGCATATATGCTTTGACTTGTACCAGCTTATGTCTGGATGTCACTGATAACAATCCCAACATGTACCGACCGCATCATCACAATCGGGGTATCTCTAGTGCAGCCCATAAAAAGTCGCATACCTTCATTCTGGATGCGTTCCAACCTTCCACGCTGGTGTTCTTGACAGTAATCGATGACAGGATGACAGACAATACAACCTGACGAAATAGGATGAACAGGAGGCATTGTTCCAAGTCGACAGCAGCCATGGTAGTGAGTGCTTCTAACCCTCTCTTACATCTTTGTACAATGTGGTCAACATTGCAATTATAGGAAAAACTGCGATCAAATGTTACTCCGAGGTATTTCAACCATCAAAAGTGATGCCCGGGAGTTTAGACTTTACTTTGGAATTATTCAAAGAACACCACAGCATTGTTTGGATTGATCTTGGAGCTTGAGTCGCCGCACCACTGTGAGATTGATTGCAAGGTTTCCTGGATGTTTCTGACCAACTCTTGTCTTTCTGAGCCAGTCCTGTACGTTAGGATGTCATCAGCAAATGTCTACGTTCGACCTGTCCCTATGGGTTGAATATTGGCCACTTTTACTCTGTAGATGTTGAACAGCACTGGTAAGAGCGGAGACCTTTGAGGCAGTCCTGGACATATTCGCCTCGGTTCTGATGCCCACGATCCCACGCGTAGTGCAACTATTCTTTCCATCACGGCAGCTAATATCCAACTAACCAGCCACGGGTTGAAGCCACACATATAATTAAAGTCCCAAAATCGACATGGTTGTATGCGTCTTCTAAGGTCGAGTGCCACCGCGACTGTTTCTGCTTTGACTGAAAACCCTCATACGTGAAAGTTCCAGCGTTACCCCAGGTTTCCTTCGCTGTTCTATAGCTGCCCATCCTATCGGGTAGAATCTTCTCCCGTTCAAGATAGGCCATTATTTTATTGGTCACTATCTTCTCGAGTAATTTCCATTTACATTCTGAATGGTGATTATTCAATAGCTGCTGAGGAGCGTGGAGTGCTTACCAGGCTTAGGCAGTGGGCACAGATAGCTATGAAGCCAGTCCTCAGGCACAGTTGACTTCTCTATAGTGTGGTTAAACTCCTTCACCGTATTTCTTATCTCTGTCTTATCCAACTGCTTGATGTGGCAATACTGTACTCAATCATGACCTAGAGTAGTGTTTTTGCTGGGACGTAGGCTATTTACAATCTCCGCCTCGGTGATAAGGTCTACATAAGCCTCTTCCCTGATGGCTGCGTCTAAGATGTCTTTCCTAGTTTTCTGACGGGCATCACTGTCGCCTTTGTTAGTCTGGGCAGCATATCGACTAAAAAAACTCTGACCTTTCTCTTCGTCTGTCTTCAGGAGCCTTCATGTGGAATCTTGAATGTTGGAGATAAGCTGGCTTGTAGTCTTTCCATACATCTTTCGATGCATATGCCAGAACTTCTAGAGGGTATTATCATTATATACACCTGTAATGAACTCTTCCCATCGCTCGTTAGTGGATTCTCTAGCTAATGCTTTAAAGGAATTAGTAGCTTTGTGTTTTACCTCCTCCTTCTCGTTGAACGCTTCGACATTATTACCAGATCTCTTTCTTTACGCCAATCCTTTGTTTCCGCCTCCTTTTCTATATAGGCGTATCAACCACTTGATTCTACCAGGGTGGTTGGACAAAAGGGGACCTAGTGGTCCTGCTTCCGATCTTCTGGCGTAGCTTGTTCACTACTGCACGCTCCTAAAAGGACGTTAAGTAGCAAGTTGCAGTAGCTTTATGACATCCCAAACGTGCTGATGAAGGTGGCCCGGGATCTTTCAGACGGATGTACTATGCGTGTGCTATGCGCTATGTCTTGGCTTCAGATGCGTGTCACTCACTACTACAGGGATCACATCGATAACCCCTCGTTTAGCCAGTCTTTAATAGAACATGATGTTTCCTGTGAGAACAGTTTGGAAATGAGATTGGGGTTATGGTCAGTATTTTTTTCGCCAGACCCCGACTAACATTTCTGATCAGTATATATTACCTGACCAGACGTTAATCACCTTTCCGCAAAGGTACGAGGTATAGATCCTGCTATTCGGTATGCTCCATTCGATCAAGCTGCAAAAGGGTATCTGGCACATCATTAGGGAAGTAAAAGGCCACAAGGAAAAGAACTGGTCACCCTACTTCATACAAGCAGGGACTATAAATACTGAAGTCTCTAACAACTTCATTCCCTAACAGTTGTGTAACTTCTATGGGACCAACCTTTACTTTAAAGGCACGATAATTCGATTTTATGACTCTTACCATGCAATGACAACAGTTAAAAGCATTGTTTTTTTTGACGACTTTAAAAAAAATGTTAACAATTGCTATTTTAAAATTCAAATGAGACTTAATAAGAGACCACTTAAAATAAATCTTGAAACTGTATGGAAAATTACATGACTGGCACAAGCAGATAGAACACTTGGACATGTGATAAAAATTGAGACCTCAGTTCAGGGAGAAGAATAAGTTCACTCTATTGATAGAAACACAGATGACCACAGAGTCCTCATAGAGCTAAAAAAGTAATGCAGGGAATGCAGAGAGTGGTGCAACCGGAAAGCAGAGCTCGAGGTTAACCAGTTGATAAGTGATAACATTCAGTATAGTGACGCCATCAAATACGGTTATCCGGTGGTTGTTGCTATTGTTGTTGTTGTTGTTGTTGTTGAATGCCCACAATGAGTAAGAGTCTACTCTTTTGTGTGCCCTGATTAGGTGGGTGCTGCGCAGTCAACTGTCTGGCTGGGGCTTCTCTGATAGAGTGAGAGGTCATGGCATCGTTAAGCTGAGAAGGGATACAAAACAAAAACCTCCAGTATGAGACTGGAGATGGAAGCAGTGTCTGCAGATCTGGAATGGCTGTATGAGACTTATTTAACGGAGACAGTTATCGTGTCAGGTTACTAATCCTTACTTCGGAATGTACAGAAGGAATGACTAGGACAGGAGTGGATGTCAGCTGTAGAGACATCACACCTGCAGTGGCTGGTATGGGTCTACTGTCCTGATCATGCTGGGGTCCAAGGCAACGAATAATTGGTACACTTGATATGGATAACAGTGACATTTTGAAGTTTATTAGTGACCACCTGTTAAATGACGACACTGCAGTAGATGAATCTGCAAACCTCAGAGAACAGAGCTTTGAAATCGAAAGAAGTTCAAGCCGACTGAGGCGCAAGAGAAGACGACGCAGCAGTGTGTACAACCAACAACCTTCAGGAACCATCAGTATTTACTGAGAGAGATAAAGTACCAGGGTGTAAGCCTGGAGTGCAATGAAGTTGATTCTTAGGAACAGAAGTACGTACAGAACAGAAAAATAGCTGTACGAGATATATGGTATATTGAAAGAGTTCATCTGTTTTTGCACATCAAAAATATGACGGATATCAAGTTTTGATGGCGAAGTGGTTAAGCCTCGTGATCAGGTGGTGTAGGTTTGACTCCGGACTCCACCGTCTTTTTCACGGGTGCTTGATGCCGAGTCCCCTGCATCTCGTAATCGCTCCCTAGTTGTCTTGTCCTTGACTTGCCACTGGAGTCGGGTGGCACGAGACGAGAGAGTAAGGATAAAAAGTAGAGTAGTTAATCCTTACTAAAAATAGCGCCAGCAAAATAAATTATGTCATTATCCTCAACGATGAACGGCGGCCTTTGACTTGGAGGCAGAGACCCAAGAAGAAAAAACGTTTTATTTGGTGCGCAGTATTCATGACTTTTTTTACGGACCGACGATTGACAGTTCACGGACGAGCGCCGATCGCGTAGTATCACTCTGCGAAGTATTGGGTTATGGGAATACCTTTACTTGACACTACACGATGGCTCTATAGGCTGGCAAACTCAATAGACAGATACACACATTCATCAATACACTGGCCTATACGTCCACATTACAAACAGATACACACACTCATCAATACACTGGTCAATACGTCCTGATATCGCCAAAAGGACTACGGTCTGGGGTGAAAAGGTCCATGCTTTCGCCAGTAGAATTTAGAAACGCAAACCTTTAATCAAGCAAAAAATCAAAACCGAGAAATATATTTCTATTATTATTCTGTTTTGTTACACTGTTGAAACAAATAGACCACTATACTCTTCTTAGCATGTTGTAAATGGTAACTAGAGAGTGATATGTATGCGACTAGCAACTTTCATCCTATGAACGATTTCTTCTCCCTCACTCCACCCGTAAGTTAAAAGTAATCATATAGTAGACACTGCTGGCGAGGATGAAGTGTTGCAGATTTCATTGTACGAGCCTACAGGTTTTTATGAGTTGGGATGGCCAGTTCCCTTCCTCGTTGCTTTTCTTCTATAAAAAGCATGCGGATACAAAGCATGTTGAAAACGGACTTTGAGTCTGGTACCTCTGCCGTGAAGAAAAAAAAACCCAATCACGCGACTACACATCAGCTCGGTATCACTTTATAAAACTGAAATTATTGCAACGTTAAACAATCAATGACGGGAAACACTTTTGTCTTTCTATTTGTTTAACCTGTATAACGAGGATGTTTAACCTGTATAACAAGGATGTTTAACCTGTATAACAAGGATGTTTAACTCGTATAACAAGGATGTTCAACCTGTATAACAAGGATGTTTAACCTGTATAACAAGGATGTTTAACCTGCATAACAAGGATGTTTAACCTGTATAACAAGGATGTTTAACTTGTATAACAAGGATGTGTAACCTGTATAACAAGGATGTTTAACTTGTATAACAAGGATGTGTAACCTGTATAACAAGGATGTTTAACTTGAATAACAAGGATGTACAACAATGATGGCTTGACTGTGTCAAAGATACACAACAGAGGCTTTATTGACAGCAACAGCGAACACGTAGATATAACCAGAAACAAGATGGCACCTTCCAACGACTAGCAACAACATAAATGTACGGATGAGATGACAATATACTCTGACAAACACGAATACAACAAAGATACCTGTTTTCGACAGATAATTGACCTTGTATTCCCTTATTCCGCCATAGTAGTGAAGAAATCCGTTCATGAAATCCGTTAGAAAATAAAAACAACAATAAAAATTAACGTAAAATCCGCTCTTCTCTTCATATGTCGTTTGTTGGGGGATAAAATGAAGTTTACTGCGCGATGATTTAGTCCAAGATCCGGAAAATTGCGTGTCGCAGAGAAACTGAACATGAATCTTGAAAATCTAAACTGGAAAATGACTGAGTATTGGAATGGATTACATGTTTGAAGAAATGTCCCCCGCAATTGTGGGGGTGTAAGTGTATGCGTCCAGATAGTTCTTTTTAGTTTGTTTGTCAATGGCGAGCAATGCGTGGGGTTTTCGTGTGGGTGCTTGCTTGTTTTCTCACATCTAGACGCTATAATGATACATCGAGTCCCATTTTATGAATGAAAGTTAGGGTGATAGGGGGTGGGAAAGTACTTAAGAAACAGGTGGACATTATGTGGCTCGTGACATGTAGTATTTTTATTTTTTATCAATGACCCTGAAGATCCAGCCAATAAGCGGAGAGGGTGATTATCATATTCCGAGTCGTGGGAGTATTTTTCGAGGAATTTAACCCAAGAAAGTGGGTCATTCGTGACGCGTCAAACAGTGAAAGTGAGATACAGAGTGTGGAGCGGAGAGAGATACAGAGGGAGGAAAAGAGGTGATACGTCCAGGGAAAGAGAAAGAGAGTGGAACTGATAATGCGAGAAATAATGAGACATATCGAGAGTTAATTCGATAGACACCTGAAAAAAACAGCGTGACAGTTAGAGAGTGACCTGACCCAAAAACATATATCACTTTTAAAAGCCGGCTTCCTGTTTTTTTTTCTTCCAAATAAACTGACGATACCTGTATATAGTTCATGCCTGGGCGTACTGCGCCGCACGCACTGCGATCGAGCGCGAATGAGGTCGCACGTTGGCGGAGTAACGCGAGAAGCCAAAGTGCCTACGGATGCGGTATGCAGATGACAAAGTCGAGGATTTCTCCTTCCAGTGTTTCTAAAAATTTTATAACTGCGACACAATACATATTTGTATGATTTTATTTTCGTCATTTCGTTATAACGGAATATATACTGGCCAGGAACTGATAAATTGTACCTAACAGTGCCACCCATAAGCCCACCCCAACCTCCCTTCCCCCCCCCCCCATATCCACTCACATGTGTTATCATAATCAAGATTTTACTCTAAAAAATGATGTGTTGCTATCGAAACCCAGTAGAGTTGACAGGGACATGCTGCTACCTAAACACAGTAGAGTTGACAGGGACACTTTGCTACCTACAAACATTAGAGTTAAGAGGGACTTGCTGCTACCTAATAACAATAGAGTTGACAGGGACATGCTGCTACCTAAACACAGTAGAGTTGACAGGGACATGCTGCTGTCTAAACACTAAACACAGTAGAGTTGACAAGGACATGCTGCTACCTAAACACAGTAGAGTTGACATGGACATGCTGCTGTCTAAACACTAAACACAGTAGAGTTGACATGGACATGCTGCTGTCTAAACACTAAACACAGTAGAGTTGACAGGGACATGCTGCTGTCTAAACACTAAACACAGTAGAGTTGACAGGGACATGCTGCTACCTAAACATAGTAGAGTTGACAGGGGCATGCTGCTACCTAAACACAGTAGAGTTGGCAGGGACATGCTGCTACCTAAACACTAAACACAGTAGAGTTGACATGGACATGTTGCTGCCTAAACACTAAACACAGTAGAGTTGACAGGGACATGCTGCTGCCAAAACACTAAACACAGTAGAGTTGACAGGGACATGCTGTTACCTAAACACTAAACACAGTAGAGTAGACAGGAACAAGCTGCTACCCAGGCACAGTAGAGTTGATAGGGACCTACTGTTACCCAAACACAGTAGAGTTGGCAGGGATATGCTGCTACCTAAACACAGTAGAGTAGACAGAGACAAGCTGCTACCCAAGCACAGTAGAGTTGATAGGGACATACTGCTACCTAAATACAATAGAGTAGACAGGGACATGCTGCTACCTAAACACCGTAGAGTAGATAGGGACATGCTACTACCTAAACACAGAAGAGTTGGCAATGACAAACTGCTGCACAAACACAGTACAGTTAACAAGGAACTAGACCAATGAGCTACTACACAAACACGATACAGTTGACAGGGGCTCCCAAAACCAAAAGTATTTGAATTATGTCAATTGCTTCTCTGGACCCTGAATACTTGGAGTTACAGAGTTAAAGCAGATAACAGATCATTATTTTTGTAGTCGTAGAAATCCAAAATACATTACCAAGCCAAGAGACCCTCGGGTTATGGGCTCGCACCTATGACATAAGAAGCTTCAAAATAATCTATTTTTGGCCTTGAAAAATTATAATTTCAAAAACAAGTGTTTTTATTATACGTTGCTGTTGTTCCTCGATGACACGTTTCTTTTGGTCCCCTATTGTTTCTTCTTTGCGTTCAGGATCTTTGGTCGTGTTATATATGCAGGCCAATCGCCATGATGAAGTCTGTAGTCTTCACCAGATCGGCTGCCTCCACAGCATTTGTCTCAGCTCCTCACACTCTGGCCAGGTCAAGTATCTCATTGCACTTTAGAGTGGACATTCCTGTAAAATGTGTTCAGGATTCTGACCCACCTGTTCCACGTGAGCATTCATGGGTGTATGAGTTCTTTAGTCAGTGTAGATGTTCTAGTAGTCTGCAGTGACCAGTTCTCGGGAGAAATAAGGTAATTTGTTGATTTCTCTTGAGTTTGTGAATTGGGTCTGGTCTACCGCTTATGTTCATGTCTTCTCTACATTGGTGTTCATACTGATTTTTATGATGTTCTTGATCTCTCTGTGTGGTTTTTGGTGCCTTAAGCAAGTACTTATTTTCTTAATGGTTATTCCAACCACGAGCCTGGCTAAGTGACTTTTAGCGCGGTACAGGGAGACATAATTACTTGTTGATGTCTTTCTCGTCTTGGTTTAACCTCCTCTTCTTCTTCGATCAACTCATGATATGATTTTCACTCAAAATGAGTGACTGTGGTTCGCCAACGGAAGACTTAAGCGTCAACGAACAACGATTCTCAGAGTTCTGAGACAAATATAGCTTGTAAAATGACATACCTCCACACAGCGCTATTTGGGAACCCTAAAGAACTCTCTATTAAAGAAACCTTTATCCAAAGAACTGGACTTCATATTTAAAGGTAACTAAAAACGTGACGAAAAAGAAGAAAAAGAAGAAGAACAAGATTTTTATTGTCATGACCTCAAGATACCAAAAGATCCTCGAATCGACCGTTTGGACATCCAATCGATCTTATAGACATCCAACCGACCATATGGACATATACACATCCCTATGAACATGGAAACCATCTTATGGACATCCAACCGACAATATGGACATATACACATCCCTATGAATATGGAAACCATCTTATGGACATCCAACCGACCATATGGACATATACACATCCATATGAACATGGAAACCATCTTATGGACATCCAACCGACCATATGGACATATACACATCCCTATGAACATGGAAACCATCTTATGGACATCCAACCGACCATATGGACATATACACATCCCTATGAACATGGAAACCATCTTATGGACATCCAACCGACCATATGGACATATACACATCCCAATGAACATTGAAACAATCTTATGGACATCCAACCGACCATATGGACATATACACATCCCTATGAACATGGAAACCAACTTATGGACATCCAACCGACCATATGGACATATACACATCCCTATGAACATGGAAACCATCTTATGGACATCCAACCGACCATATGGACATATACACATCCCAATGAACATGGAAACCATCTTATGGACATCCAACCGACCATATGGACATATACACATCCCTATGAACATGGAAACCATCTTATGGACATCCAACCGACCATATGGACAAATACGCATCCCTATGAACATGGAAACCATCTTATGGACATTAGAAAGCGACAAAAAGAACAAAAAAACTACAAAATGAACACAAATAGGCCCGAGAGAACGTGCTAGATAAAATAAACATGAATTTACATGTAAGAAAAATGCAACCAATCCCATGAATATACAAACGATATCACAAACATTCAAGTGTTCTCGTGAACATGCGAGACGTAGTCATTAAGTAACAGCAATTTCAATATAAATTGCATGGAAGTGTACGCACAACAGAAAATTTAATTTCAGGACACAAAATGACTCTTTAGCAAAACTCCATTTAGTGATTGTGGCTATCGAGTAGTTTGCGCATGCGCAATATAGGTACAACATGGCCGTCCCACTGTCGGCTTGCACCGTGAAAGAACGAGGCTTTATCCGTTTTCTGTGGTGTGAAATCTACAGAATAATAAAGATTAAATATGGAGACAGTTGTTTGAGTCAGAGGAGAGTGTATAAATGAATAGAGAAATTTCAAAACGTAAGACAGAACGTCATTGATGAACCGTGACGTAGGAGGCCAGCAAATGTGTTAAGTGACACAGTGAAACAGCAGATGAACCAGCTGGTCTGTAGTAACAGAGGAGGCAGTATTGATGAAATAGCGTAAGTTTCAAATTGATTCACGGCAAAGCGCACAAAATTTTCCAAGATGACCTCGGTTATAAGACAGTGTGCAGCAGATCGGTCCCAAGGCAGCTGACAACCCCCCCCCCCCCCCAAATTGGCTATTAGAATTCTAAAGCTACCATGCACCCCCCCCCCCCCCCGCCCCTCAAATGGCTACTGGAACGAACTCTAAAGCTACCTTACAAACCCTACCCCCCACCCCCACCCCCTCCCCACAAAATGGTTTCTGGAACTCTAAAGCTACCTTGCAACCCCCCCCCCCCTCCCTTCAAGCCCTCCAATTGGCTACTGGAACTCTAAAGCTACCTGGCAAACCCCCAATTAGCCACTGGAACTGTAAAGATACCTCGCAATCACCCAAGAGGCCACTAGAACTTTAAAGCGACCTCACGATCATCCAAGTGACTTCCGAAACTGCTAAGTGACCTCACGATCATCCAAGTGACCTCCGAAACTGCTAAGCGACCTCACGATCATCCAAGTGACCTCTGGAACTAATAAGTGACTACCACGATCATCCAAGTGACCTCCGGAACTACTAAGCGACCTCACGATCATCCAAGTGACTTCCGGAAGTACTAAGCGACCTCACAACCATCCAAGTGACCTCCGGAACTACTAAGCGACCTCACGATCATCCAAGTGACTTCCGGAAGTACTAAGCGACCTCACAACCATCCAAGTGACCTCCGGAACTACTAAGCGACCTCACAACCATCCAAGTGACCTCCGGAACTACTAAGCGACCACCACGATCATCCAAATGACCTCCGGAACTACTTATCGGCCCCACGATCACTCAAGCAAAGTCAATAACAATATAAGCTCTCACGAGAAGCATATATGTAACTCCTCAAGAACATCAAAGGGACATCAAATGACAGCCAAAGTGCTTTATGGATCATTTTTTGAACTTTTTCTGGTCTCAAAGTTAGTTGAATCAGCTCCTAGTTCTATTGGCACAGCATACAGTAAAATGACGGCCTACGTGGATATACATGGTGTGATTTAATTCCTAACCGCGGAAGGTTATGTGCTCATAGACACGCATCGAAGCATAACTGCAGTATATTGACGACATCCTACTACCCCTTCTGATGCTTTGTGATTCTGCATTCAGAATAGCTCATCACCTAATTATCAAGTCTGTCGATATAACCAAGCAGGTAGTCAGATGATTTTTTGGAATAGTCTCCAGTCAGCTTTACCAAAGTTCCAGCTAGCTGTCTGTTTGTAGCATACTTTACTGAGAAAGGTTATGGTGGTGAGGATTGTCCTGTGATCACCCCCAATGTCATCAAGTACTTGTAGGGGACAAGAGTCTGTGAGGTCAGATGAACAAATAGTCATGTCGGGTCGACTAAGTGATAGGAGGGTCCTGTGAGGAAGTGCTGGGGCAGACATATACACATTCAATAAGACTGACAGGTTGGTTGTTTCAGAGAGCTCTTATAAAAATGTTTTCCAGTCCTGTTGCGATCTTGCTAACCTAAAC
Organism: Ariolimax columbianus; assembly: GCA_036924085.1. Classification (NCBI taxonomy): domain Eukaryota; kingdom Metazoa; phylum Mollusca; class Gastropoda; order Stylommatophora; family Arionidae; genus Ariolimax; species Ariolimax columbianus. The sequence continues at coordinate 107,114,594 of JAVGWX010000001.1, read as the reverse complement.
GGGGGAAATGTCCGTTGTAGTCACCAGCAAGGATAGTTTTGTGTTACAGTGCCTCGTGTAGTTCTGGTAGGTTGCATGTTGTCTGAGATGGATTGTATACGTTAAAAATTGTGTATTTTCCTCCATTTTGCCAGATGGTCGCTTTTTGTACATCTGCGGGATGGGCTGTTAGTTGTGTGACATACCCCTGGATGTCATTTCCTATGCATATAACTATGCCACGGCAGTCAGTGCACTTACATGCGTAGCTGGTGTATCCTGACAAATGTAGTTACGTGTCTTTATGTATGGTTTCTTGAAGGAGAGCCACATGTATCTTGCTGGAAGATACCTAGGACGATATCGAAGATGAGGATGAGTTTGGAAACACCAGAGGCTTTCACTGAAAATCAATCTTAGAATTTACCAAATCTGTCGTCACCACCCAACAGTTCGTTTCCTAAACTTGAAATATTCAAAAAAGTGATCAGAAGCGCATTGCAGAATAGAGACTCATTCCTGCGATGGTAAAACCGGGCCACACACGACAGGGTCACCCGACAGACAGAGCACGAAAACACCGTCACTGTTCTAAACAGTCACCGTGTGACCCAATCCGAACTCGTGAAGCACCAATCAGCTGTAAAAACAGACCATGGATATCAAGGATGAGGAACGACCGTCGCCATCGTGGCCCCACTTAGGCGGTATTCCACGCACCTCATCTTTCGAACTCCTGCGAATAGTGGATGTTGACAAAGTGGTCATCGATTACGATAGACGAAAAACACACATTCCACGTACCACTTGGTTATGCCAAATCGATAAGACATCATCTTCACTGCGTGCAGCCTAGTATTCAGTTACTCATCGTGATCATAGACGGGTTCTTGCCGCACAAGCGAAATACCTAACTACCTATTTTCCATCACACAGCTTATATTTGCTAACTTTTATTGCTAAGTCGCTTCTCTTCTACCTTGGCGGGGAAGGTCCTTTACTAAATTATGAGACTGATTTTTAGTACACATAAGAACCAATTTGTATTCGATTCGGTGTCGAAAAAAACACATTTTGGTGAGTATTCGTGTTCGGCCTAATTGGGCAGAATCGAATACGAATAGGTCAAATCGAGGAGTGATAATTTTAGTCCCTGGGTGGTAAACTTTCAGTTTCATTTCGCTTTGCAACATTGCGAAAGCCTATTGTGCATCTGAAACATGAGAGCGCCACTGTATGTTTAGCAAGAGTGTTGCCAGCCATTCATTCTATCTAGCTTTATCTGCAGAAGAACATTTGTGGTGATGGAATAAAAAAAGACGGTTCGAGATATTATTTCATCTTTTCAACACCGCGTCTCTGGCCTGTTTTATCACCAATTGTTTGTTGTTTCTGCAGGATTACCTCAATTCAGATGTCATCTCAGCAACAAAGTCAGCTGCAACGGATCTTCAGCATACGCTGTCTATTGCTCTGATGGTGGAACTTGATAGACTTTTTCCAGTCCCTCTACTGATGTTATGCATCTACTAATTACGTTGTTTGCGTCTGCCTTCCACCTTAGTCTTTTGTGGTTTTCACCAATGTGGTATGCATTTCAATTTGGCCCAAATATCTCACCTGTCTAGCCATGATTTCTGTCAGCAGTCTTCCCCATTCCCAGTGTTTGCAGTACGTCTGCATTTGAATTATCTTCTTTTCACGAGACATTGTTAACTCCTCTGTGAACCTACATTAAATGCCAATGTCTCCGTGCTATAGTTCAGACAAGTATACATAGCAATTGATCATTCTCATTTTCAGAATCTTATGTATCTGTCTGGATGTTAGTATGTGTCGTATGCTGTTGAATACTGTCTTTGATGCCTTTATCCTCTTTCTGATTGCATTGTCACAGCTGCCCTCTTTCGTTATTACAAGTCCCAGATAGAATAAACTACGAGGAGTTTTCAAATGAAACCGAACCAAACTACAACAAGGGAACATACATACGCTGCGCATGATGACGTCACTATCGGTGTGAACAGCACATACCAACCGTCATGTTTGCAAAATTTCATTTTCCTCCGACTCATAGTTTCCTAAGCATATCGAAAACATGGCGGTGTGATACGGAATCCATCCAGAATTGATCAGAGAGCGGTGATTCGGTTTCTAACAGCTGAAGGATGTCGACCAGTTGATATTTATCGCAGAATGGAGGCAGTGTATGGTGACAGAAGTGTGTCGAAGACAACAGTGAATAACTGGACAAGGATTTTTATAAAGAAGGACCTTAGTTAGCGAAAGATCTTCCAAGATCAGGCCAGACGCATACTGTTTCGTCAACTCACGTCCTTCTTTAAACATCGTTGTCTTCGACACACAAAATATATGAAACAAAGGACGTCACACCTCCCTTCGACGTTTAATGGTATAAGTGGACTGAAGATATATATATATATATATATATATATATATATATATATATATATATATATATATATATATATATAGAATAGTCATTTAACTAATTATATTAAAAACATGATTAGATCCACAGTTTAAACTTTTTAAACTGAATAACACAAAATTAAAGGCAAGGAAAAAATGGTAGCAGGTGTATCATCATTATGTCAGCCATAAGACATCAACACTGTCAATAATAAACACACAACAATATATAAGTACAATATGGAAGTCTGTCAAGTCACAAGCGTAGGAAAACATCCGATGGTGTCTGGTCCTCATGCGATTCTGCACATAACATACAACAAGCAGCCAGAAAGCAGAACATCCCATCTAATTGAAGAACAACTGACCTCAATATATTAACTGCAGATGAGAAACCTCTTCATTGTTTTGTGTCATCCTCAAATTTTGCAATCATAAATCCGGTATCATTGTCCAAATTGTCCAACAACCGAGTCCTGTGGCATTCCACTTTTTACCTCACACAATTCAGAGTCTTACTCATCTATGCCCACTGTCTGCTTTCTTCCCGTTAATCAATTGTTTTGTAGCCATTTGGCAACTTAGCCACCTATTCCATGGGAGTTCAACATCCTAAAAAATTGTTGATCAAAGGTAATTGCAAAATCTAGATAAATAACATTCACTGGCTCCTCTCTATCTATAATTTTGGTAACCTCCTCCACGAATTCTGAAAGATTTGTTAAGCACGATCTCCATTTAGTAAACCCATGCTGAATATGTATGATTTTACTAAATTTGTCCAAGTGCATTACGTTGTGTTTTTGTATTACTGACTCGACAATTTTACTAAATTTGTCCAAGTGCATTACGTTGTGTTGTTTTATTACTGACTCGACAATTTTACAGACTCGTTAAACTTCTCGTTCTAAAATTTGCTGGATTTTATTTTATTTTTTTGTTGTTGCCATTTTTTAACAAAGGGATAACTCCTGCATCCTTTCAATCCCCTGGAACAATCCACTTCGCAGGTAATTGAGAACATAATATAGCCAATGGTTTTGCCACCATGTCTCTTCAAACATCAATGTTGTAGGAATACCATCTTGACCCGGACATTTATCTACTTTCAACTCCTCCAATTGTTTAAATACCATTTTCTCCGTAATGCAGTCTGGGCTAAATCCCTTTGTATCCGTGTTTGTTTTGGAAAATATATATTGGCTCTGGGATCTTGAAAGAGTCTCCTATTCTGTAGACTGTGTCAAAGAACTGATTGAGTAGATTAGCAGCATCCTCATTCTCACTTATTATTTTTACAGTACAGCCTTTAAGAGAGTCTACGTAGCGCAGTGGTTAGCGCGCTGGCTTCGCATCTGAGTGGTTCTGGGTTCATTCCCCAGTTGAGGCGGTAATGTTTTTTTCAGACCGCAATGGCTCCCGGGTCGACCCAGCCTTAAATGGGTGCCGGTTCAGTCCGGGAAGTAAAAGCGGCGAGGGAGAGGAGATGGCTACCACCCTCATATAGCCGAGCCTTTGAAATGTGAGATCGCTAACACCTCACACCCCTACGGCAGTAATGCTATGGGATACTTTACTTTACTTTTACTACTTTGACTTTCTTTCGCTGCTTACTTCTAAAATAAGAAAAACAGCTCTTGCATCAATTTTGATCTTTACAGAAACATTTTTTTTCAAATCTATTTTTTTAGCTAATCACTTTATGAGCTATGTTTGCTTGTCCAAATATTTTAAATATCTGTCTTTAGATTTTCTTGCGTCTACATATCTCTTGTCAATACTTTATTTTTAGCTCTTCTACATTTAACCACATAACTAGCTATCCATTTTTTAGTGTGAGTTTTACCTTTATACGTGGAACAAATTCCTTTTTAAAATTATCTAGAATTGTTTAGAAACTTTCCGACTGTTCTTCGACATTTGTTCCACTGACAATATCATTTCAGATTATGTGACTCGCTGGTTCTTTCTTCTTCTTAGCATATGTCTTAGAGTCATCGTATGTTCTTGTACTTGTGTTATCTTTCTCTCTTGCTATATGATCCCAACGGATAACCTGATGGTCACTCGAATCAAACAGTTTTCCAACCGTGACATCTTCCATCATATTTTCCTCTAGTAAATACTAGGTCGAGTATGCTTTTGCTTCTGGTAGTTTCTTTCATATGTCGAATCAACAAATGATCAGCTATACACTTAAACAAATGGTTTCCACCCGTCTAGTGCTTCTGCCATTTCCAGTTTTATTTCCGGAAAATTGAAATTCGCCATTATTAATAATTTTCCTGCACTTGACTTTTCCACATTGCTAATCAGCTCCTTATCTTCTTCATTTTGATTCATTTGATGTACGTCACAGCATGCTATACTAGATTGGATGCGCATAGTTTTGAGATCAAGTGCACTTAAAGAAACTGGTTGTATACAGAATGAAGAGTCTTATAAACCAGTATAAAGACGCTCAGTTCAGTTAAACTCCAACCACTGTTTTTTTCTCACCCACTTTTGATTTCTCCCCACTTATGATTTCTCCCCACTTTTGATTTCTCCCCACTTTTGATTTCTCCCCACTTTTGATTTCTCCCCACTTTTGATTTCTCCCCACTTTTGATTTCTCCCCACAATTTATTTTTGTTACCAGATTATATATTTTCTCTGATATGTATATTAACTGAATTTGTACAGTAAAATAAAACTTCCTCTCTCTTTACTGTGTCTCCAGCTACCCGATCTATTCTTAACATTGTATATTTCTCTATTTCAAGTTCACAATCTGCAATGTACGCATATGTCCATGATTCTTTTAACCCTATGACATCTGGTTTTAATTCCTTTACATATAATTATTCTGTTTTATTCCCTTTGCTTCTCACATTTGCATAAAAACATATTAGTTTGTTTTTTAGTTTTTCCAATTCCTGCTTTTGTTTTATTTTTGTAAATTGTACTTTACCGCTACTGCTTTCACTCTTTCCTAACCCCAAGTCTTCGCTTTGAATGCGCTCCCTACAACACACTGTTTTATGCATATCGTTGGTCTCATCTTCATATGCCTTACTAGTTGAAATGTTTTACATAGTGATGGAATATATCTTTATCTACGGGATGCTGTCCTATCTGATTCAGATGTAAACCTTTCACGTCTAGCATTTTATGTGTGTCTACTTTTTCATCAAAAATTATAAATCTACTTCGGGAAACATCACATGTAACGAGATGTTGGTACCTATTCTCTTACTTTTCAAAGTCTGTCCCATCAGTTCTGTCTAAGATACCCATCATGCTTACCTTCCTGTACTTTCCCGACCTCTATCATCAATGAGTAACCTACTAAAAAAAATGTACCCTCCCTTTGTGTTTCAAACATCTCTGCATAGCTCTCTGTCCTGTTTTCTAAAGTTTCCCCATCGGAACATATCTTGCAACCATTTCCTGCCGCAATTTACTTCACTACTCTGTTTCCCAGCCGTTTCACTACGTGTTTTCCCAGATTTTTACTCATTCTTTTTAAGTTTGTCCCTTTGTATTCCCCTCCTCCAATTCATAAGGCCAATACCACCCTTCTTCTCTGCTTCCCATCTGTAGCTTTTTTCTAAGCTGCCTCGATAATCTTTTGTACCTTTACTATTTTGTTCTGCTTCTATTTTTATCTCCACCCATATCTCCTCATTCGTCATTATGTTATCCTCAATTTGAGCCTGTTCATCTTCTTATCTGCACAACCTACATTTATCGCTAATTTCATGTTCCAAAGTTTGATCTATTCATTTATTTAATGATGCACTACTTCCAGATATAACACATGCCCATAGCTCATGCTACTGTCTTTACCCAATCTATTAGTTCATACACGTTGCAAGATTTATTTCGGTAGACTTTCTCTTGAATTATGCGGAGAATACAGTGGTCACGAATTGTCACAACAATCTGGCCACTTTCGCCAGCTTTAACAAACCATTTCAGAGGTCATGGTTTTATCTATTTTTAAACATGCTCACAACACTTGGCTATGCATGTTCTCCAACGATGAACCAGAGCATACATGCCACGCCCGCAAAAATCTGAACCAGTTCAGACGGTCTACTGTTTCACAGTTGCAATGACTGCGTCATTGCTATGAACATTATGCTCCCGTGGTCCTTCTTTCGTCGGCCAGAACAGAAGACGCTAAATCCTGACTATGCAGTGGGTGTGCTAAGACAGTCCAACAAAGATTGGCAATGTGCTTCACGATCTTCACAAGCGTATGGGGATCTGACGTTATCTCGTTGCAAGAGACTGTTTATCTTCTGTTCTGGCCTGTCTGTAAAATTCAACCTTCAGTTTAGTCAGTATTACGATATAGCGATCAGAGTTGATGTTTTATCCTACTCCAGGAAAGCTACAAGGATCACACATTTCCCATCCCACAAGAGTGAACATCACCTTACACGCTTTGGGATGTGTTTAACGTTTTCTTCGGTGAAGAATTTCCCTGTCGTCACATTATAGACTGTCGTTTTGACTCAGGTTCGTAGTGGTGAGACAATGTCTCGTCATCCATGATGATGCGATCCAGGAAACTATCACCTCCATTCTGGAGTTGGTTCAATAGGTCATGACAAACATGCATATAATGTAATTTCTGTTCATATGTGAGCATTCATAATACCCACCTGGCCCAAACACCGATATTCTAAAGTCACCAAAATCTTTTCCAACACTTTGAAGCTTATATCCAGCTTCACAGACAGATCCCTCATTGTAATTCACCGATTTGCTCGTATGAGCAAATCGAGACGCTTTTCATTGTGTCATTGTAACAGTTGTGCAGGGTTTTTGCAACAAAACTTGTCCTTTATGTCACTTTCCCCGACATCTGAATCACGTTACCCTCCGCCTCACTGTACTAACATTCACTATTTGGTCTCCGTGAACGTTCAGCAAGCGTCGATGAATTGCAATCGGTGAAATATTTACCTAATGGATGAAATTCCTTTACATACCTCTGATTGAAACGCACTTCCATATCATAACGCCATTATGTCAGACTATCCTTCTTGGTGGCCACCTGCCGCGCGGAAACAAAATGTAACTGATGTTGGCAGTAAGGTTTAAACTCTACTGCCATGACAACAGAATCCGCTGTTGACGTCGTCGGTCAACATAATTAGATACGAGGCGGTAGCTTCAGATATATATATATATATATATATATATATATATATATATATATATATATATATATAACACACACTAGGTACGCTCAAGTCAAACCGGGACTTTTTTGTAAGGTTACAAAAAAAATGTACGAGTAGTCAAAATGTCGTTTCTTTTCCGAGATTATCTCCTGCAACATGTATGCACTTATTCCAGCGTTTAAGTAATGCTTGTAAAGCTTCAGCGTAGAAAGATTTGTCAGTATCTCTAAACCAATTCAGGCCCGCCTGTTTCACTCTGTCATCAGTGCTGAAATGCTGACCTGCGATGAATTTTGTTCGGGTTCCAAACAGATGGAATTGTTAATAGCGAAGTCTGGGCTAATAGGTGGATGTGGCACTCCCTCCAGTCGATTTGCTGCAGATGGCACATAGTGCGATAACAATATTAGGTCGAGCGTTATTTTGCAGAAACAGGACGCCCTTTGTGACAAAACTAGGCCGTTTTGACCGCAAACAGTTATGTACATCACTCAAAATGTGTATGTATTGTATCCTGTTGATAGTTGCACCACGCGATACAACAGGAATGATCGAAAGTGTGTTCCAGAAAACACTCGCCATCACTTTACCTGCAGACGCAATTATCCGAAATTTGATGGGTCGTAATGATTGCGTATATTTCCACTGATTGGACGCTCGTTTCGATTCGGGAGTTTAATGATGTACCCAGGTTTTGTCACATGTAGTGAACTGATCCAAAAAGGTATGCCCTGCCCTGTTCCTTCAATTCAGTGCAGGCTTGAACTCTTCTCTGTCGATCAAAAGCGGAAATATGTCTTGAGATGCAACGTGAACTAACGTTCCAAAAATGCAAATCTTCATGAATAATAGTGTTCACCATACCCAGAGAAAGACTTGTCACTTGTGCAATTTCGCGACAGGTTATGCGTCGATTTTCCAGGATAAGGCGTTCTACAATCTGGATATTCACAGAAATGACTGTGATGAGTTTAGATCCACCACGGTCTGAATCAACAATCATGGATGTACGGCCATCTTTAAACCGTTTACATCATTCAAATGTCTTACTGCGACTGATTTTCTCATCACTATATTGTGATTGTAGTCTTCTGTAAACTAACGCAGGTTTTACAGCTTTTTTCACAAGAAACCTCATCACAACACACTGTTCCATGCTAGGACTAACAGTGTTGTCCGTCCTTTTCATTTACTTTCACGTGACTGTCCCATGGCATGTGGGCTACCTAGCAGTAATACGACACAAGTGTTCCTAACTAATGACAGTAGTTCCATCACGCTATAACCCATTGAGGTAGAACTAGAACAAAATTTCCAGCATGACTTGAACGCCCCTCGTGTGTGTATGTATGTGTGTGTGTATATATATATATATAAAGAAAGTGTTCCACTGTCATTTTCGTTGGTATCAAGTGGGTCAGCGATCAAGAAAAGCTTGAGAACCATTATCTTAGATCACGGACGATAACGGTGCTAATGATCTTGATACTGGTATAACGGACGATGAACTTTTTATTGGTTTTTTCGTGTGGGGGCAATGCCAATTATGATGATGACACAACAATGATAACAAAAGCGAAAATGTTCTAAGCAAATACAACACTAATATATCAAGGACAGCGGGATGCTGAGAAATTGATTCGCAGTCGCCGCGGAGAAGTCGCAAAAACGAGCTTAGAAAGAAAAACAATTTGACAAGACCGAGTATTTCGAAATCGCTCTAACGGAGTAAATTTTAAAATGTCCTGTATTTATGCCGGTCATAGCTGAACAGGAAGCAGCTGAACTATTTCTCTGCGCGTGTGTGCGAGAGTGTGTGTGTGTGTAATGTTGTTGTGTGCGTGTATGAATCTGTGCGTTTGACATTAGAGTTTGGTTTGTAATATGTGCATAAAAACCAAAACATTGTATGTAGGTTTTATAGAATGTGTTTTCTATATTGTGATATTTACTAGACACGCACTTAATGTATGCTTATTATGTGTGTCGCGTTGTTTTTGATTGTGATGGTCTGTCTGTGTGCATGTATGCGTGCGTGCGTGAGTGCGTATATGTGTTTTAGTGAAATGACGACATTCGCACGTTGTGATGGGGGCGAAAGGTTAAATTTCCAGGAATTGTGAAGATGCAGGATTGCAGTTTTAACAAGGTAAGTAGGTCAAATAAGCAGCTGTTCTCTTTATGGTCTCAAAATTAATTGTTGTTGACGTTTTGTTCTGTCCACTTCTGCCAGTTTCATTCTCTACTTTCGTTTGATAGTCTTATCGCGGAAAGATTGAAAAAAGATCTCGAAAATAGCTAAAAGGGAGTGGTTGAACAATTTGTTGTAATAGCAATAATGTCCGGGTTGATTGGTGTGCCAGTACACGCGAACTCAGTTGCCAGGTAAAGTTCCTGATTTCATTACGTTATCATCATTATAAACACGATTATCGTCTTTGTCGTCATCGCAATTAATGTCGCAGAGCCATTTGCGTTCATTCACTTCTCTCTTCTAAGTGTGGTACATTCTTATTGCTCTTCTTTGCCTTCTTCTTCTTCTTCTTCTTCTTCTTCGTCGTCGTCTCGTTCTTCTTCTTCTTTTCTCATCCTTCATCTTATTCTTATTCTTCTTCTCCTTATTCTTCTCCATCTTCTTTTGTATCCTATCTTCTTCTTCTTTCTCTTCTTCTTCTTTTCCTTCTTCTAAATCCCTTCTTCTTCTTCTTCTTCGTCGTCGTCGTCTCGTTCTTCTTATTCTTGTCTCTCCCTTCTTCTTATTCTTATTCTTCTTCTCCTTATTCTTCTCCATCTTCTTTTTCTTCTTTCTCTTCTTCTTCTTATTATTATTAGTATTACTCTCCTTCTTATTCTTCTGTCCTTCTTCTTCGTCGTCTTCTTCTTCTTCTTCTTCTTCTTCTTCTTCTGCGTCTCTTCCAGTCTAATAAATAAATAAATAAATAATATAAAAACAAAACAAAACAACGACAATGACCACCAACAAAACAGGAAGTCAACATAAATTCAAGTCCGGCGTTATTGTAACTCACGAGCTTCTAGTATATGGGCTCCAGAATGGACAATTAAGTTTTCAGCTCAAAAGTAATCAGAAGGAGATCTTTCGTTCGTTTTGTTCTCTTACGAGCACTGCGTTGCCTTACGGTCCAGCACATCCAACCTCCCACGAATTTTTTTAATAGATTGGCTTTCAAAAAGGTGCCATCTTAATGAACTCCTCACGGACCTTTGTAAATGACTCCTTGATTTTTCCGTTTTCTGTTTCCATTAAATGGTTTTCCTCCTAATTATTCTACCATCCTATAGTTATCCTCATAGTGATTTCCGTCTCGCCTAATGGCAAAGCACATCATATCTTTGTCGACATTTACAATATTGAATTTGATTTTACGTTCACTTTATATTTTAAACTGATAGCCGTTTAACTTAGTTCTATTTATGTTAGCGATATATTCATTTTCTTTATTACTTGTTAAATGTCTGTTCAGCTGGATATGTGTACAAATATATTACTTTTATTATTAAAAATTGTAATTTAATTATGATTGTTTTCAGCCATTCTAGTAATCAAGTTCATAGCAGTCTTGTCAGGTATGATTTGTTTCTATAGCAACATAATATTCTGTAAGACAATGCCAGTTAGGCTACATTAACTTACCTCAGTGCCTGATTTATGTCCAGTCAACCAATGTTCAGGTAACTTACCTCAGTGCGTCATTTATATTTAGTCAACCAATGTCCAAGTAAGTTACATTAACTTACCTCAGTGCGTCATTTATATCCAGTCAACCAATGTCAAAGTAAGTGACATTAACTTACCTCAGTGCGTGATTTTTAACACGAAAAATAAATCTACCTCCCGTTTTAAAGACCAAAAGAACGACTGACAAAGAACACCTTACTGAGATCACTTGGCTAAGAATACCTGACGAAGAAATGCTGATTTAGAACATCTGATGAACGGCACCTAATAAAGAAAATCTGACTAAGAATATCTGACAAAAATACCTGACAGAGAACATCTGACTAAGGGCATCGGACTAAGAACACCAAGCTAAAAACGTGTAAGAACATATGATTAAGAACGTCTAAGAAAATCTAAGCACATATGACTAAAACATATAAGAACATCTGACAAAAGAACTTCTGACAAAGAACATCTGAATAAGAATAACTGACTAAAAACATCTCACTAAAAATGTCTGACTAAAAACACCTGACAAAGAACGTCTGACTAAAAACATATTACTAAAAATACTAGAACATATGACTATTAACATCTGACTAACAACATCTGAATAAGGACATTTGGCTAAAACATTTGATTAAGAGAATCTGAATTAGAACACATTATAAAGAACATCTGACTAAAAACATTTTATTAAATTCCATCTGACAAAAAACATCTGATTAAAAATATCGGACTAAGAGCATTGAACTAAGAACGTGTGAAAACATTTGACTAATAACATCTAAAAACATATGACAAAGAACATCGGACAAAGAACATTTGAGTAAGAACATCTGACTAAGAACATTTGAGTGAGAACATCTGACTAAGAACATTTGAGCGAGAACATCGAATAACAGATGACTAAGAACATCTAACTAAGAACACCTAGAACACATACTAAGAACATTTGAGTAACAACATCTAAGAACATATGCCTAAGAACATTTAAGTAAGAACATCTAAGAACGTATGACAAAGAAGATCTAACTAAGAACATTCGACAAAGAACATCTGACTAAGAACGTCTAGCTAAGAATAAGAACAACTGATAAAGAACATCTGACAAAGAACATCTGACAAAGAACATCTGAATAATAACATCTGACAAACAACATCTGACAAAGAACATCTGACTAAGAACATCTGACTAATAATACTTAAGTAATGACATCTAAGAACATATGACCAAGAACATCTAACTAAGAACATCTGACAAAGAACATTTGACTAAGAATATATGACTAAGAACATCTAACTAAGAACATCTGACTAAGAACATATGACTACGAACATATGACTAAGAACATCTAACTAAGAACATCTGACAAAGAACATATAACCAAAAACATCTAACTAAGAACATCTAACTAAGAACATCTGACAAAGAACATTTGACAAAAAACATTTGACTAATAACGTATGACTAAGAACGTATGACTAAGAACATCTGACTAAGACGAGTAGACGAAGAGGTAATAACATCTAGAATGTTATTGGCGGACCATGCTTTTAAAAGATAACCGAAATAAGAATGACTTGAGAGGATCTCCCATACATGAATCAGAAGACGTCTATGAAAGCAACAACAAGGTTCAAGTATTTGAGTGCAGCCAAACTCCCACCAGAATAGATTGAAATATCACGCCCCTGAAACGTCAAACAAAGGAGTGGGTTTCCTGGTTCAAATGTTCCTATATCTGGCGCAATGCGTGTCTGTTTTTTCAGGCCATAACAAGCAACATTTGCTTTGTATAATCTGTTATCTGATGATTGAGAAAAATGGGAATATTCTACTCTCCTAAATTATTTCAAAGAAATGCTGTATTATTTGCGGGTGATGAATTTGTTTAGAATCAAGACGACAGGTAAAATGTGCAGACACTAGCTGTAGTGCTGAATGAAATGTTACTTTTAGGATTGTGCAACAAGTCGGATGGTGTGAGTGTATTGTATTGTATAGTGTATTGAATATCATCATCATCATCACTATCATCATCATCAAGCTTCGCATCGCATCAGAGGTTGACGGTAAAGGATCTCCAGCTGTCTCTGCCCTGTACGATCAGGCAGATTATGTCCCGACCACATCATGATGTTGTCTGTCCATCTGTACCACTGCCGCCCTCTGGCACTCTTCCCTCCAACATTAACTTCAGCAGAATCTTATGTATCTTGTGGAGAAAAAAAACTGATCATTTTGCTAACATTCACATAACGTCTTGGTTGGTGCTTACATTCACCTAACATCATGGTTGGTGCTAACATTCACCTAACGTGATGTTTGGTGCTAACATTCACCTAACGTCATGGTTGGTGCTAACATTCACCTAACGTCATGGTTGGTGCTAACATTCACCTAACGTGATGTTTGGTGCTAACATTCACCTAACGTCATGGTTGGTGCTAACATTCACCTAACGTCATGGTTGTGCTAACATTCACCTAACGTCATGGTTGGTGCTAACATTCACCTAACATCATGGTTGGTGCTAACATTCACCTAACGTCATGGTTGTGCTAACATTCACCTAACGTCATGGTTGGTGCTAACATTCACCTAACATCATGGTTGGTGCTAACATTCACCGAACGTCTTTGTTGGTGCTAAAATTCACCTAACGTCATGGTTGGTGCTAACATTCACCCAACGTGATGGTTGGTACTAACATTCACCTAACGTGATGGTTTGTGCTAACATTCACCTAACGTGATGGTTGGTGCTTCTTCTTCTTCTTTTTCTTCTTCTTCTTCTTCTTCTTCTTCTTCTTCTTTTTCTTCTTCTTCTTCTTCTTCTTCTCCTTCTTCTTCTTCTTTCTTTCGCTTTAAAATATAGTCTATATCTGCAATGTTGTTTCTTGTATAAACTTCACTGTCTTCTGTAGATCACATATAGGTCCATAAAGTTCTCTTCCAGTGTTGTTTCTATGGGCCAGTGAGATTTTCTCTGTATATCATATTCGGGGCAGTTTTGTAGTATGTGCTCTGCTGTCTAGGGTGCCTGTCTGTATGTACACATGGTTGAGTTGCCAATCTTCATTTTTGTGTACATGTGGCTGTTGAGTCGGTTGTGTCCTGTTCTAAGGCGCAACACAACAGATTGCTCTTGTCTGTTCGTGTTATGGTAATCGTCTGGTGTTACTGTTGGTGGCTTTCTGATTGATTTGATCATCCTTATCATATGTTGGTATGTAACTGGCACATCTGGTTGCTCGTCTGCAGCACCCTCCTTTGCCAGTCGATCTGCTCTCACATTTCCTGGTACGCCACAACGAGAAGGTATCCACTGCATGACAATCTTGCGCTGGCTGCTCAGTTCCGACAGTAGAGCCTGTAGATCTGGCAGTTTCTCAAATTTAAGTGCTTGGAGTGCTGATTGTGCATTTGTCAGAAATACTACGGGTTGTGAACTGACATTGGTGTTCAACAGTTTCTCAGTTGCCACCTTGATTGCCTGTATTTCTGCATCATATGTATGACAGAATTTCCCAGCTGGTACTCTGACTGTATCCCTAATGTTGTTTGTGTATTCTATGTACACTCCCGCTCTACCATGCTTTGCTGCATTCTGTGCTGACCCATCTGTGTATACTCTGATCCAGAGGTCTTGTAGGTATTCTTCATCCAGGAAATTGAGGATCACTATCCTACGTTGCACACTGTTCTGTTCATCCTTGTCTAAAATTCCTTAAACTTTTGTTTGAATGCATACTGATAGTCCATGCTCCTCTCTCCAACGGGTTTGTTCTTCCACAGACTTTAGGGGGATGTCAACTTCAGGTAGATCTATAATTTCCCTGCGAAGTCGTTTCGCCTGATACATAAAACTACTTTTTTTCAGTCTTCCCATTGCTAAATTTTGAAATTTGTCTTTCATTGGATGGCTCGGCATACAGAGGAACTTTTCTGCCTGTATTAATACCTCTGTGTCTCTGCGTTCTCTTAGTGCTTGTATCTTTCCCATTTTCTCCATCTCCCCTATAGGTGTTGATTTCATTGTTCCTGTAATTACCCTAAGTGCCTGATTTTGCACCTTATCCACCTCTTTTATGACAGTGTTTGCTGTAGAACACCACGCTGCTGACCCACATTCCAGACGTGGCCGTATACCTTGTTGGTAAACTTTGTTAAGTATTTTTTCACTAGCTCCCCATGTAGTTCTATTTAATTTTCTCAGGATGGCTAACTTCCTCCTGGCTTTTTTGGCTGCCTTGTTGACGTGTTCCCTCCATGTCAACCTATCATCAAATGTAACTCCAAGATAGGTGGGTTGTTTATCTTCTTTGAGGTGTTCTCCATTTATCTGGATAACTCATGGTTGGTGCTAACTTTCACCTAACGTGATGGTTGGTGCTAACATTCACCGAACGTGATGCTTGGTGCTAACATTCACCGAACGTGATGGTTGGTGCTAACTTTCACCTAACGTGATGCTTGGTGCTAATATTCACCTAACGTGATGGTCGGTGCTAACATTCACCGAACGTGATGGTTGGTGCTAACATTCACCTAACGTGATGGTTGTTGCTAACATTCACCTAACGTGATGCTTGGTGCTAACATTCACCGAACGTGATGGTCGGTGCTAACATTCACCGACCGTGATGGTTGGTGCTAACATTCACCGAACGTGATGGTTGTTGCTAACATTCACCGAACGTGATGGTTGGTGCTAACATTCACCTAACGTGATGGTTGGTGCTAACTTTCACCTAACGTGATGGTCGGTGCTGTTATTCGAATGCATTAGAAGGTATGTGTCATTGTAAGATAATTTACATCACTCGTTTAGTTCTACACAAAGTTTAATTACATATCAATATATGCCAGACGTGTTCAAATGAAACGGGACATAACTGCAACAAGTGAACATACGTACGATGCGCATGATGATGTCACTTCGGGTGTAAACAGCACATACCAACCGTCAAGTTTGTATAATTTCATTATCCTCCCACTCATATTTCCGTCAGCATACCGTTGAAAACATGGTCGGATACGGAATCCCGGAGTTAATCAGCGAGCGGTGATTCGGTATCTAACATCTGAATGACGGTCCACTGCATTAATTTCGGCGATGGCATCTTCTTAAGCAACAATATGCGCCAGACCTGGTCTCGGAAGATCTTTTGTTAACTCGCGTCCTTCTTTAAACATCGTTGTCCAGTTCTTCACTGTTGTCTTCGACACACTTTTGTCAATATACACTGAAAGAAATATGCGATGAATGTCAACTGGTGGACATCCTTCAGCGATTAGAAACCGAATCACTGCTAGCTGATCAACTCTGGACGGATTCCGTATCATACCGGCCATGTTTTCAACTATATCCCGATGAACCTTAGTCGGAGAATAATTAAATTTGGCAATTTGACGGTTGGTTTGTGCTGTTTACACCTGAAGAGAAGTCATCAGGTGGATCGTACGTATATTCACTTGGTGCATTTAGGTCCGGTTTCATTTTAACACGCCTCGTAATATACCCATGATCCTAGGTTGTTGTCAATTATGAATACATGATGACACCGATAATCAACCTGACACTTTTAGGAACGTAAGATCACGAAAAACTAGGTGTTTGAAGAAACGGCAAACATTTTTATTTCAAATAAACATATACTGAAAACGAATGTATCACCTAGATTTGTTTCCAGAATCGCTAATTGACTTTTCTTGGATCCTATTATGATAAGATATTGCTGGGAAATGGCAAAGATAGTTTGTAGTTTGCAGCAATATCTTGTTGATGGCAATAATATTTTGTAGGTTGAAATAATATTTTATAGTTTGAAATAATAGTTTATAGTTTGAAATAATATTTTATAGTTTGAAATAATATTTTATAGTTTGAAATAATATTTTATAGTTTGAAATAATATTTTATAGTTTGAAATAATATTTTATAGTTTGAAATAATATTTTATAGTTTGAAATAATATTTTGTAGGTTGAAATAATATTTTAAAGGTTGAAGTATATTTTATAGTTTGAAATAATATTTTGTAGGTTGAAATAATATTTTAAAGGTTGAAGTATATTTTATAGTTTGAAATAATATTTTGTAGGTTGAAATAATATTTTAAAGGTTGAAGTATATTTTATAGTTTGAAATAATATTTTGTAGGTTGAAATAATATTTTAAAGGTTGAAGTATATTTTATAGTTTGAAATAAAATTTTGTAGGTTGAAATAATATTTTAAAGGTTGAAGTATATTTTATAGTTTGAAATAATATTTTGTAGGTTGAAATAATATTTTAAAGGTTGAAGTATATTTTATAGTTTGAAATAATATTTTGTAGGTTGAAATAATATTTTAAAGGTTGAAATAATATTTGTAGGTTGAAATAATATTTAGCGTAATTCAATAATATTTTGTAGGTTGAAATAATATTTAGCGTAATACAATAATATTTAGTAGGTTGCAAATACTATTTTAAAGGTTGAAGTATATTTTATAGTTTGAAATAATATTTTGTAGGTTGAAATAATATTTTAAAGGTTGAAATAATATTTGTAGGTTGAAATAATATTTAGCGTAATTCAATAATATTTTGTAGGTTGAAATAATATTTAGCGTAATACAATAATATTTTGTAGGTTGCAAATACTATTTTGAGGGCTGCAATATTTTTTGAAGGCTGCAACAATATTTTGAAAGCTGCACCAATGCTTCGATCGTCAGAACTACATCGAGTCTAGCTGATAGAACGTCCACGACAGTGTAAAAGATAAGGGTGCATACATAACTTTGTTGGCTTCCTTGCATGCGGCATACTTGTTGCACTGACGCTGAGGATAATGAGATAATGTGACAATATTTTGCAGCTTCCATCAATATTAAGGCTAATGCATGGCAGGCATCACATATTTCGCCTTTCCTTTTTGAGCGTCTAATTAGCTTAGTGGCAGAACATTCGCTTTTCTTGGCAAAAGTAAGGGGGATCAACCACCGCTACAGGCACGCTTCAGCCGACCCAGCTGTAAATATATACCTAGCACGCTGTTAAGGAAATAAAGAGCGAGAAAAGGAACTGGCCACTACCACCTCATATACAATATGTGGCTTGGTACAATGATGACTAACTCTTCATCCCTGACAGCCTTTTCTGGTAAGGGACTACCTGTACTGTAAGCAGCACGAATGGAACTATTCACTAATTTACTACGTACGGTCAAATAAGGAAAAGAAAAGCAGATTAAGAAATACAAATGTGTGATGCGTTCTACGGACAGACAGAACAGACTTGCTGAAAAATATGCAAATATACAAGACATCCTGCGTCAGATGTATAGTAATATCTTATAATCTAAAGAACGAATTTGGAATAGCCAGACAAAGTCAACTGATGCCCAATCTTAAATCTCTGAAATATGACATCCTTGGACTTTATTAAGAGAAACTGGCGCTCAGGCCGAATCGGACGTCAAATGACTTGACCTTTGTAATGAAATCTGCATTGGTTCAACAGAAATGCAATTTCATTGGCGCCAAATATTCAGTCAGTTCATATTGTCAGTTCAAGGAATGCAACACTTCAACTAAAAGGAAGGTCAGACTGTTTTTCGTCCATCGCAATCGATGAGGACCACTTTGCCATCATTCACTGTTCCAAGGTGGATAAATAAGCCAATCTGACTCATGAATTGTCTGTTGCACTTAGTACAAGAGAAAAGGACATCCACTTCAACCAGAGGGGAGGATTTATTGCACACGATCCAGGAGGGTACGAATGTTGCATGTACCGAATATCAAAAGCACTTTTATTTTGTTTTTCATAGTACTTACTTACTTTCCGTGTCCAAGCACCACGTTATACCGTCAGATCAAGTCAAGTAACCAGATTACCGTAAGTGTGTGAGATGTTAGCGATCTCACATTTCATAGGCTTGTCTATATGAGTGTGGTATCGATCTCCTTTTCCTCGCGGCTTTTACTTCCCGGACTGAACAGGTACCCATTTAAGGCTGGGTCGACCTGGGATCCGTTGCGGTCTGAAAAAATATTTCCACCTCAACTGAAGAATGAACCCAGGACCACTCAGATGCGAAGTCAGCTCGTTAACCACTGCGCTTCGCGGCTCCCTATACAGGAAGCATCCAGTAATCGCCGACATAGATTGCCTTGTCATTTGCCTCCAGCATGTCGCGTCTATTTCATGTTTCCTGGAGGTTGGGGCATTTCATCCGGTGGTCTGGGTCCTGTATTGCGCCACAGTCAAATGTGTTATCATCTGTGTATCCCCATCGTTTCATATTTCTCTTGCACCGTGATACACCAGTTCAGAGTCTGTTCTGCGACTTACATGTTGTGTATGGTAGATGATGTCTGGGGGCAGGTTCCTCCTGAAGTTCCATCTCTGGGGCCTGCCTCAATTCGTGTCATCTCTCGATACCGCGACTTTCAGGGTTTGTCTGAATTGGATGTGTTGATTTGAGTAAGTTATGTCCGAATTTGAGTCTTGCACTCTCTAATTGATGTCCAAGCATTGGGTTCCTTGGGTCGTGCTCCTTTTCTTCCGGTCGATTTTTGCTGCGACGCTTCTTGAAATCTCGTGTGGTGCTATGCCAATTATGGAGTATATTTTATCAAAGCGGGTGGGTTTTAGACACCCTGATACTCTCCGGCCAGCCTCACTAGTTTCGTATGGGCAGAGTTTTTCCAGACTGGCGTCACGGATTCAGCTACGGATAAACACAAGGCAAGTGCAGATGTCCGAAGAACTGATCGTTTTCTCCCCCCTCCCCCCTCCATTTCAGAGATGAGTTTTCTTGTGTTTGTGTCCAATGGTTGGTCATTAGTATATATGTTATATAGTATGGGTTGCTATGACACTTCCTTGTGACATGACGCTGTTTTGGTTTCGCCATCTGCTGTATTTTTTCCTCAAAGTGACATAAAATCGTTTGTTCTGCAGGAGGCATTTGATGATATTGGTCAGGCACCAGTCTTTTGTCATGGTGTACAGCTTTAATAGAAGTATCCGATTGTTTATTGGGTCATGTGCTGCACGTAGGTCAATATAGACCACTCCTGTAACCTGTTTGCGTTGGTACCCATCCTCTATTAATTGTGTTAGGTTAAGGATTTGGCTGCTTCTAGATCTTCCAGGTCTGAAATCAGCTTGTTCCTTGATTAGCTTCTTGTCCATCAAGGGGGAGATGCGATTCAGGTTTTATATAGTAGACAGTGGTTTAATGAACGTGACATAAAAACAAAATGCCTTGGGCGTGAATTGGATTAAAGTGAAGAAGAGTTGCACGCGTTAGTCTCACTCTCTCGTCCTCAATTACCATGATTC
The DNA here is from genome assembly GCA_036924085.1 of Ariolimax columbianus. Taxonomy (NCBI): domain Eukaryota; kingdom Metazoa; phylum Mollusca; class Gastropoda; order Stylommatophora; family Arionidae; genus Ariolimax; species Ariolimax columbianus. The sequence goes on along the minus strand of JAVGWX010000001.1, from coordinate 107,093,975 downwards.
AGTGGTAAGATAAGATCAAGACGACTGAGTGCAGAATAGAATGCAGATTGTTCTTAGGGATTTGTTTCGAAGCCGTTCCAATGTTTATGTACTATACAATGCAGTGGGGCAAACATTCAGCCCCTGCGGTCATAAGCTTCTACGCCTTTGTATCATACATAAATTCGTTGCAGTAGAATGACAATTTCATGATGGCTTGCGTGCCCAAGTTATTGATCAGGGAAACTACTTGTAACAAACTTATGCCCACTTTAATACTATTAATAGTGTGGAGCAGTTATGTGTGTTGGCTCCGGCTCTTTTCAGTATGATGTTTTCCGCTATGCTGTGATATATCTGCAGCGATTGGGACGTTGGAGTTGGGCTTCATTACCTCACTGAGAAGAATCAAGGTCAAAACAAAAATCCACAAGATAACCCATACGTGATTTATTTTATGCGGATGACTTGTCTTGAATACAAATACGGAGCGTGACATGCAAGAATGTATGGATTGGTTTGCCACAGATTGTGAAAATTTCGGCCTCACCATCTCTTTCACAAAAACATAGGCCCTTCATCGCCGGGTCCAGAATTGGCTATTCAGAGTATTCAATCAAGATACACGGCCAATGTTTAAAAAATGTTAACAGATTCACATACCTTTGCAGTACTTTATCACAAGTTATTCACGGTGATGAGGATGTGAATACAAGAATAGATAGGACAAGGCGGCATTTGGTAGACTTCATACTAAGGTGTGGTGTAGGCGAGGGATCAGGACTCAAACAAAAATAAAGGTCTACACTACAATTGTTCTACGTAACATTTTTTTAAACATATGAGATTCCTGGATCGTCTATAGTCGTCATGTCGGGAAATTAAAACAATTCCACATGCACTGCCTTCGCAGGAACTACTGAGGATTAGATGTCAGGACGGTTACTGTCTGACTGCGTACGAAGAAGAAGAAGAAGAAGAAGATGTCAGGACACGGTGTCAAATACAGACGTGTTAGTGCGATCGGGCATGACAAGTATACACACCATGATATGTGCAGCACAGAGGGACCGGCCATATGGTACGTACGTCGGATCAACGTCTACCAAAAGAGCTGCTCTATGGGGAACTCTAAAATGGCAAGAGAACAAGCGATGGGCAGCGTAACAGGTACAAAGACACATTTAAGAGATTACTGATCCAGTCCGGTATTAACCACGATGACTGGGAATGAATCGCCACCAATCTACGGACGCAGACAACCACAGCACTATTGCAGAGAGCGTTCAGAGATATGAGGCACCAAGAATAAATGAAGCTATCCAGATATGATCGCTCCGCAAGTCATCTCACATCAACCTTGCTTAAACCTCGGTCTTATTTTCTTGTACTAAGGGCAACAGACATTTCAAGGCACAGATTGGCTTATTTAGCCATCTTGGAGCTCATGCGAACAGTGAATGCTGACAAAGTGGTCCTCGTCGATTACAATGGACGAACAACAATCGCAAACACATACATCATTCGGCATGCCTAACCACACAGAAAGTAGGGGGGCTATTCCAACCAAATTATTATGAATGCGTGAACCAAAATCAAAGAATAAAAAAAAATTAAATTTTTTATGGGAATGTGCAAGACATCAACAATTCGTGCCAGATTTGCAAATGCGGAATACGTCATGATAATGCATATAGCTCTCTATGGTCAGCAATGACCATTCCGGCGACGTAATCAATTTTTGGAATAGATAATACACAACCAATCATATCTTGACAATTAGTACTGACCACCGCTATATGAGATATAGATTGTTCCTTCTAATGAATATTTGCATGAAATAGAGACTTGAAACCATCAATCAATAAACGGTAACATTCATAATCATAATCAAATTGTCACTAATTGGTCCATCCAAAACGCAGAAAGCAACGGGTACCCGTCATTGCTCTGACGTCACTCAAAGGTCAGACTAAGCCACTACTCACTAATCATCATACAATCTGTTCTATGTATGTCATTCACAGTGTGCTGGTGGCAATAAATGGTTGACGGAGATGAATACAATTCCTATACTACGCAGGAAAGGTTAGGATTTTGATTGATTCATTGACTGATCTATGGCAAAATTAAGATCTTCTACGAAATTTTAGAACATTTATAGAAACCAGTGCATTGGAAAAATAGTCATAATAGACTTTAATGAATTGCTCATTTTTTATATATCTCTTCTAGTCCTAGTCGACAGTGAGCTGGTTTGCTAAGACTGAAAATATACCGCACCAGGGTTCAAAATCGCGGACGGACACACACACATCCGGGCATGGTCCGCTCCTCCAGTTGACCCAGCTGTAAATGGGTACCTGACGTATGAGTTACGGAAGGTATAAACAGCAAGAAACGGAACTGACCACCGCACCTCACATAGGCTGCGGCTTAGTCCATGAAGGGTTACCTTCATCCTCGACGGTACTTGTTGCCCTGGGACCGACACTTACCTTTACTTGTCTTCTTATTTTTTATTCATTTATGTGTGTACCCATATCTTTCTATGTGTGTGTGTGTGTGTGTGTCTTCATATACGAGCTTGTCGTTATATATTTCATGTTTAGACTGTTTTTGTTTGTGTGCAATCATTTCTTGTTTTGTCTACTCTAACTGGCATGCCATGTCTCACACTTTCCTTGCACACCCTGAGTGAATCACTACTGAAGTAATTCTGACAGAAGACGAAACACTAGTACGACAGTTAGCTAAACTGTTTAATAACTGTCTTAGTGAAGGTGGAATTCCTGACCCACGGAAATCACCAAAAACTATTTTGTTTCTCAAAAACACGGACACAAGACATAGCAAATGACAGTCTGCTTTGTTCGGCTTCATCAATGTACGAGTTATTCACTAGAGTGATGACGAGAGCATGAGAGAATCGGGTAGATGAGAATAATCCCGCGCAGCAGACGTGATTCGAGAAAGGCTTCTCAACCACCGACAAGTTTCATACAATCAACTAGATAATAGAGAGGGCAGGGGAAGTACAAATACCTTTCTACACTGTTCGTGGATTCTGAAAAAAGTCTTCGATGGCATCGAAATAACAGCAACGATGAATGGCCAGGGAAATCCAGATATTGAAAAAACAGATAGAAGAGGTTGTTGTTGTTGTTTAGAATGTCCACAATGAGTAGGTTTCATTTTTTTGTGCGCCCTGAAAAGGACCTTAAGTGACGGGTGGCAGTAGTTTTCCTCACACCCCGAGCGTTCTGATGAAGGTGGACCGGGGTACTCCAGGCGGTTGTGCTACGATTGCTTGGCTTCATTTGCGTGTCGCTCACTACTACGGGGATCACGTCAATCCCTCACCTCGTTAGCCAGGCTGTTATGAAAACAGCCCGTTTTGAAGGCAGCACTACAAGGAAGCCGAGGTGAGGGTCTTGGCCATTATATTTTACCTGACCCTGACAAACATGTCCGATCAGTATTATTTTGCCTGACCAGACGTTAGTCTTCCTCCTCATAGCAGAGATAAATGAGGGATGATCACCGAATATGACCATATTGCACCTGTCAATAAAGACACCAATACAACGAAACGTTCGACACGGTGATACGACCACAATGAAACAATTCACAGCTTCCCCTGAGGAAGTTTTTAGAAAACTAAGTCTAGACGAGAAAGACATTAACTAGGACAGAGAAATGCTCACGCAATCTAATGTTTACTGATGACATCTTCAGTCACAGCAACAAAGAAGCTGAGCAACGCCTAAATGAGTTCAACAGTTTACCTTAAAATTAATAAAACGAAAACTCAGTACACGTTGCCTACAAATCGGCAAGGAAACGGTGGACGATCGACTCCCACAGTTTCAAGCGACCCTGGTCTCATGGATTGTACAACCTGAATGTCTGCATCTTGAGTTATTTCCAGTCGTCTTGATTGTGTGTCTTGCCACTGGTTCTCGGTAACTCAGGACGAGAGAGTGAGATTGATATCCAGCGCAGCTTCTTTCTCACTATAATCCAGATTCAACGCAAGTTACATCTTGAAAACGAGAACAGTCTGTTGATGTCGCCATCTTCGCTTGCGATGGGCAACTTACTTACTTACTTACAAGGGCAACTGCGGCTAGGAAATGATGCTGTCGAATAAGTGAATTATTACATTTACTTCGGCCAATATGTTATTAGCTCCCAGGATAATAAATGTGAGATTCCACGACGGATAGCAACAGCAGCAGGATAGTTCAGCTTAGGTCAAATCAAACACATACTTCATTAGATGAAGACAAGACGAAACCTCACACTTTCAACAACAGCATAATTATTCCAGTCATGGTATGCAGTTTCGAGTCATGGAAATTACGAAAAGCAGACGCAAAGAAAGCTTTCTTTTGCTCAAAGGGCCATGAATATTGACAGTTTCTCTTCTGGACAGAATTCCCAGTACATAAATCAGGTTTCAAATCTCCTTCAAAGAAGTCGTTGATACTACGTTGTTTACAAAATGCTGATGTTGTTGGGCATGTGGTGCGCATGTTTAATAATAAATGTACACGACAAGTGACGTCATGGCGGACCAACAACTTGAAGACTCTACTAAAGACGTCCACAAAGGATTTGGTCAGATTACTTAAGTAAAGCTTTTGGTCCATTATAGCCCATCAAGGCGCAAGACCGAATTTAGTTTTCAAAAACAAATGGCTACCTGAAAGAAAACACTTATTATGTTTGAGTGAAAACCAGAATTATATACATATATATATATATATGGTGTGTATGTATGTATGTATGTATGTATGTATGTATGTATGTATGTATGTATGTATGTATGTATGTATGTATGTATGTATGTATGTATGTATGTATATATATTTTTCACATCATCACGCGACATATTCTTTAAATGTATTCCTCACGGCTGCTCAATGTGGATCTCAGTTATGACGAATCAGCCCGCGTCACGCAATATACAAATGTAAATAAAGCATAAGAAATTAATATCTAACGAAAGTGGACCAAGTAACAAGTAACAGGAACCGCAATCTGACAAAACGACAAGATCGCGAAGTCAAGTCTTTGCAGTCTCGAGTGGGGCAAGTTCTACTTCGGTAGCTTGACCATGTCAGCAAAGTGAAAGAAGATCGGCAGTTATGGGATGCAAAGATTCAAGGATCTAAGCCCACAAAACCTTCCGAGGTCCGCTGGGAAGATAATATAAGACAGTCTAAAATAGACCGCAGACTAGACTGAAACGAGGCCAAAAGGAAGACAGCTGATAGAAAGTTATGTGGTGGTCTTTATGGCATTTCTCTAGATCCCTGAGTGGAAAAAGTGGAGAGGGGTTAACTTAGTGGTAGTATGTATGTTTATATGTATGTGTACGTGCGTGCCAGAGCGCTCGTGTATGTGTGTGGGAGTGAGTGTGTGTGTGGGAGTGTGTGTGTGTGTGTGTGTGTGTGTGTGTGACGTCAGAAAAATGGGGGAATGCTGTATGTTTTGTTTTTTGCATTTTGAATGGACCTTTTTTTTAATCTTCTTCGATCAACTGATGCTAAGCTTCTAGCCCGGTGAGGTTCACTAGATTGCGCGTTTTAGGTCCCACACTACTTTTAGAACATGGTCCGTCTCCTGGGTCAGATTGCCTCTCTTTGGTTTGAATAAGTAGGGCAGTCCTGCAGGATATGTTATGGTGTTTGCTTTGGTGCTCCGCAATCACACGCGGAGGTGTCTCTGAGATCTATTCTGGTGAAGTAATCCTTAAGTCTGCAATGTCTCGTTCTGAGTCTGAAGATCTTTGTCTGCCGATTTCTGCCAAGTTTGTCCATGCAGTCATTTTCAGGCTTATATTCTTTGTGCTGGTCTCTCGTTCCGTCCTCATGGATTGTATAATGAGTGTTTTGCTTCTTTATAGCGCTGTGGATGGGGAGTATACATGTCACCACCTCCGGCTTTTGCGAGCTCATCTGCTTTCTCGTTTACAAGAATCCCACAATGGGTTGGAATCCACTGTATGTCTAGATCTGTTGGTTGGGGGAGGGGGGGGGGGGGGGAACAGCATTCCGATGCTGTATTTCATTTCTTGTGAGAGTCTATTTTGTTTGGGGCTTGAGATGGCTTGGAGTACGTTTCTGGAGTCTGTTTGAATGACTGTTTTCCTTGCAGTTATGTTTTGGCTTATAAGAATCTGCGTTTCTGCATGTACAGCTTTTGCTTCAGCTGTGAAATTGGTACAGGTCTCTCCTATAAGTGTGGAGTGATTTTCTATGTCGCGGTTGAAGAGTGCAATGTAGATTCCACTGTCGCGGTTGAAGAGTGCAATGTAGATTCCACTGTCTTTTCTTGTTTTCTCTCACCGAGGCCGATCTAGCTGTGTACACGTGTGTCCAAAACAATGGCGGTTGCTGCTTGTTTTCTGTTTATTGGATGAACCAATTGGAAACTATTCCCTATTATTATGGAAGTTTTCGGGCGTGAAGTTTCCGGTATAAGTTCCCCAACAATATTTACTAAAATGAACACTCGATGTTTCATATCATGTCTGTTCAATACTAATGGTCAAGATATGTACAGTTGTGTACTTCCTTCCAAAAAAATTCTTCATGTAACTTCTTAATCCTATAGATTCATTAGGTGTCCTCATTTGTTTTGTCACATGAAGATTTGTTGGATTTAACTTAAGTTGTTTTTTGTATATGCACCTGAGTAAAACTTACGTGTGGAAATATGAACAATAAGTAAGCAAAATAAGACTAATAAACTTAAGCACATGCACAGCTGTAATTGGCAATTCATATACAAAAGAATGTTACCCATTTCACAGAAAGAAACAGGTTTTTTTTAAAAATCTCTAGTCGATGAAAAGCAGTCTGGTATTGGATCAACTCTTGAGTCAGACATCTCACGGAGCCTGGTATTGGTTCAACTCTTGAGTCAGGCATCTCACGGAGCCTTCGTTGCACAGTTTGACGAACCCTGGAATACGTCTCCTTTGTACATGATTTTTGATCATTGCTAAATGCACGATGGAGTTTATGCTTCTTCTCTAGCACACGCTGTATATCTTCGTAGTTTCTATCAAACCAACCCTGGTGATTGTGTGATGTAGTGTCAAGTGTTGTTGGCGGAGGTAAAGTATAACATTTGCCTAAATTTCACTCAGCTGCCCTCTATATCAACTGCAAGGCAAAGGCCGCCGTCCATCGTAGACAATGATGGCCTAATTTATTTTTCTAGCGGTATTTTTAGTAAGAATTAACTGCGCTACTTTTTATCCTGGCTCTCTTGTCTCGTGCCGCCCGACCCCCGTGGCAAGTCAAAGACAAGACAACTAGGGGGCGATTACGAGATACAGCGGACTCCGCATCGGGCACCCGTGAAAAATACGGCGGAGTCCGGAGTCGAACCCACACCACTTGATCACGAGGCCGACGGTTTAACCACTTCGCAACGGAATCCCCTGAATATATCAACTGCAGTGTCCAAATTAATGGTGTCAAATTGGCTGGCTATTTTGTCTGCAAGAACTTCTATGGTGCTGGTGTTGTCCAGCTTGATGATGTTAAGTCACTTGTTAACTTTAACACCATGTGAGCGTCTTAGAGCCTGGATCCTAATGTTAAGCTTGAAGATCAACTATCTGTGATATGTCCAGCAGTCTGCACCCCATATGTCCTTGGTGACCCGAACATACTCGCTGTCACGTACGGGTATTAGATGATCACTGATTATCTGATATTAATAACACTTACGGGTATTAGAATAACACTGACTTCATGATACTGATATCACTTACGGGTTTTAGAATAACACTGACTTCATGATACTGATATCACTTACGGGTTTTAGAATAACACTGACTTCATGATACTGATATCACTTACGGGTTTTAGAATAACACTGACTTCATGATACTGATATCACTAACGGGTTTTAGAATAACACTGACTTCATGATACTGATATCACTTACGGGTTTTAGAATAACACTGACTTCATGATACTGATATCACTTACGGGTTTTAGAATAACACTGACTTCATGATACTGATATCACTTACGGGTTTTAGAATAACACTGACTTCATGATACTGATATCACTTACGGGTTTTAGAATAACACTGACTTCATGATACTGATATCACTTACGGGTTTTAGAATAACACTGACTTCATGATACTGATATCACTTACGGGTTTTAGAATAACACTGACTTCATGATACTGATATCACTTACGGATATTGGAAGAACAGCGATTACATTATACTGATATCAATACAGCTGAGAAAGAGATAAAGAGAAAGAGGAGAGAAAGAGAGAGAGAGAGAGTGAGAGAAAGCTAGAGAATGGAAGAGGGAGGTGAAGCAGGGTACGAAAGAGACAGGATAAACACTAGCATCAATATGTCACTTAGAGTTAGTACAATAATAGTCATACAGTTGTTGTGTAGACCGTATAGGAGAGGGAACTATCGTTGAGTCAGACAAAATAGGATGATACTATGTTAGTCAGGATCAGGGGAAACATACTGATCAGGCTATGTTATTCAGGGTCAGGTGAAACATACTGATCAAGCTATGTTAGCCAGTATCAGACAAAATATACTGACCAGGCTATGTTAGTCCGGGTCAGGTAAAACGTACTGATCAAGATCCCCCACCACACTTCCAAGCATTTCATCTCAGGAACAGGTTGTTTCATCTCAGTCTGGCTAACGAGGTGAGACTCGGACTGTGATTTCCATAGTGGCTTACTTAGAAGCCTCGAATTACACTAAATCCAGGAGAATGAGCGTCTACCTTCCCAACTATGTCTCGGGATGTGAGAAGAGCCACTGTAACCGGCCAACAAAGAAAGTTGTTAAGATTAATTAACTTCAGTACGAGTGGTATTAGTAACACCAATAACATATATGCATATGTATATGCATCTTTATAGTACAAGAGATATAGAGAGATATTGAGAGGCAGTGAGAGAGAGAGAGAGAGACAGAGAGAGAGAAGAACAACAAGTTAGAATAGAGATTATGATTGAGTGTATGTCTATGTGTGTTAGCAATGAACATGATGATATGCACCCATATTATTAAAGAGATAATAAGAGAGAAATAGAGAGAGAGAGAAGAAGAAGAAGAAGAAGAAGAGAGACATATATATATATATATATATATATATATATATAATCCCAGAGATGGCAGAAGAGCGAAGGGTATCTATAATACGCTGACACATTCAGTTTTATATTTAGAGAATTCACTCTTTTCTAGCCTCTCTAAACATCATAATATGTTAACGTATTTCTTCAAACTAGATCTGCTTTTGACATTTTGAATTCAGCCCCAACTCGTTGTCTTTTGATAATCCCGCTACCTCTTTAATTGCGCCATTATTGTTAACACGATTTTCCCTTTACAATATTTTTCTCGGATACATTTTGTTTTGTAAGAATTCGATGTCATTGCTCCCTGAGCAGACACATAAGTGCTCAGACCTTGTCTGGAAATGGCGAGGAGTGCAGATAATGGTGGTTCCTATAGCTCGATGGTTGTACACACTGCTGAGCTTCTGTCTGCTCGACTCCCTTATGATTTCAAAATTCCTGGTTCACCAACTGCAGTGTCTTCATACAAATGACGGTCAATGATCAATTTTGAAATGGAATATGTATCTATTGTCGAAATTCGTACTGCGGGTGCCCTGGGCTCAGAATGCCAGCTCTTTCCTTCCTACAAATATCAGCATGGCCAAGACAGTAAATCCACACAAGTTTCCGAATGTTCAAGGCCTCAATGTCCCCTATCCATTCAAGATACAGCCAGCTCTTTCCTTCCTACAAATATCAGCAGGGCCAAGACAGTAAATCCACACAAGTTTCCGAATGTTCAAGGCCTCAATGTCCCCTATCCATTCAGGATACAGCCAGCTCTTTCCTTCCTACAAATATCAGCATGGCCAAGACAGTAAATCAACACAAGTTTCCGAATGTTTAAGGCCTCAATGTCCCCTATCCATTCAGGATACAGCCAGCTCTTTCCTTCCTACAAATATCAGCATGGCCAAGACAGTAAATCCACACAAGTTTCCGAATGTTCAAGGCCTCAATGTCCCCTATCCATTCAGGATACAGCCAGCTCTTTCCTTCCTACAAATATCAGCAGGGCCAAGACAGTAAATCCACACAAGTTTCCGAATGTTCAAGGCCTCAATGTCCCCTATCCATTCAGGATACAGCCAGCTCTTTCCTTCCTACAAATATCAGCAGGGCCAAGACAGTAAATCCACATAAGTTTCTGAATGTTCAAGGCCTCAAGGCCCCCTATCCATTTAGGATACAGCCAGCTCTTCTGCACATTCCGAATGAAGAATTGAGAATCTCGCTTATACAACAAACAAGCTGAATACAAATAAAAATGTCAATTGAATTGTCATCATGGCGTGGGTCTTTTGTTGGTCCATAAATGTATCACAATAAGTGTGCAAACAAGAGCAAGTCATTCATGAATGTTCTTGTTTTCTTCACTCTCAGCGAGATGTCTATTGTTGCGGGTTCATAGCGGCTCTTCCTACATTCAATAGTAGAATGGAGAATGTGAACTTGTGTCCTCCTCGCTGTAGTGCAATACATGCCTTCTCAGCTGGCTCGGCACAGCGAGGAATGCGGCATCGATCACTGCTTTGTTGGCTAAGGCTGAGAGTTATGTGTTGCACGCTTTATTTAATTTGATAATACCGTTGTCCTTTTGCGAATATATTTTTTTCTCATTTTTTGACAAACTTTTTCATATCCTAGAGAGCTTAAGTGATGTACACACTCTATACTAGTGCGCCCTGTTGAGCTATGTAATTTTGACGGATCCTCGATACAAACAATTACACTTCTATGGTCACAAATTTTTAAATACATGTCTTTTTTGTTTAAATAAAAAATTGCAACGAAAAACTTTTTTTTTCATTTTCAACTTGTTTTGTTTATAAATCTGTTTCAAATTGCACGGAGAAGATATGAGGCAACGTCTTGGTCAGGCTGGTCCATCTGAACCCACCCTAACCTTTTTGCAGCCAAGTAACTCAGGACACATACGTAGCCACCATCAGATGGACAGACCAGTAGGTTATCAATAGGAAGACATACCGCACCTTTATAACAACAAAGGAATCTACTTTTGGTGAATTCTCAGTCAATGACTGACAATCAAGCAAGTGACCATTAGGTTTGATTACGTCATTCAAGGCTGTGAGGACAGTGTGGGCTAGTGGTTAAGTGCCACGGCAGGAGGAAGCAGACCCGTACATAAAATGACTACTGAAGTCGGATGCACTGGGCTGACAGGCGCAAAATAAAAACATAGTGCAACGCACACCGCTTTGGGAAATAGAGAAATAAGGCGAACGGAAAAAAAATGTCAAATAAAAAATTCAAGGCTGTAACAACGTCTTATTCAGTTGGTTTATCTTTTCGTTCCAGGTGAAGCAAGCCAAAACAGCTGATCCCTTACTGGAATCGTGTATTCGAGTATTTAAAGTGTCGATATCATAGCAACGTTTTAACATGATGAGCTGCAAACATCCATTACAACACTCAATAGTAGCCCTTTATGACATGCTTGGAAGAGTATATTGATGCTATTCATTTCAACCCGATGACGTCTAAGCGTCTCAATACTTTAACATCGTGCTATTACCAAAATGCGTACATTGTGCCTGTCAATATTCCGCTATGCTTGTGAGACATGGACAGTTACAGCTGATCTTCAGAGAAGGATACAGGTCTTGGAGATGAGGTATTTCTGAAGACTTTTAAACGTCACGTACAAAGATCGAGTTACAAATGAGGAAATGCGAGATAGAATTACAACAGCATAGCGCCTTTTGAAGACCTCTTGTATACTGTCAAAAGAAAGAAACTCGCTTGATACGGTTACATATCGAGATCAAGCAAATGGTCTTGCAAATTCGATCCTGCACGGAAAGGTGCAAAGGCAGATGACGAAGAGGCCGTCCCAAAAAGAGGTGGGAGGACAACATAAGAGAATGGGCCAATCTCCGACCAGAAGAGGCTCAGGCAGTGGCCGCTGACAGAGAAGGGTGGCGTGGAATTGTGAGGATGTCTTCATGTGTGCTCCAACGACCTCACCGGTTACAGGATGACCTGACAGGACCTGATTACCAAAAATAATCAGGGGTGGGGTGAAGGGCTGTTACTTCAAAGTGTCGTCCTCCTGTTAACATTTTTCCTTCCAGACATGGACTTCTTCTTCGTCGTTCGTTCTCTCACTCCCACTACCACACCCTGAAAAGGACTACATAGGTAGCAGGGTGTAGTCCAAAGAACGAAATTTGTTACGTCGCAGTTTACAGAATAGCTGCGATATTTGCACCTTTCGGTCCAACACATCCGAATTCAGCTCGGCATGTTTGGGTACTGGATTACTCTACCCTTCGCTCCCTTCTTCTTCGTCAGTCTGTTCTGTTGAAGACTGTTATCTGGATCACCGCGCCGAGGTGTAGAAGGGTCTTGTCAGCTCTGGATCGCTAGCCCTGACGCTAGCAGTCAGCTATAGGTGGCTGATTGCGACAGGTCCTGAAATGCTCAGCATCTTGATCTCAGACATTGACTTGAACCCACCACTATGTTATCAACTTCGGACTTTCATTAAATTAAAACTGTATATACTTACCATTAAAACTGTATATACTTATTATTAAAACTGTATATACTTACCATTAAAACAGTATATACTTATTATTAAAACTGTATATACTTACCATTAAAACAGTATATACTTATTATTAAAACTGTATATACTTACTACTAAAACTGTATATACTTACTATTAAAACTGTATAAACACTATAACAACTGTATATACTTACTATTAAAAACCCCCTACCTATTTGGATTTATTTCCCATCAATACGGTATGCAGGAAGGATATTAGGGTTGAAAAATAAAGGCGGCTTGTCCCTGCAGTAGCCATGCAGTGCATGGGCCAGGTTTTTATTTTTATCTCCTATTGAAAAAACACCTTGAAAAATGACGTATAAATTGAGGTGCAGAGGTCATCAACCAATTCTCTATAAGGAGACCTGTCCTGTACATTTTTCTCGAATTCTTTCCAGCTCCTTCCTGTTCGCTCTTTGAATCAGAATGTATGTCTCTTTTCCATATGTTCTATTGCCAATCCATGCAGCCTTTCATGACAGGGATTGCCGGAGGATACTGTTTCTGCTCAATATTTTCTGTTCCACCTGCATCTGTTCTGTTTTCTCCCAGTGGCTTTGATTTGTAACTCTGTCGAACCATCGCAGGCCCGGAACTTTTCTTGGAGATTTATTGACAAAAAGGCAAAGGCAAAGGCCGCCGTCCATCGTAGACGATGATGGCATAATTAATTTTGCTTTTTATCCTTACTCTCTCGTCTCGAGCCGCCCGACCCCAGTGACAAGTCAAGGACAAGACGACTAGGGAGCGACTACGAGATGCAGGGGACTCCGCATCAAGCACCTGTGAAAAAGACGGCGGAGTCCGGAGTCGAACCCACACCACCATTTATTGACAAAGCCTTGCAATCTCTTAACACTGAATTTAGTCATCCGACATGCTTCCGTTTCTAATAAAAGGACCGACTTCACATTAGAATTGAAAATCCTTAGTTTGGTTTGCATTCGGATCATTTAGAGTTCCATATGTTTTTCGGCATGCCAAAGGCCACTCTTGATTTTTGTATCCTGGCTTTTGCATCCTCGATTGCACAGCCTTTCTTTTTAATAGTGCGTTCTGTGCATTTGAAGCTCTCTACCTCCTCCAACAGATGGCAATCAATACTATGAAAATAACGGAAATATTGTTAAGCTTCAATTGCGTATAAAAACTGCACTATTATTTGAAATCAATGTGTTTTAAAAAGGGTTATATTGACCAAAATATTCCATGCTTTTTGTACTTGGATAAAAGTGTTAAGGACAAGTAAAATATGTTTAAGTATGAATGAAAGGGATGCAGGAATATTCAAATACTAAACAGGGAGCAAACCACCACTAGAAGATCTTCTTAGTTCTTAGTTCAATCCGTTCTTCGCCAAGTGATGGTCACCCTTGAGCGGAACCCAACTCAGCATCTGTCGGTGGCACGTGTCGTCAAATGGGATAGTCGACTGTTTGTTGTGGCGTCGTGTGTGTTGTGCTTTTCTAATGAATCTCGCTAACAAATTGGGTGCCGTTCCCAATATCTATTTTTATTTCTCGGGTACCACATGGTGGTTATAGTACTTCATCTTTTGTCTTGTCTTCTAGCTAAATGGTCATACAAGACTATACGATTTAGTAAACTGTATTCACTGTGTATAGATATAAACAAAAAAGAAGTATACTGTTCACTCTTATTTTTAAATTTACATATAACACATTTTACGACAGGTAGATGAAATTCCAGAACTCATTTTTGTTAAAGCCTAAATAAATTCAGATATACGTCTGGCATAGCACTACTGACTGAATTGATGATTCGTGTAAAGAACAAAAACTATGTGTACGGATTAAACAGCAGCGTAGAGAAAACAAAAACCATGACGATTAACAAATTATACTCTCCATCTACCCAAACATGGCGCATGGTGATGATAAGCAAAACCATTGATTCTTCCATTAGAGAAGTTATTAAGTTGTTTGAGGCAATTGACAGGACGCCAACAGCACAACAATAAAGTCATCCTCATGTGTATTACATGAAACATTGTCTTACACGACAGGTAGAACGCAGATAAACCAGCAACGCTATGCAGGAGCAATTATGGTTCACATAAATAGCACTAAAGGGAACACGCAGACAACTTAGAAAATATTTAAAAAACAATTTATAAGAAGATTCATTGAACAGATAATGCGCGTTGTATTAAGAAATGACACAACTCGGGTTAAAAGAGAAAAAACATCAACACATTGCGACACAAGTAAGAGAGCATGATCTTTCAATTTAGGACTCAACCAACCAGACTTACTCATTGTATAAACTAGTTAGACCAAACATACGAACGTAACTCCCATAAATATACCCATTCAAATGAGACGGTGCAAAAAGTGCGGTAAGGCACTCACCTCTCAAAGTGATGACCTAATTTTTTTTTAAGTTGTCAAAATGTCTTTTTTTTCTATATAATTTCCTGTAACGGTTATGCACTTATTCCAGCGTTTAAGTAATTCTTTGAAAAGCTTCAGCTTATGAAGATTTGTGAGTATGTCGGAACCAATCCAGGACAGCCTGTTTTACTTCGTCATTGGTGCTGAAATGCTGATCTCCCAGAAATTCTTGTAGGGGTTCAACCAGGTTAAAATTGCTTGGAACGGAGTCTGGACTGTAAGGTAAATGTGGCAATACCTTTCAGCCGAGTTTCTTCAGATGGCACATGATGCGGTGAGCCGTATGATGGCGAGCATTATCTTGTAAGAGCAGGACGCCCTTTGTGATCAAACCCGGCAGTTTTTTTTCCTCATACGGTTATGCACATCACTCAAAATGCGTATGTACTGTTCACTGCTGATAGTGGCACCACGTGGTTGAAAATCAATAGGAATGATGCAAAGTTTGTCCCAGAAAACAGTTGCCATCACTTTACCTGCAGACGTAATTGTCCGAAATTTGTTGGGCGGTGATGATTGCATATTTTTCCACTGATTGGATGCTAGTTTCGATTCAGGAGTATAATGATGCGCCCAGGTTTCGTCACATATAATTAACCGATCCAAAAGGGCATGCCCTTCCCTATCATAACGTTCCTTCATTTCAGTGCAGGCTTGAACGCTTCTCTTCCTGTCAAAAGCGGAAAGCTGTCTTATCACACAACGTGCACCAACCTTCCCAAAATGCAAATGTTCATGAATAATAAAGTTCACAATGACAGAGAAAGACTTGCCTTTTGTGTAATTTTGCAACAGTTTATGCGTCGATTTTCCAGGATTAGGCGTTCCACAATCTGGATATTCACAGGAATGACTGTGATGGGTTGAGAGCCACCACAGACGTGATCATCACTCACGGATGTACGGCCTTCACTAAAGTGTTTACATCATTCAAATGTCTTATTGTGGCTGAGTATCTCGTCACCGTATTGTGTTTGCAGTCTTCTCTAAATTTCCGCAAGTTTCACGTCTTCTTTCACAAGAAACGTTACCACAATACGCTGCTCCATGCAAACACTAACAGTGCTGCTCGCCATTTGTTTTTAAATGTCAAGTGACTGGCCCATGGTAAGTGGGGCACCTAGCAGTAAAAGGACACAAGTGCCACTAACTAATGATAGTAGTTCCTGAACGATATTACCCAATCAGATTCTTTGTTGTTTGCGAATGCCGACAACGAGTAGGTTACTCTTTTGTGCGCTCAGAAAATGGCGTTAAGTAGAGGGTTGCAGTAGCTTTCCTCACATACCGAGCTCAGAGACTAAATAGATTTGGAAAAGGGAGACTAAAGCGGAGAAATTTTGTAGAAATAGCCAAAGCAAAGATGAGCGAAGACCCTATGAACACCATGACAACACCAAAACCCATCCCTACTGTACGCAAGCCCACCTAGAAGCAGCATATCGTTCCAGAGGTGGTAAAAAATGTACCAGGTATTGGAAATAAGAACAGCCAGACTGAAAAATAAAGAAGAGACATAACCCTGAGGTACATAGCGAAAAACTACTCAAGCATGGAGTGGACTCATGCATACACCGACGGTTCTGCAACAAACACAACACAGAATGGAGGGGGAGGGGTATTCCTGAGCCAACCAAATAGAAGAAAAATAACACTGTCAGTGGCAACTGGACAATTCTCAAGCAATTTCAGAGCGGAGGCAGAGGCATTGAAGGTTGCAGTAGAAGCAATGCTGACAGGCAAAAGCAATGAACGCCATATAGTCCTGTTTACAGATGCCCTGTCCGTGGTTACAGCACTAAAAATCAAGAAAAATCCAGAACTTAATGATTTAAGAGCAGTACTCTGTCAACTGTGCCAGCAGTCCGCACCAAAATAAGTAGTGGTACAGTGGGTTCCATCCCACTGTAACATCCAAGGCAACGAGGAGGCAGACAGTGGCAAAAGAAGGTGCAAGACTACCACGACCACATTTTAGTGTGACCTACGAAGAGTCCAAACAATTTTTAGGGACAGATACATGGCCAAATGGGAAACAGAGCTTACTGGCTACACAAAAAATGATGCCTACTACCAGCTGAACAGAAGAGAGCAGGTCGTGGTCTTCAGACTCCGCACAGGCCACAACAGACTGACGTACCATCTATTCAATAAATTAAAGATAGGTGGTACTGACGAATGCTCGTGTGGCACAGGGAAAATGACCGCTGAACATCTGCTGCAAAATTGCCCGACCTACGTTGACCAGAGAAAGCAGATGTGGCCATCACCAGTGGCAACACTAGACAAGCTCTATGGCAGTGTCGACAGCCTCAGGATGACAGCTGCTTTCTTTGAACAAATACAAGTTGACGTCTGACAGCGTACGAAGAAGAAGAAGAAAATACACAAAGATTCCGGCGGACCACTCGGTATATATATA
Source organism: Ariolimax columbianus (assembly GCA_036924085.1). Lineage (NCBI taxonomy): Eukaryota > Metazoa > Mollusca > Gastropoda > Stylommatophora > Arionidae > Ariolimax > Ariolimax columbianus. The sequence goes on along the minus strand of JAVGWX010000001.1, from coordinate 107,076,440 downwards.
ATATATATATATATATATATATATATATATATATATATATATATATATATATATATATATATATATATGTGTGTGTGTAAATGCAGAAGCGAGAAATAAATAGCAACTATGTTTTTTTTTTGGATAGCTGGAGCTGATGTTTACAATAGTTGGCCATTATATGATGAACCTGAAAAGAAATCCAACTTTTCATAACTAGCTACGTCATGTCAGGAAGGCGTAGGGATACTAATGCAACCCCGAACGTGACGATACGACGCATTCACCATTGAAAGTAACGTTTATTGAAAGCGAAATTAAGGCCAGTGATGGTATTTCCGCAATTTAAATATAAAACGCTGTTTATATCGACGAATGACCTGACAAACTAGTTCAGTTTCTATCACAGGTGTGCGGCAAGGATACTACTCGTGTCGGCAATCATGTGGGAAGGATAATATACGCTCATACCTATAAACCACCAAATTGAATGTAGTCCTTTTTGCAAAAAATCAGAGTATAGTGCACCCAGAGAAAAACACCCGTCAAATGATCAGAGTATAGTGTACCCAAAGAAAAATACCCGTCACATGATCATCAGAGTTTAGTGCACCCAAAGAAAAACACTCGTCAAATGATCAGAGTATAGTGCACCCAAAAAAAATCACCCGTCAAATGATCAGACTATAGTGCACCCAGAGAAAAACACCCGTCAAATTATCAGAGTATAGTGCACCCAGAGAAAAATACCCTTCAAATGATCAGTGAATAATAAATCCACAGGAAAATATCGTTTAAATGATCAGAGTGTGACACACCCAGTGTAAAACATCCTTCAAATGATCAGAGTGTGACACACCCAATGTAAAACATCCTTCAAATAATCAATGTGATACACCCAGTGTAAAACATCCTTCAAATGATCAGAGCGTGACACACCCAGTGTAAAACATCCTTCAAATGATCAATGTGATACACCCAGTGTAAAACATCCTTCAAATGATCAATGTGATACACCCAGTGTAAAACATAATTCAAATGATCAGAGTGTGACACACGTAGTGTAAAACATCCTTCAAATGATCAATGTGACACACCCAGTGTAAAACATCGTTCAAATGATCAGAGTGTGACACACCCAGTGTAACACATCCTTCAAATGATCAGAGTGTGACACACGCAGTGTAAAACATCCTTCAAATGATCAATGTGATACACCCAGTGTAAAACATCCTTCAAATGATCTATGTGATACACCCAGTGTAAAACATCCTTCAAATGATCAGAGCGTGACACACCCAGTGTAAAACATCCTTCAAATGACCAATGTGACACACCCAGTGTAAAATATCGTTCAAATGATCAGAGTGTGACACACCCAGTGTAAAACATCCTTCAAATGATCAATGTGATACACCCAGTGTAAAACATCCTTCAAATGATCAATGTAACACACCCAGTGTTAAACATCCTTCAAATGATCAATGTGATACACCCAGTGCAAAACATCCTTTAAATGATCAATGTGACACACCCAGTGTAAAACATCCTTCAAATGATCAATGTGATACACCCAGTGCAAAACATCCTTTAAATGATCAATGTGACACACCCAGTGTAAAACATCCTTCAAATGATCAATGTGATACACCCAGTGCAAAACATCCTTTAAATGATCAATGTGACACACCCAGTGTAAAACATCCTTCAAATGATCAATGTGATACACCCAGTGCAAAACATCCTTTAAATGATCAATGTGACACACCCAGTGTAAAACATCCTTCAAATGATCAATGTGACACACCCAGTGTAAAACATCCTTCAAATGATCAATGTGATACACCCAGTGTAAAACATCCTTCAAATAATCAATGTAATACACCCAGTGTAAAACATCCTTCAAATGATCAGAGCGTGACACGCCCAGTGTAAAACATCCTTCAAATGATCAATGTAATACACCCAGTGTAAAACATCCTTCAAATGATCAGAGCGTGACACGCCCAGTGTAAAACATCCTTCAAATGATCAGAGCGTGACACGCCCAGTGTAAAACATTCTTCAAATATATCTTAAAGCGATTCGTTCTACAGGGACAACATGAAAATGGGCACATCACAAAATGAAAGATATGAAATTCAGTAAAAACAGAAAAGTCATTTCATGTGCAAGTCAAAAACACAGACCATCATCAAATTAAATAAAGACGACGGAATAGACATGGCGAGAGGGAAGGGGAGACTAGCGTCTGGTCAGGCAGAACATGCTGATCCGACATGTTAGTCAAGGTCATGTAAAATATGCTAGCCAAGACCCACACCTCTCTTCCACGCAAGTCTCTCTGGAGACGGACTGTTTCCATGGAAGCTTGGCTAACAAAGTGTGGGATCTACGTAATCCCCGATGTAGTCAGCGACAAGCAGATGAAGCCAAGTATAGCACATTCACGTGAATGACTATGACCCCCTTTATCAGCGCGCTCGGGATGTAAGGAAAACTACTGCAACCCGCAATTTAAACACATTTTCCAGGGCGTACAAAGAGTAATTTTGCTCATTGTGCAGCAGCAACAATAAATATAAAACACGAAACATATACATATATATAAATATATATATATATACACACATTTATATATATATATATATATATATATATATATATATATATATATATATATATATATATATATATATATATATATATATGTATGTAGCTCTCTATTTGTGAAAGGTAAGTTCGTAAGTGACACGATATGTCCACGCATGTCGTCGACCTTTCTAAAACATAAATTAGAATTAGAAACCCTAGCTTCGAAAGTGATACGCGTGGGCAGGTAACAGGACAATGTTAGAATTATATCCGCAACATGAGATTTATACTCTGGTATTGTATGTGATTTCTGTGTGTTTGATGTAGTGGTTGACCTCAAGTGTTTGTGTAAAATAGATTAGGTTCCAGTATAATGAAGGGGTGTATAGGTGGGTTATGTGGGTGGAGGGATAAAAAAAACGAAGTGGAGAAAAAGATTACTTGACATTTGTTTAATAAAATGAAATGTGTTATATTGAAGTACTTTGTTCAACTCCTAGTTGATATGAATTCCAGGGCCCCTGTTGGCAATCAAATGGGTCACAAATTGGTCACATCTCTGAGTTGTATCCAGGGAGGAACGAATACTGCAACTGTAACCTACATAGCAAGGTTACTTATTAGGACTAAAGATAATATAGTTACATCCTTACCTGCAGGAATAATACACAACACAATGAGTACAAGCTCAATTCAGAACGTTGTTCTATCTTCTCACCTCACACTCTGTTTCATTTGACTCTGTCCAACAATCACACTCTTACACAACTCTGTCCAACAATCACACTCTTACATAACTCTGTCAAACAATCACACTCTTACACAACTCTGTCCAACAATCACACTCTTACACAACTCTGTCCGACAATCACACTCTTACATAACTCTATCAAACAATCACACTCTTACACAACTTTCAAAACGCTCTCAGGGTGAGGCCCTTCCATTGCATTTTGGTTTAGTTGACCTCTGAGAGCGCCTTAACTAGCATATATACATACAGACGCACACATGCATCCAAGCATTGGTTAGTATGTCCTGATATCACCTGACTGGCTGCGGCCTGGAATGGAAAGGAACGTGTTTCCGCCAGTAGAATAGAGGCAAACACTTTTACAATACACATACAAAAATATATTCGTTATAGATACGATGTCATTAGTGCAAGTCCTCAAAAATAACAAACTGCAATAGCTTAACTTAGCAAACCAAAAGCAAAGAGGAAGCTAGTATTACAGTAAATACCATCATACTGTGACATACCAGGAAATGAGAGAGCAGCACGATAACGAAAAGAACAAACTAGCACGGACAGGCAGCAGACAGCTGAACGTATCCTATAAAACTATGTTTAGGCAATTGCGAACTGAGCATTAGCTCACGGAGACGAACCTACCCATAAAGCTGTTTGAAGATTCCTTGAAGAACTCGCCACCACAGCAGCGACATTTATTCATAGAACTAGGGTTCACGTGTAAACAATAACAAATATAACGAACGAGAAGAAGAAGAAGAAGAAGATTTCATTTCATAAAAAATTGATACTGCAACCATCACAGCGAATGCATTGCTACAATCTCCCTGTCAAAAGGTCAGCATCAGTGATCGCGCTAATTTATGTATGTATTGAAAAGAAGACATAAAGAAGTTAGAATTTACCATATTAATTAAATTAAACGTTACCTAAATGTTTTCTACTGCGGGTTGTGGGCGGGGCCCAAGTAATTTGCCCTGGTGTCCTAAGTAAGATCAAGTGACGGTACTTCCCCCTAATCGCCCCATTTAGCTTTCATTCTATTTCAATACCAAGATTTTGCTAAAATAGTAACAATTCAATACCCAGACAGTACAGTTAACACAGACAAGCTGCTACCCAAACACAGTACAGTTAACACGGACAAGCTGCTACCCAAACACAGGGCAATTAATATGGACAATGTACTACTAAAACACAGTACAGTTGACATAGACAAGCTATTAACAAAACACATAGTGCAGTTAGCGGGGACAATCCGCTACCAAAACACTGTACAGTTAACATGGACACGCTGCTATCCAAACACAATACAGTTAATATGGACAATGTTCTACTCAAACACAGTACAGTTGAAATAGACAAGCTATTCCCAAAACACAGTACAGTTAACATGGACACGCTGCTACCCAAACACAGTATAGTTAACATGGACAATGTACGACTCAAACACAGTAGAGTTAACATGGACACGCTGCTACCCAAACACAGTACAGTTAATATGGACAATGTTCTACCCAAACACAGTACAGTTAATATGGACAATGTTCTACTCAAACACAGTACAGTTGACATTGACAAGCTATTCCCAAAACACAGTACAGTTAGTAGGGACAATCCGTTACCGAAACACGGTAAAGTTAGCATGGATCAAACAAGGAATGCAAAGACCACACGTATTTAAATTTGTAAATCAGAGGTCAATCAGAAAATTGAGCATTATTTTTATATTCTTGTAAGTTCAAAGACCATTATATAGTCAAGGGGTCATCATGTCCCAGACTTGTGCAGATGGCGGTAAGATTAGACATTTTTATATTTAAGGCCGTCTAAACATGTAATTCTGTAAACAACTGTTATTCTTATTTGTTACTGTTTCATGGTGTCAATTTCTATTATTACCATAAACACGTGCTTGTTACGCTGAATAGTTAAATAAACCAGCCCTGTGTGGTAGTGACACTAGCGAAATTAGTGTAACTTAAATGTCAGCTGTAAACTTAAATGTCAGCTGTATTTTTTATTCTGATAAAAATACGCGTAGGCTTTAAATTTAAAGACCAAATTGCATTTTTTTAAGGAGCCCAACAGACATTAGCACAGACATATATATATATAATGGACCTGATAGTTGTAACGATGGCATAGCTAAAGATTTACAGCCTGTACTTGGTTCTTTAAATTAAAGAATATAGGAAATAAATATTTGAGGGATAGAGGTGGTGCTGAGACGTGTCATTTTACAGCTGTCTTATTTGGATTTTCTGTTGGGACAGAGTGGTCTCGAGGTAAGACGTCAGCATCGGGTGGTGGAGGTCGCGGGCTCAAATCATGGTGGAGACCTGGATTTTTTTCACATGGGCTTTCTTGTATTTCCCTAGATCTCTGGATAGTAGAGATCGGACTCCCGCGTACAGTATGGAGCACGTTAAAAATCAGTCGGTGGTTAGAAATCGAAAAGAATGCTTAACGGACGCTGACCGGGCAAAATCAAAAATAATTTGTAAAATTTACTTAATCTATTACAGGATCCTCGCCGTGTTACAGAGTTGGTGCATTGTGCTGAGATTCTCACAAGAATATGGAGAACAACAGAGCACCTATAGGTTAAACTGTGAACAATGACGTTGATTCTTTAACTAAACTAAAACTGTGGGGAGGGAAGGGGGTGTAACCAAATCTCTTACACACTGTCTTGTTTTTATTAGCTGTAATACAGGTACCCTATTATAATGGTGGGTTCACTAGAGTGTGATATTATCAGGGCGCGAACGATGTATCTTTGCAGTGAGAAGGAAGGGATTTAATCTATCTTCCACTCATTTGCTTACATGAGGTGAGAATATTTATATAAAAAAAAGCTTCCCCTAAAATTTGAAATACGCTATGCTAGAATGTACGTGTTAATGAGAAAAAAAGTTTGTAATTGTTATATAGGGCCATTACTGAGATATGGAACAGAATGGAGGACAACTACAAGTAATTAATTTCTTAATTACCTTAATTGAATCGCCTTTCCGCTCTATCTGAAGCAACGTCTTTCACTGTGTCTAACACCTTTTACAAGAAGCTGGTAACCCAGCACTTGCAGAGGTAGGTTTCACAGCAATAATTATACATGCTGATGTTTCTAGAGCAATGCATACCCCTCTTCAGTCGTCTTTTACAACATGATTTGGAAGATGGCAGTGGTTCAATTTATTTCAACTCAAAATGATGCTAAACTGTTTCACCAAGAAACACCTGTTTCATGACAGTGTGATAACATGCGGAAAGTTAGTCACAAATATATGAGCGCCAGCCTTGTACGAGATGTGTGTGTGTGTGTGCGAACTCTCAAACTATCTATTATTTATGACAGTAAGTCAGTATGTAGGTCACAAAATGATATTCCATAGCTGAAAATGCAGTTGATAGTTTCTAACAACAGCAATAGGGCCTTTTGAAGATCTCTTGGCAAACTGTCAAAAGAAGGAAACTCGCTTGGTACGGTCACATATCGAGATCAAATGGTCTTGCGAATATGATCCTCCAAAGAAAGGTTCATGGCAGACGACGAAGAGGCCGTCCCAAAAAGAGATGGGAGGACAACATAAAAGAATGGACCAATCTCCGACCAGAAGAGTCCCAGGCAGCGGCATTTGACAGAGAAGGGTGGCGTGGCGTTGTGAGGATGTTTTCATGTGTGCCCCAACGACATCACCGGTTACGGGATGACCTGACCTGATCTGAGTTTCTAAAGGGGGCATTAGGTGACAGCAGCATCCATCTTTGTGATTACTTCATGTAGCAGACGTTAGGTGTGGTACGCATGCGTAGTTCAGATATGAAAATGGCATCCGTGCTCACACAGTGTACAATCAAAGTACAGTGTGCTGTAGTGCTGTTTTTTGTTTTTTTTAGGCAAATGACTTTTTGCCAAAAATATTCATACGATAATACTGCTTGTTTACGGTGCGAAGTGTTATTGGCGTAAAGCGGTGCATTAGCGGATCGATAAATTTTCAGAAGGTTGTTCAAAAATTGCTGATGAAGCCCGAGCTTGTCGTCCCGTTGAGATAGCAACAAAAGCATATGTGCGACGCGCAAGGGAAAAGATTTAATTTGACAGTTGAGAACTGATAGACAGTAAAATAACTGCAGGAGCGTGTTCGCATAGTTTAACCTACAGCATTATGTATGATTGAGTGAATTTCCAGAAATCGTATTGACGATGAATACCCAGGCGACTGACGAACACAGAATGATCCGAATTGGTCTGTCCCTGCAATGATTAAGCAATGTGATAAGTGTAACAATGTTAGTGGTAATTATATCGAGAAATCAGAGACAATGAAGTACAATAATAAATGGCTTTCACGTTTAATGTATCTGTTCATTTAAATACCCTTAGTGGCCTATTTGCTGACTTGCCTTCTTATGCGTTATAACTGACTACAAAGTGTGGGAGCCAAGACTAATGGCAGATAAAAACTATAAATGTACAAATAGTTATAAACAGTATGGTCATCTTTTTCTAGACAATTGCTATCAACGTGTATTTTGTTTTCTTTTTCTAGCATTATAATTTTTTTTAATGAATTTTGTTATGTAACTTATGTATCTGTCTCCCAGTAATAGTGTTTTAACCTGCATTAGTTAGGTACTTCCGAAATCAAAGCATCAGCAATTCCTGCAGAGACATGGGTAAAATCAATCAATCATTACCTTAGAGCTCCCTGCAGTGCATAGATCTTCAACAAAAATTCACCATGTCTGTCTATTTTAGTGTGCTTCCAATAGTTCAAGCTCTGGCTACGACCAACTGTCTTTCAATCGTTTCGTCACAAGCATCCTTAGTCATGTTCTAACGAAGTTCCAGTTACTAATCTTCAGAGATTTTCTTTAGAGATTTTCTTTAAAAAACCTGTGAACCCAGGATGAATCGTGTAAACAATTTACCGTTCTCTTCTTCTTTGATAAACTGATGATTTGCTTCTGGTGCGGTGAGGTTCCCGAAGGAGACAGTGTGTTTCAGGTCTTCGTCAGTCTCTCACAGCTTTTCAAGTACGGTCGTTCCTCCAGATCAGACTCCCTATTTTTGGTTTGCACAAAGGTGGCAATCCTGCAGTATATGCTCTGGTGTTTTCTTGGAAATTCCGCAATCGCACGTAGCAATGTATCTAAGACACATTCTTTGAATGTAGGCCTTGAGTCTGCAATGCCGGATTCTTAGTCAGAAAATCTGTGTCTGTACATCTCTGCCAAATGTAACTATGCGTTCATTTTCTGGCTTGTATTCTTTGTGCTAGTCTATACCCTCCGTCTTGATGGATCGTATTATGAACGTCTTTTGGCTCTTTAAATCTATGTGGATGGCGAGTCTGCCTGGCGCCACTTGCAGCATTGGCGAGTTGATCTGCCGTCTCGCTTCGAAGAATTCTACAATGAGCCGGAACTAGATGTGGTTTGTTTTAATTGGAGTATCAGCCCGATGATATATTTTATTTCGTGCTATAGCCTATCTTGCTTTGGACATAATTTTGGAAGCATAATTTTGTTCTAAGCAGTGGGACCTTGAAGATTTTGTCATCACCAGAAAGATATACGTGATGTGCGGGTGACAAACGCTGTGTATGGTCCAATGCTGAACTCGCAACAGGCTCACTGAGTCCAGATTTAACATCAACATTCAGACTATGAGACGACATGAGACCACACACAAGACCAAGAGACGACATGAGACCACAGACAATGAGACAACATGAGACCACACACGAACACATGAGACGACGTGAGACCACAAACTATGAGACCACATGAGACCACAGACCATGAGACGACATGAGACCACACACGAGACCATGAGACGACATGAAAACACGCACAAGACCATGAGACGGCATGAGACCACACACAAGACCATGAGACAACATGGGACCACACACGAGACCATGAGACGACATGAGACCACACACAAGATACATGAGACAACTTGAGACCATACACAAGACCATGAGAGGACATGAGATCACACATAAGACCATGATACGACACGAGACCATACACAAGACCATGAGATGACCTGAGACCACACACAAGACCATGAGACGACTTGAGACCCCAAACAAGACCATGAGACGACATGAGACCACACACGAGACCATGATACGACATGAGACCACACACAAGACCATGAGACGACATGAGACCACATTCTAGATAAACAAGACAACATGAGACGATACACGAGACAATGAGACGACACGAGACAACACACTAGACCATGAGACGACATGAGACCACATTCCAGATACATGAGACAACATGAGACCATACACAAGACCCTGAGACGATATGAGACCACACACGAGACCATGAGATGACATGAGACCACATTCAAGATACATGAGACAACATGAGACCATAAACAAGACTATGAGACGACATCAGATCACACATAAGACAATGAAACGACATGAGACCCCACACGAGACCATGAGACGACATGAGACCACAGACCATGAGAGAACATGAGACCACAGACCATGAGACAACATGAGACCACACATGAAACCATGAAACTACATGAGACCACGCACAAGACCATGAGACGACATGAGACCCCACACGAAACAATGAGACGACATTAGACCACACACGATTTACTTGAGACAACATGAGACCATACACAAGACCATGAGACGACATGAGATCACACATAAGACCATGAGACGACATGAGACCACACACAAGATACATGAGACTACACGAGACCACACACGAGACCATGAGACGACTTGAGACCACACACGAGACCATGAGACGACATGAGACCATACACAAGACCATGAAACGACATGAGACCACACAAAAGACCATGAGACGATATGAGACTACAGACCATGAGACGACATGAGACCACAGACCATGAGACAACATGAGACCACACATGAGACCATGAGACGACATGAGACCACACACAAGACCATGAAACGACATGAGACCACACACAAGACCATGAGACGATATGAGACCACAGACCATGAGACGACCTGAGACCACAGACCATGAGACAACATGAGACCACACATGAGACCATGAAACGACATGAGACCACGCACAAGACCAGGAGACGACATGTGACCACACACAAGACCATGAAACGAATTGAGATCACACATAAGACCATGAGACGACATGAGACTACACACAAGACCATCAGACGACATGAGATCACACACGAGACCACGAAACGACATGAGACCACAAACGACACCGTGAGACGACATGAGACCACACACGAGAGACGAAATGAGACCATACACAAGACCATGAGACGACATGAGACCACACATGAGACCACACACAAGAACATGAGACAACATGAGACCACACACGAGACCATGAGACGACATGAGACCACACACGAGACAATGAGGCGACATGAGACCGCATTCGAGATACATGAGACAACATGAGACCATACACAAGACCATGAGACGACATGAGATCACACATAAGACCATGAGACGACATGAGACCACACACGAGATACATGAGACAACACGAGACCACACAGAAGACCATGAGACGACATGAGACCCCACACGAGACCATGAGACGACATGAGACCACACACAAGACGATGAGACGATATGAGACAACAGACCATGAGACGACATGAGACCACAGACCATGAGACAACATGAGACCACACATGAGATCATGAAACGACATGAGACCACGCACAAGACCATGAGACGACATGGGACCACACACAAGATACATGAGACAATATGAGACCACACACGAGACCATGAGACGACATGAGACCACACACGAGACCATGAGACGACATGAGACTACACACGAGACCATGAGACGACATGAGACCACATTCGAGATAAATAAGACAACATGAGACCACAAACGACACCATGAGACGACATGAGACCACACACGAGAGACGAAATGAGACCATACACAAGACCATGAGACAACATGAGACCACACATGAGACTACACACAAGAACATGAGACAACATGAGACCACACACGAGACCATGAAACGACATGAGACCACACTCGAGATAAATGAGACAACATGTGACCCTACACAAGACCATGAGACGACATGAGACCACACACGAGACCATGAGACGACATGAGACCACATTCGAGATACATGAGACAACATGAGACCATACATAAGACCATGAGACGACATGAGATCACACATAAGACCATGAGACGACATGAAACCACACACGAGATACATGAGTCAACACGAGACCACACACGAGACCACGAGATGACATGAGACCACATACGAGATAAATGAGACAACATGAGACCATACACAAAACCGTGAGACGACTTGAGACCACACACGAGACCATGCAACGACATGAGACCACACACGAGACCATGAGGCGACATGAGACCACACACGACACCATGAGGCGACATGAGACCACACACGAGACCTTGACACCAAACACGAGACCATGAGACCACACAAGAGACTCTGGGACAACATGAGACCATACACGAGACCATGAGACGACATGAGACCATACAAGAGACCATGTGACGACATGACACTATACACGAGACCATGTGACCACATGACACCCTACACGAGACCATGAGACGACATCGGGCTGCAATACCCGTGAAAAGAATAATCTTCTCAATACTGCACAATAGATCGGCCGCCGAGAGTTTTTTCAAGTAAACATTCGGCTAAGAGATGATGAAGAAAAAATGGACCATTTTGAAGAAAGCAGAGTACTCTTTTAGGAAACAAGTAGACACGACACCAGCGCTAGACTTCAATAGACAGCACGCCAAATGGTTCAGCGACGTGATAAACATCAGATTGTATTCCTCAGAAACCAATGCTATACAAATACAATGGATACAAAGCCAAGGACCGACCACGCAAAAGATGGATAGCACAAATAATAGAAGCAGTAAAGTTCTCTGTGTACGAAACACATCCTAGGGCCCGAACAAGAAACGTCTTCATAACCTGACGCTGAAAGGGACATGCAGAATTCATGCGAAACGAAGAAGAAGATTACTCTGTCTCGTTAGAGATTCTGGGCCATACCACTTACAGGACCCTCGACTGGTTTGACGAAAGCGATGAAGGCAACGAGACGCTGTTCGTTGAAAAACACTGCCTATACAGTTCCCGCTAAAATGGTCCATTCTCAGCATCCAGTATACGAAGAAAAAGGTTTAGCATCAGCATAGAAAGAAGCAAGACATATGGCTCCGCAAGAAAGCAGATACGATCTATAAATATGCAGATACGAATTACTCAAACCGGTTATACGATTCACCAAAGGCGGTCTTTGGTCCCCAATGCAATTACCCATCATCTGTTCTCAATACTGGGATGTATCCAACAGAATAAGCTAGGTAATGTATCCAACAGAATAAGCTAGGTAATGTATCCAACAGAATAAGTGAGGTGATTCGTCAAACTGAAGAGTTCGGTGATGTATGCAACATAATAAATTGGATAATGTATTGTACTTTTGACAGGCAAGGACCAGAGTCTTGAGCGCTGGATAACCCGTTTCAGATGTTGGGATTCCAGAATTACAGTTATGAGGAACGACTCAGAAAACCCGGCCTACAGTGTCTCGAAGAGAGAAGAATTCGTGTTGTCTTAATTCAGGTTTATAAGATGATCAGAGGAATGGATAAATTAGACTATAACAATTTTTTTTTTAAATACAGCCACCTACAATAACACGAGAGCATAGCTACAAGCTGACTAAAGAGAGGTCCAGATTAGATATTAGGAAATACTTTTTTTAATCAGAGAGTGGTGTCTGCTTGGAATGCATTGCCAGGGGAGGTAGTGGAGGCAGGGACAGTTAATGCATTTAAGAATAAACTGGATGCGCATAGCTTTTAGAGCAAGTTGATGTAAATGTAACTGGTTGTATACAGACTCTGCAGGGTCTTCTAAACCAATATAAAGACGTTAAGTCAAGTTAAGTAACAAGACAACGTTCATAAAACAATTTATTTTTCCATAACTCATTATATCGCTGCTACTAATCGTTGTCTCTGTACTTCATCAGCTTGTTCATCATTATTGATGTTTAATTCAATTAAATTCAAATTTATTTGCATTTGTCTGTATTTCATCGGAATTTTTCATACATCAAACAAATAGCTACGTCATTATTCAGTCACTAAGACGACATTATTATTCTTTGTCTGCGTTCGTTTTCAATCTCCCGCTACTAAGCCATGAAAAAAGCTCAAGATGTAATCGGGAGAACGGAATGCGTTGTGTCGTAGTTTACAGGTTGACTGCGATATTTGCACTTTTCTGTCCGACACATCCGTCTTCTGCAAACATTTTTGAGTACCGACTTGCTTTCCCTCTACTTAGCCAGTCTGCTCAGTTGCAGTTTGTTGTCCAGGATCACCGCGTGGAGGTGTAGAAGGGTCTTGGCAGCCATCACTGTTCGTAAAGCGACGTGGTTAGAGAGGTCGCGGCTTACATATGGACAAATATTTACTCTTGATCTAAAGAGTTCCCTAGTATATCTTGTGTGAATCTGTTGTGCGTAGGAAAGCAATCAGTTATAGATTGGAGTAACAACCTTCGTGAGGTAATTGTGTGAATAATCAGGTGAATTTATTTTTCTGTGTCCAATTTCATGTGTCATTTTTTTTTATTTACATTTTTTATTTGGATGAATGGAAAGAAAAAAAACGTACTCTGTTCATTTGACATAATGTCTTGAATTTGTTGTGATTTGTTAGCTGTTTTCGTTTCTGCTATGTTCCTGGCGAAGGTCTTGTCGCCCTTGTTGGTTTCATTTTGTTTTGTCATGGCACGGTGACTGAGCCATTACTTCTAAATGTTTTAAGAGACTATACATTTGAAGGATATTATTTGATTCTGAAGTGTCAATTTCTTCATTTCTTTGCTTGTTTGTTGCATATCTTTTCTGTGTGCAATAACAATTATATATGTGATCATCGTCGTTACTAAGGTACTGAAAGCACATTTTCTTCCTATTCTTCCTGTACTAAGATGACTGGTCTAGGCGATCACTACTATCCACAACGTTCTGGTCTTGTATATAACACTGGCTATCAATATTAGGTTCATCCGTGCCACGATGTTTGATGATAAGCTGTCATGTATTTAATTCGTTATATGGAAGTGTGGTGGGGGGGGGGGGGGGGGGGCGATAGTCCTTTATCCAAAAAAGAAGTGCTTATTCTAACAATGAATGTAGTTCTTCTATTCTCCTGCCCTGGGTTAAAAAGAAGTGATTATTCCCATAATGCCTGTTGCACTTCTATTCTTCTGACCTGGATCAAAAGACTAATTCATATGATTGTGAATTGGCGCACTTTGTGCATTAACTCCTATCAGACCAGTCCCATTAGCTGCTTCTGTTGTTGTTCATTTGATTCTTAACTAAATTCCGGCGATTTTCTTTCTCATTTATTAATTGTACCTGATTCGCTTCCATTAGAGGAGATTAGCTTTATGTAGCAATGAGAAACTCATGTTTACTTTCATTGACGAAGCATGTTATAAATAATGTTCAATACCCTAGAAAGATGTTATTGTTTCTTTGTTTATGATTTACATTTTGTTGTTAGAGTGCTCAATCACTGAAACTGATGGATGTTTTTATTATCCTTCTATTGACATCGATGCTGCATTCTATAGAACTCTGCTTCTTGAAGATGATTATTACTTCCATCTTATTAATGTGTGAGTTGCAACATTTCTGTTAACTATTTGCAACTACTTTTTTTGTAACATCCATTAAACCGTGTTCGTGTATCGTCTTTTCGACAGTATCACCAATATATCGCATGCTATGTCTCACTGATTGATAGTCTTGTCTACATCATATTCTAAATGTAGTCCTGTGGCTTTAATTCTGGTGTTCTCTTTCTGTTCACGTGAGGTAATTTAGCCATACTTATGAATGTGTTTTTTTTTGTGTGACTTTATTTCAGTCTTTACTAGTTACTCACAATCTCTCTCTCTCTCTCCCTCTCTCTCTCTCTCTCTCTCTCTCTCTCTCTCACGCACTCTCTCACACACACACACACACTCTATATATATATAATCGTCAAGTGCCTTGCTGGTTGGCGTTGACTACCATGGACCTCCATCCATTTCTATAATGTTTGTTTAATAATTCTGTTATTGATATCCCTTGCCATTCGCTCAGGCTGTCCAGCATCTTCTCTCTCGGCCTTCGTCTCTCTTTCCTGATATCTTTCCCGTTGTCACGACGAGCTCTAAATAACCTTTTATCATAACATGCCCAAAAATTGATGACTGTCCTCTTCTGATTCTTGCAATAAGTTGTCTTTGTGTTTTTTCCTCCTCGAGTATTGCATCATTAGTCTTCTTTGCAATCCATGAGTTCTGCAGCACTCTTCTGTAAAACCACATCTCCGTTGCTTCCAAAGATATACGTGCTTACTTGCTAATTGTCTATGATTCACTGCCCTTGGTCTGTATTGGTTCCACGTAGCATCCAAGGACTCACTTTCTCATTTCCACCGACAAGGTTTTTTTGCCCATTATCCCTTTCATGATCTGGAACACTGATTTTGCTTGGGCTATTCTGCATTTTATTTCGTTATTGCATCTTCCATCTGATGTTATGTATGTGCCCAGGTATTAAACGTGTTAACTTGTCTCCTTCGCTTTGACGAGCATTTTGGAGAGTCCGGTTTCTTAGTCACTACCATCACTTCTGTTTTATTTTTATTTATTAAGCTGAGGTCTTTGTTTTCACGTTCCTGTACTACCATGTCTACCGTTTCCTGCAAGTCGGTTTCATTCTAGACTATCAAGACAATTTTATCAGCATATTGTATATTATTTATGTTCTGTTTGCCAATTGATATTCCTGGCATTGTCTGTATGACTCTTAAGATGAACTCGCTATATAGAGAGAACAGGTCGCATAGACAGAAAACAACGCTTACTCACTCTCCTTGTTATCTGTTTATAAACTACCACTTGATTGTTAATTCTTATAGCCGCTGTCTATCAGTAATACATATTTTGAATGATCATGCGGTCTTTGACATCAATATGAAATCATTTCAGCATTTGAGTGAGCTTCATATGTTTTACGCTGCCGCACATTTAACATAACTCTATGAAACATAAATATAGGTCAACTTTCATCTCAATGAATCTCTCAATTACCGTTCGTTTAATGTGTATGGCGTTGTTTGTGCCCTTATCTTCCATGAACCCGCACTATTCATCACCAATTTCTGGTTTTATTCTACTCCTCATTCTTCTCATGATGATTCGCAAAAGTATCTTGGTCAAGTGACTCATGATGCTGATAGTGCGATGTGCGTGGTTTTTTTCGGCAGCGGTATGAACGTTGACTTCATTAAAGCATTGGGAATATATCCACAATCGTAAATAGCATTCAATAATTTTATTATCACATTTGTCCCGAAAACTCTCATGGCCGTAATATATGTTATTGTTTTGTTATCTAGCCTCATGCTTTACTTCTCTTTATATACTGTATTGCATCCTCAAGAGTTGAGCATAGAGGAGAACTGTTTTATCAATTCCATTTTAGCTAGAAAATGCAAAAACTTTGGTCATATCAAGAGACACAACGGTCTTGAGAGAACGGTCATGGAAGGTATGGTGCCATCAAAAGAGGAAGGGGTAGACCAAGAAGACGATGGCACCAAGATATCCAGGAATGCTTGGGTATGACTGTGGCGGAGGCTGGAGTTTTGGCAAGAGAACGAGTTTCTTTCAGATATACTGTGATAGGAGCGACGTTCTACAATTCTACAAAAGACATGCTACATGATGATGATGATGATGATTGCATTCTCTACCTCTGTCACTATTGATAGCCTGTCACATCCGACGTGTTCAATTAAGTCCAGTCTGTCATCATCGTACAATTCGCCACTGTACTCTGTCCATCTTCTAACTATATCATCCTGTCCCATTAACACTGTCCCACCCTTTGCTTTCAAGCATCCAGTGGGTGTTCCCCTCCCTGTATACCCGGGAGCGGAGCAGCTTGGGGCCCCACTAAGGCGACAGTGCAATACCCGCCGACGAGTGGACAACGCTCTGACTGTCACCAACCCAAATCCCAATCATAGGATAAAAGTTCTTCAACCTGTCCTTTGCTTGTCTATAAATCTTCACTTTGTCTAAGCAACACAGGTCCTATAGTAAATAGGATACTAGCGCATCAATGGATGCAGGAGGAAACCATAGAAAACCCGGGTAGATGAAAGTCGTGAGCCTGGAAAGCAAACTCATCTAGGAGAAGCAGAACTCCGAATTCAAACCGCCTGTTGTCTTGCAGAGGAGGTATTGTCTTCTTCTTCTTCTTCGTACGCAGTCAGACAGTAACCATTATTTCATCCTGAGGCTGTCGCCACTGCCATAGAGCTTGTCTTGCAGTTCCACTGGTGATGGCCACATCTGCTCTCTCTGATCCTCGTATGTCGGGCAGTTCTGCAGCAGATGTTCAGTGGTCATTTTACCAGTACCGCACGGGCATTCGTCGGTACACCCTATCTTCAATTTGTTGAATAGGTGGTACCTCAGTCTATTGTGGCCAGTGCGAAGTCTGAAGACAACGACCTGCTCTCTTCGGTTCAACTGGTAATAGGCATCGTTTTTGGTGTAACCAGTATGTTCGGTTTCCCATTTGGTCATGTATCTGGCTTTGATAAGCCGTTTTGACTCTTCGTACGTCATACTAGTATCTGGTTGTGGTAGTCTTGCACCTTCTTTTGCCAGTCTGTCTGCCTCCTCGTTGCCTTGGATGTTGCAGTGTGATGGGACCCACTGTACCACTACCCTTTTTGGTGCGGACTGCTGGCACAGTTTGCAGAGTGCTGCTCTTAAGTCATTAAGCTCAGTATTTTTCTGGCTTTTTAGCGCTGTGACTACGGCGAGAGCATCTGTAAGCAGGACTATATGGCTTTCATTTTCACTGTGTGTCACCATTTCTTCCACTGCCGCCCTCAGTGCCTCTGCCTCCGCTCTGAAATTGCTTGTGTACTTACCAGTAGCGAATGACAGTGTTATTTTTCTGCCATTTGGTAGGTTCAGGAATGCTCCTGCCCCTCCGTTCTGTGTTGTGTTTGTTACAGAACCGTCGGTGTATGCATGGGTCCAGTCCATGCTTGGGTAGCTTTTCGTTATGAAGCTTAGGGTAGTATCTCTCCTTTCTTTTTCAGTCTGGCAGTTTTTGTTTGCAATACCTGGTATATTTTCTACCACCTCTGGAAATATATCCTGCCTCCAGGTAGGTTTTCGTACAGTAGTGATGGGTTTTGGTGTTGTTAGTGCGTTTATGGGATCTTCGTGCATCTTTGCTTTGGCTATTTCTGCAAAGTTTCTCCGCTTTAGTTTCCCATTTCCCAAATTGTTTAGTCTCTGGTGCATTGGATGGTCGGTCAGTCTTCGGAGTTTCTCTGACTGCAGCTGGGCTCTGCAGTCTCTTCTATCGGTCATGGATTGCAGTTTTGTAATCTTTTCAAGTTCTGAGGAGGTATTGGATTACTAAAGGTTACCGGCGGAAGGCAACGGGAAACCACCGCCGAATGACTATCCCTAGTGTCATCATGGATCGGCACAACCGAAAAGGAATCTCAAATCGTGCAAACAAAATATTCCTCGGCGTCCGGTAGAGAATGATCAGCAGGTGATGCCGATCGTCAGTAAGTTACTGCAAGCATTATGAAAATAAAGACTAGAAACAATCTAAACTATGCGACCTGCAAATTACGCTCCCTGATGCAAGCGGAGAAACTTGAAAACACCAGGAAAGAAATGTCAAAAAAGAAATGTCAACAATGAATATCAATGTGATGGGGTTGAGCGAGATGAGATAGACTGGCGGGGAAAAGATGACGTTAGAGACATATAAAATAATTTATTCCCGAGGGAGCATACACAACAAGTCATTGGGAGGTGACATCGTATGTTTCATATTTTTTGGCAGGTGAAAATCAATCAACAGTGACTCAGGTGATATATATATATATATATATATATATATATATATATATATATATATATATATATATATATATATATATATATATATATATATATTAAACACACTTTACGTAGGGGCAGATCTAAACACTCGTGGGGAAGATACGTCGAGAGACATTTAAAAACAGCAGGAAAAACGAAGGAAGAGCTGACAATGATGGCGCGTGATAGAACACTTGGAGAGTATTTAATACTTAGATTTGAACGCTTGCCTTTATTGATTGGCTGAACGGTTAACCGTTATGGTGTTGTGGTTCGAAGATACTACTGCTTCTGCACAGTTCAATTCACTCTTTATGACGGTTGGTTTTTTTTTTCTTCAGCGCGTGACACAGCTGCTCTTCTCATATCCGAGGCGTACTTAAGAAATGGGTCAAGAGGCCTTCTGCGTGTAATGAAATGTGAGACTCCTCAATAAGTTCACCGAAATGGGGATTTCAGTGTCGATCTCCCCCTCCTTGGCCAGAATGATTAGGCACAGTCTATTTGCAAAGGCACGAACGAGGACATATTGTGGGGTGGACCCTAATCAGTATATTTCCCCTGGCCCTGATTACTCTTCACTCCCACCTTGATCAGTATGTTTCCTCTGGCCCTGATTACTCTTCGCTTCCACCTTGATCAGTATGTTTCACACAACCCTGATTACGCTTCACTCCCACATTGATCAGTATGTTTCTCCTGGCCCTGATTACTCTTCACTCCCACCTTGATCAGTATGTTTCCTCTGGCCCTGATTACTCTTCACTCCCACCTTGATCAGTATGTTTCCTCTGGCCTTGATTACTCTTCACTCCCACCTTGATCAGTATGTTTCCTCTGGCGCTGATTACTCTTCACTCCCACATTGATCAGTATGTTTCACACAACCCTGATTACGCTGCACTCCCACCTTGATCAGTATGTTTCTCCTGGCCCTGATTACGCTTCACTCCCACCTTGATCAGTATGTTTCTCCTGGCCCTGATTACGCTTCACTCCCACCTTGATCAGTATGTTTCATCTGATCCTGTTTAGTCTTCGTTCCCAGGTGTCCATTAAGCAGGCAGTACTGTTGATAAACGGAGAGCTAGTTGTACAATCCCTCAATTGTTTATAATGTATTGTGACCAGTCATCTCCCTCGCTACTTTCCCTCACAGTAAGTCTTGGTCCCATTGCCAGCTGGGTGCACTGCAGTGTGTCATGACCTGCATCAAACCCCACAAAGCTACTCTGTAAGATAAGGAGATTCCGTAGCAAGCACTGCTGTCGGACATAAAATATTATGTCTCATTCTTGAGCTCTGTGGAGTGACTAGTCCCCTTCCCCGCTGCATTGCCTCGCACAACAAAACATTCTGGTACCCCTTTACAACCCCACAAACTGAGACGTGTAGAGATCAGAGATTAAAATGTATACCTTTGCACTACAAAGCAAACCGTCTAACCACAAAACCATGTATTCTTTTTTTCTCTTTCGCACTTGAATTTAAACAAAATTAGAACACAGCAACTGATGATCTTCTAGGAAGACCCCTGCGACAAAGCACAATGTATCGTGTCGCAGTGGCTGTTTTAATCAAATATGTTTAGTATGATAACTTTGCTCGTAAAAGTACTTCTGCTCTTAAAGAATGTCTACATGCAGTCCAAATTTCACATTCCAATAAACAGCAAAATTAATCAATAAACAAGTTCAGATAGAATTGTGGTTTTCTTTCTTTGTTGCAACCGTTTTAATTTTCTTTGTCAGAATTAAAAAGCGGGGTTTGCCTTGGAGTGGACACTTACTCAAAGGTTAGATATTGCGAAATGTTAAAAGTCGAACTATTTAAAATGATGTCTTTCCACACCCACTTTATTACTGCTTCGGTTATCCTGCCGTTCATGTGATTGTTTTTTTATTGTTTTTACTAATATTCTTGTAAGAATATAATTAATTTTATTGTATAATGTTCGTGCATGCACAGACAGCATGTATACATATAGACAAGCAGGTTGATGTTTAGACAGATAGCGAGAATTACAGAGAGTCAGGCAGGCAGTTAGATGGATGACTAACTAGATAGCTAAACAGATAGAACGACAAACAGATAGATTTACAGATAGACAGACATAAAGATATAATGATAGATAGACATACAGACAGATAGATAGATATATAGACAGACAGACAGGAGAGACAGACATATAGACAGGCAAGACAGACAGATAAATAGACAGACAGATGGATAGACCGACAGACAGATGGATAGATAGATAGATAGATAGATAGATAGATAGATAGATAGATAGATAGATAGATAGATAGATAGATAGATAGATAGATAGATAGATAGATAGATAGATTGATAGATAGATAGATAGATAGATAGATAGATAGATAGATAGATAGATAGATAGATAGATAGATAGTTAGATAGATAGATAGATAGATAGATAGATAGATAGATAGATAGATAGATAGATAGATAGATAGATAGATAGATAGATAGATAGATAGATAGATAGATAGATAGATAGATAGATAGATAGATAGATAGATAGATAGATAGATCATCATTTATCCATTTCACATTTATTCTAAAAGATATTTCACATGAAAGTAAAAATTGGAAAAACAACAAAATAACCAACAAAATGTATTTATCCAAGTGTGAGAAGCATAGTTAATAAAATAGAAGAATTGGAACTGTATGTAGAAGGAGGACATATGAGGACATTGCAGATAGTGAACTTGAAATAGAGGGATATACAATGTTAAGGAAAGATAGGGTAGTTGGAGACAATGCTAAGGGAGGTGATTTTGTATTACATTGTACGAATTCAGTTAATATAACGATCAAAGATGATTTATCATCTGGCAGCAACAACGAAAGTGTATGGAGAGAAATAAAAAGTGCGCGTGAAATAAACAGTGGTTGGAGTATGCTACAGATGTCCATCAAGTCAAAAAGAAGAAGATGAGAAGCTGATTATTAGTACAGAAAAGAACAGAAAGCTTTGGGAAATTATGATTAATGAGGGATTTCAACTTTCCAGAAATAAAATGGGCTATGTCAGAAGCACTTGTAGAGTCAAACCTGTTTGTTAAGTGCATAGTTGACACTTTTTTTATTCAACATGTAGAAGAAGCTGCCAGAGGCAAAATTACACTTGACATATTATTTACTAAAGAAGAAAATATGATTGCAAACGTTACCGTTGGGAAACTGTTTGGCTTAAGTGACCATCATATCATTCGTTGGGATCTTATAGCAGAGAAGGAGGTAAACATACACACTCGAACATACGACCACTTTAAGACATGTGTTACGAAGATTAAAGAAGCAGCGAACCACATCATATAGAAAGATATTGTCGGAGGAACAGATGTTGAACAAAAAGTGTGAAAGTTTCAGAAAGTATTAGAAAAGCTAAAAGAAGAATATGTTCCATGTAGGGAGGTAAACCCTAGGCGTAGAAAGTGGATAACTAGAGTTAAAGTTAAATGTTAAAAGTTAAAAATAAAGCATGATAAAAATATATAGAAGCAGAGAAATAAAATAAAACATATTTTAAATATTTTAAAAAAGAAAAAAATTGCTCAAAAAGTGAATAAAGCAGCACAAATAAACTTCGAAAAAAAATACTTATAAAATCAAGACTTCGTCTTTTTCTTCTTCATTCACGCTCAGATCAAGATCCTGGTTTCTCTTACGAAAGACGCCATTGCTTATAAGGCTGCTCTATCTCTACAGCTTTTGTATCATATCTACCTCGCGAAACCAGTATTGTTCGCTCCTTTCCTGTGTGAGCATGCAACTTTGTAGGGTCTGTACCACTCTCTTGGAGTGCTTCCCACATGGCCACTTGTCATCTGTATCAATCCTCATTTTGTTATAAAGATGACCTTTGAGTCTGTTATGCCCAGTTCTCAGTCTGAAGATGATGATCTGCTCGTCTTTTCGAAAGTCGAGGTGTTTAACTGCCAATTTTCCCCTGAAATTGGCTTTAATTATGGTCTTGGCATCATAATATGTGATGCTGAGGTCTGTTTGTGAGGATGCTTCTTCACACTTTGCTAGTTTATCTGCAGCTTCATTGTCTTCAATATTGCAGTGGGAGGGAATCCACAGTAGAACCAAACTTGGGTGTTCTGTTGAGGGCTGTGCCAGGGAGAACATACATTGCTCAAGACCTGCATCTTTGTGTTGTGTTAGCACGGCTAATACTGACAGGGCATCAGTCAGGAATACTATATTTTCTTGGTGGATATCTTTTTCTTGGATTACAAGCTCAGCTGCGGCCTTCGGTGCCGCTGCTTGTTCACTGAAGTTATTTAAGTATTTTCCAATTGTTAATACTCGGGTTTTTTTCTTTTCCTTTCCTTAGTCTGTAATAGACCCCTGCCCCTCAATTGGATATATCTTTGTTAGATGAGCCGTCTGTATTTGCGTGTATCCCTGTTTCTAGTGGTATACTCTCCTAAGATATGCTTCTGTAATAAATTTCCCTTTTTCCCTAATCCCTTTATGGTTTCTACCATTTCAGGAGACGGCTTTTTTTCCATTGTGGAATCTGGGATATTTGTTTTAGATCTCTAGCCACTGACTGGTTTATGAATTAGTCTGCTCTTGCAAGTTCTTTTGTATTTGACATGAATTAGTTTTTCTTTAATCTCCCGTTTCCCGTGCGATTTATCCTGTCATATATTGGGTGATCTGGCATTTGTTTGAACTTCTATGTTGCTGTGGACCATGCTGCTATCCCGTATTCAAGTTATTCTATTTTGCTGTGGACCATGCTGCTATCCCGTATTCTAGTTATTCTTTGTTCCCTAGGGAAGCAACAGACAAAAAATAAGCCATGGATTACAAAAGAAAAACTAGATCTGTACGATAAGAGAAGGAAACTAAAGAGCGCAAAGATCCCTCCAGAAGAGTCTACTAGGAATAGATTAAGAATTGGGGAAAGAAGGTTCAAAATGAAAGAGGCAAAAGAGACGTGGATCGCTAAACAGTGCATAGATATGGAGCACAAACAGGACAGAAAGGATGCCAAAGAAGCATATACGATTGTCAAAGATCTAGTCCAGCCTATACAAGGTCGCAGTATGACAATATAGGATAAGCCTGGAAAATGTCTTACAAAAGATCAAGAGATAATGGTA
Organism: Ariolimax columbianus; assembly: GCA_036924085.1. NCBI lineage: Eukaryota > Metazoa > Mollusca > Gastropoda > Stylommatophora > Arionidae > Ariolimax > Ariolimax columbianus. The sequence goes on along the minus strand of JAVGWX010000001.1, from coordinate 107,051,911 downwards.
AGCTGGACGGAGCATTGCTCAAAACTTTACAATCACGAGTGCCATATTGAGCCAGAAAAAGCAATCGCTCCCTTACCTCCTGAGACTGCGGTGAAGATGCTGAAGAAGGGGGAAGCTACTGGAGTGGATAATAATACGGCAGAGCTCATACAGGCGGGTAGTGATGCAATAATTGACATCATGCCATCCATTTTCAATAGAATATAGCAGACAGGAAAATGGCCGGCAGCCTGGTCAAAATCAATGGTCCAGTCGATACCTAAGTCAGTAAACTTGAAGCTTTGTAAAAACTATAGAACAATCAGCCTCATTAGCCACCCTAGCAAAGTCTTACTCTGAGTAATTCTCGACAGACTGAAACCTCAAGCCGAGAACATCATTGCCGAAGAGCAGGCGGGTTTTCGAACCGGACAAACACCACCGAGCAGTTATTCAATGTACGAATACTAAATAAGAAATATTTGGAACACCAACAACACCTATACCATGTGTTTGTTGGCTTAGAAAAGGCGTTTGGTAGAGTTTGACATGATGCTTTATAGGCAACAATGAAGAGGTATAACATCAACAGCAACAGTGTGAAAGTCATCGAGAAAATAAATGATAAGACAACAAGCGCAGTCTTTTTGGATGGGAAAATGGTTGAATAGTTCCGCACATCTATCGGCGAAAGAAAAGGATACTCTCCAATTCCTTTGCCAGCTTCTAAAGCGTCTTGCTCTCTCTATCAAAGTTGAGAGTTTCTGTATGCTCGAAATCAAAGTTGAGAGTTTCTGTATGCTCGTAATCAAAGTTGAGAGTTTCTGTATGCTCGTAATCAAAGTTGAGAGTTTCTGTATGCTCGTGATCAAAGTTGAGAGTTTCTGTATGCTCGTAATCAAAGTTGAGAGTTTCTGTATGCTCGTATCAACTTTTCCTGCATGCTTGGTTTATTGTTTTCCTATTTCATGCTGCAGCTGCCTTGAGTGCAATGCTGCTTTCTTGATTTTGTCCAATTTTTGCTTTTCCTCTTGCCTATTTTAGTTGAAGTTCCATCTGTTGCATTTGAGCTTACGATTATGATTTGTAATTTCGTAGAAAACGATCGACTGAAGATCAGGTGACATATGTCTGGCAGGAGACAGAAGATGCATTTCAAGAAAAAAAGAAAACACTGGCAGTCTGGATAGACCTACAAAAGGCCTTTGATAAAATATGGAAGAGCGGGTTAGAACTCAAGCTACTGCAAATAGGTGAAACCAACAACATGTACAAGTGGATCAGCGATTATCTAGATAATAGGACAGCAAGAGTGCAACTCCAAGGACACCTCAGCAAAAAGATGAAAATGGAACAAGGAGTTCCGCAAGGTGGAATACTCTCATCCATGCTGTTCCACAGATATGTATCAATGATATAATCACATAAATCCCTAAAAGCGTACACAGTGCACTATATGCAGATGATCTGGCACTATTGACATCCGAAGAGTCTACACCTGTAGCTAGAAACCAAATGAAGCAGGCTCTAAATAAAATAGAGACATGGACAAAAAAATGGCAAATCGCTATAAACGAAACACAATCTTCTCTCTATCTCCCAAACCCGTAGACGTGATCCTGACAGTAAATGGCCAGACTCTCTCCCTTGACATAAGTCCAACTTATCTGGGAATAACAATGGACCCAAGCTTGACATGGCAAAAACCAGATTTTAAAAAGCCACAAACAAAGTTAAGAACAGAATGGCGATAATCTTCTTCTTCTTTTCGTTCGCCTTATTTCTGTAATCCTCAAAGCGATTTGCGTTGCACTGTGGTTTTTATTTTGCGCATGTTGGCCCAGTGCATCCGACTTCAGCATGCATATTATGTAAGGGCCTGCTTCCTCCTGCATTTTCTAAGGGTTTGCTTCCCCGGGGTAACGGCTGGTGCTGTGATGGGGATCCAACCCAGCACCTTCTGGTTGTCAGCCGTGTCACTTAACCACTAGTCCACGCCGTCCCCGAATAGCGATAATGAGGAAGATATCAGGCTCAACATGGGGAGTGGACACGGGCACCCTAAAGAAACTGTACACAGGTTATGTGAGACCAGTGCTAGAATACGGGATAGTAGCATGGTCCACAGCAACAACGAATAGCTCACAAACTAAATACAACCCAAAACCAAGGTATACGTATCATCACTGGAGCTATGAGAACAACACCAATAAATGCAATGGAGAATATCACACGAATCGAAAGTATGGTGACGCGCAGACACTAAAAAACACTCCAGCAGGGGAAGAAGTTCAAACGAATGCCTGATCACTCAATATATGACAGGATAAATCGCAGGGAGGTTAAAGATAAACCCCTTCATATCAAAAACAAAAGAACTTGCAAGAGCAGACCAAATCATAAGCCAGGCAGTGATTAGAGATAAAACAAACATCCCAAATCCTACTATGGAAAAAACCCAAGTCCCCTGAGATGGTAGAAACCATAGAGGGAATAGGGAAAGATTCAGAAAGGGAATGTATCACAGAAGAATATTTTAGGAGAGTATACCCATCAGAAACATGGATACACGTATATACAGATGGCTCATCTAACAAAGCAACACCCAATGGAGGTGGAGGGGTATATTACAGACTAAGGAATGGAGAAGAAAAAACTCGAGTATTAACAACGGGAACATATTCCAATAATTTCCGTACAGAAGCAGAGGCACTGAAGGTCGCAGCTGAGCTTGTAATCCGAGAAAAAGATATCCACCAAGAAAACATAGTATTCCTGACTGTTGCCGCGTCAGTATTAGCAGCACTAAAACAACACAAAGATGAAGATCTCGAGCAATGTATGTACTCCCTGACAGCTCTCAGCAGAACACCCAAGGTTGGTCATACAATGGACCCCATCCCACCGCAATTTTTAAAACAATGAAGCTTCAGACAAACTAGCAAAGAGTGGAGGAGCACCCTCACAAACAGACCTGAGTATCACATATGATGAGGCCAAGACCATAATTAAAGCCAGCTTCAGGGTAAAATGGGCTGATCAGCACCCCGACAGCTACTTCAACTTAACGAGAAGAGCAAGTCATCTTCAGACTGAGAATTGGGCATAACAGACTCAAGGGTCATTGTTACAAAAGAATTAGGATTGGGAGAGACGACAGGTGCCAATGTGGTAAGCATATCATGACCGTGGAACACATCCTGCAAAGCTGCACGCTCACGCAGGAAAATAGAGTTCAATACTGGCTTCGTAAGACAGATATGAGACAAAAGCTGCATGGAGATGAAACAGCCTTACAAACAACTGTGTCCTTTGTAAGAGAAACTGGATCCTTGATCTGAGGATGAACGAAGAAGCAGATTTGTAATTTCTTCAGGCGTCACTTGAGATGTTCTCCATTGCTGCCTTTAGAAGACAGTAGTTGAATTTGTTCACCATCTTGCCTACTTTCTTGTGGTGAGTGTTGATGGACTGGCAGTGATGGACTGGCAAACTTCTGCCAGTCTGCTTTCCTATAGTTCCACCTGGGCAATGGCTTGTGGTATAATGGAATGTTTCCCAGGTTTCCTGTGATCGCTTTCTGCTAGAGGTGTAAGTACTGTTCTTTTGAATTTTTGGCTTAGGTCATCGTCGGTTGTAAATGCCAAGGTCAGAGATTGATGCTGATGTCCATCGCCTTAAATAGAACGTGGGAGGGTTGTCTGTGAGGTTGGTCAGATAGAGGCTGCCGTTAACCTCTCATTCCTCTAGTTTGTGTCCCCTTGCGGTCGTCTGTGCGTAACCTCACCTCTCAGATTGGCTGTTAAAGTCTCCTACCATTATGGTTGCCTGGTCCATAATATTCATGGCTTCTAGGGCCAGATTTTTTGTTGGCGGGTAGAATGTATTAAAAATTCTAACTGTCTGATTCGGTAAGGTTATGTCCACTCCTATTGTTTCGGCTTCTCCGTTTGTTTCCATCGAGATTATGTTTGATGGTATCGATATTTTTGGAGAGAATAAGCACACCGCCCTTATGTATATCCCTATCCAGTCTATGGGTTTCATATCCTCTTATGCAAAATCTGTTGTTGGGATTAAGATGTGTTTCCTGGATGCAGGCAATATGTGTTCTTTTATCAAATAGTCCTCTGGACAATGCTTCTTTTTTGTTGTATATACCTTCTGCGTTCCACTGCAACACCTGAGGGGTTTGAGTGGCAGATGTATCAGTGTGTCCATGGTGGGAGAAACATGTCTTTGTCTGTGTGGATACCTTATGATGTCTCTGTATAGTCCGGGTCCTTGATAATTCTTGGATGAGATACAAAGTGTCGTGATTTGCAGCAACTAGCTGTTTTATTCGCACCTTTCGGTTCAACACTTCCGTTTTCAGCAATCATTTTCCTTAGGTTCGCATCCCTAGCCTTTGGTTTTCCCCAGCCTGCCTGATTGACAAACCTGCAAGGCAGCAGGTTATTTATTGATACCATGTTTATATATGGTTTGGGGGGGGGGGGGGGTAGTTATACGGTCACCTTGACAGTTGCCCCTTGTCAGGGAAGACGCAGGGGATATCCTATTTGGAGTCCCTGAGCCTGGCGCTGCCCCTCTAGCCCACTAGACTTCCACGTTCAAAGCTGCTCTCTCGGCAGTCCTTTAGCACGTTGATAGACGCCCTCTCTTCCCACGACAAGGTGATAGCATCCTCTTGAGTAGATCAAAACTGATAGTAAAAGCTTCTTTTCTTATGTTATAAATAAACAAACAACGAGAGATAAAGTATGCCTTATCGTAGATAGTACATGAAAAATGATTTGTGAGAATAGGGATGTAGCTAATCTACTCAATCAATACTTTTGCACAGTCTACACAAAAACAGACTGCTCCAAGATTCCAGAGCCTTTATATATTTTCCAAAAAAACATTGATACAGTGGGATTAAAATCAATATGTATCAGAGGAAATGGTTTTTTTTTTAAAGATGGAGGGGTTGGTAGTGGATGGTATTCCTCTACAATTGCTGTTTGAAATTAGAGACCTGCTAGCCAAACGCGTGGCTATATTATGTTCTCAATCACTTGCAAAAGGGATTGTTCTAGGGGATTGGAAAGATGCAACAGTGGTTCCTTTTTTAAAAAGGGTTAAAAATCTGATCCATAAAAAAATAGACCGGTGAGTTTAACGAGCATAGTATGTAAATTGTAATAGTCAATAATCAAAGAAAACATTGAAATGCATTTAGAAAAGTTTAATTTAATCATAAATAGTCAGCACTGTTTTACTAGTAGTAGATCGTACTTAACAAATCTCTTATAATTCATTGAGGAGGTTGCCAAAATGATAGATAAAGAGGAGCCAGTGGATGTTATTTATCTAGATTTTAAAGAGTATCTTATCAAAGATTTTTTTAGGAAGTTAAAATCACATGGAATAAGTGGGGAAGTTGTCAAATGAATTGAAAATTGGTTAACGGGAAGAATGCAGAGAGTGGGTATAAATAAGGAGTAGTGAGAAATAAAAAGTAAAGTGTGACAGGGCTCGGTTTTAGGAACAATTATATATATATATATACACGTTGATATAAAAGAGCAGCAAAGATAGCGCCATAACTGGCTGTGGGTGTACATTGCTCTTCTGTTTTAGTTCATTATAGATGCCGCCAGACCATGGATTTGCCGGGAATTCACACTAGTCGACGACTTACACTTGTGTTCACGGAAACATGTTGTTTTTCATTTGGACTGGTTAATTTGTTAGATTTGTTGGTTTTTTCCCGTCCGATTATCCTGGAATGGACATTGGCTATATGAATAGCACTACGCTTTAAAATGTGTCCTATTTCACGGTCTAGTTCACACGGCTGAACTTCATGAGATTGGCGCCCTCGGCCCTATCTGAAGACAGTGTCGGCTTTGTTGTATGTAATTTAGACACAACTATAATGAACTGCCACCTGGAGATAGATATGTTCTGTCAGGTGTGTAGCGGCTAAAGACTAACCGTTGTTGTATGGCGTGAGCTGGTACTACAAACTGCAATAACGGTGCCTCAACGACCTTCTAGGTTATGAGACCAATAATGATGATAGACACGATTTAGACATTAATATGGGATCCATGATTGCAAAATTTACCGATAACAAAACTATGCAGTAGTGTTTCATCTAAAGCAGAAATGGATATATTGAGGTCGGACTTAGATCAAATTCGAGAATGGTCTGTGAGCTGGAAAATGGCGTTTAATGTAGATAAATGTACAGTCATCCACATGGGTAGATCCAATATGGAACATAATTTTCGAGCAGGGCTGCTCCCCTTGGGCCAGACTGCCTGTCTTTTGTCTGCATAAGTGGGGCAGTCCTGAAGGATATGTTCTGGTATTTGCTTGGGTGCCCCGCAAACGCATGTTGCAATGCCTTTCAGACACATTCTGTGAAGGTAGGCCTTGAGTTTACAATATCCCGTTCTGGGTCTGAAGATCTTTGTCTGTCAATCTTTGTTAAGTGTGTCTATGCTGTCATCTTCTGGTTTGCATTTTTTGTGCTGGCCTCGTGGATCATTTGATGAGTGCCTTTGCTTTGTTATAGCTCTATGGATGAAGAGTCTGTGTGCCTCCCCTTTCGACTTTTGTGACCTCATCTGCCTGCTGGTATCCAAGGATGCAACAGTAAGCCGAAATCCACTGTAGGACTAAATCTGTTTTTGGGACAACAAGCCGATGTTATATTTTATTTTGTGTATATAAGTCTTGCGATGGCTTGGATTACACTCCTGGAGTCTGTTAGAATGAGATAGAGTACGCTCTTGTAGTCAGTTAGAATGAAAGAGTACACTCTTAGAGTATGTTAGAATGAGATACACTCCTGGAGCAAGTTAGAATGAGATAGAGTATACTCCTGGAGTCTGTTAGAATGAGATAGAGTACACTCCTGGAGTCTGTTAGAATGAGATAGAGCATACTCCTGGAGTCTGTTAGAATGAGATAGAGTACGCTCCTGTAGCCTGTTAGAGTGAGATACAGTACGCTCCTGGAGCCTGTTAGAGTGAGATAGAGTACGCTCCTGGAGCCTGTTAGAGTGAGATAGAGTACGCTCCTGGAGCCTGTTAGAGTGAGATAGAGTACGCTCCTGGAGCCTGTTAGAGTGAGATAGACTTCGCTCCTGGAGCCTGTTAGAGTGAGATGGAGTACGCTCCTGGAGCCTGTTAGAGTGAGATACAGTACGCTCCTGTAGTCTGTTAGAGTGAGATAGAGTACGCTCCTGGAGCCTGTTAGAGTGAGATAGAGTTCGCTCCTGTAGTCTGTTAGAGTGAGATAGAGTTTGCTCCTGGAGTCTGTTAGAGTGAGATAGAGTTCGCTCCTGGAGTCTGTTAGAATGGACTTGCCATTCCAATTGGCATAGTATATGACCGCCACAATATTTGGATTAACCCTATTCAGCGTATTATTCTGTATACACCTGTTGTAGATCGGTTTTGATGCAATGGTGTTTACATATGCGAGTTTGAAAGCGCCATTTCGACCTTTTCTAATTGTCCTGGCTAAACCTTAGGGAAGAGACAATGGCCCCACTCGGAAACCATTGTGAGTTCAGGTAAGTTAGTTGAGAGACGATCAGCAATGCCTGCGGACACTATCTAATCGGTACTAGAAGGACGATAAGAGTGTGATAAAACTTGAAATGTCATTTCAACAAGAAATAAATTACTGTAAATATCTCTTGGCTGAGCAAATTATCACGGGAAAAACATGAAAGGAGGTCTACGGACAAGCTCCAATTCAAATAACAGTATCAATCAACTCACAAGGAAGGATCAGAGTACTATTTTCCGGCTAACAATCCAACACATCACACTTAAAAAGCACCTGAACAGAATCCAACCACAAAACACTCCAGAGTGCCAGTTTTGTGCACACTCATACGAAATCGTTGATCAACATCTCATTGAGTGCTCGGCACTCAACGCTCATAGAACAATACTTCTTCCTCCGAGGCCACATAAATGAAACACCTTGTACGGCACTAAAGAACAACTAACATACACGTGCAGATACCATTTACATAGCATTGGGCCGAAGGACGAGGGCCTGGATGTTGCTGGATCAGTTACAATAACAACATAAACCTTTCAAAGCTGGAAGTCTTCCCTGCAGTTGGTCGCTCTTCCAAACCAGTCTGCCCAATAACATTAAATAGCGGAGGTGGAGGATGAAGACTAAGAAAAAGATAGATTGAAATTGTCATGAAAATTACAGTATAGAAAATTATAATTAAGTATTTCAGCCAATCTAGCGTATTGTCATTATAAAGGGTGTGGTGGGGGAGAGAATAAAGTACGGAGGGAGGGGGGGGGGTGCAATTGGATCATGACTCATGGGTTAGAACATACTGTTTCCAATTTTGTTGCTGTTCTGGGAAACACTGCATACAGAGACATGGTTTGGCTTGGCTTCGTTCGTTCTTAATCTCCCGCTTCAAAACCCTGAAAAGGGCTTAAATAGCAGAATTTAGTAAGAGAACGAAATGCCGTAGTTTACAGTTGCCTGCGATATTTGCACCTTTCGGTTCAACACATCCGACTTCAGCAAGCATTTTTTGTGTACTAGGTTAGCCTTCCCTCCTCGATCCCTTCTCCTTAGCCAGTCTCCTCTGTTGCAGCCTGTTAATCCAGGATCACCGCGTAGAGGTGTAGAAAAGTCTTGGCAGTTCTGGTTCGTTTGCCCTGATGCTAGCAGTCAGCTATGGGTCTCATGCTGCATTGGAAACAGCAACACCGCACAGATGGATAACTAATCAAAGTTGCACCTTCGATGGACCCTAACGATATAAATGGACAGAGTAAATGATAGTAACGATAATGACTTTACATCGCTATTATTATAACAATTTTATCAGCTACCTCTGCTGAGATGCGCATGCGCAGACTCACTTTAAAAAAGCAACTGCAGAAGTGAAATAGCAAAAGAATTCACAAAAGATGACGCTATCTTCCATTCTCATCGTCATTAATGGTGACACACTCGCAGCAGAATACAGACCAGGGTCAGTTTAGTGTCGGAAACCTGATACCAGTGTCTCTAGATCGTCAAAAACTTTGACGTCATTTCACCTAACGAGCACACAAAAGTCAGCTATAGTTAGAATCAAAGACTGTTATCGGTTATCTGGAACACTAGCAACAAGCTAATCTACTTTTAAGCTCCGTTTTCATTAGCTGATAATTTGGTCAATATGTCAGCCAAGTTAGCATAGGAATCTTATCTTGGTCTATTTCTTCAAAATAGTTTTATTTTGAGCAAGATTTTACGTAAATGAACTCGTTTCCTACCAAGATTCATCCGCCTGTTAACTATGATTAGTTCAACGAGTGAAAGGAATCTGCATTATAGATAAGAATGAGTTTTAAAAATAAACATGCCAGACGCTTATCCAATGTATGAAATACAAACAATGCAGAGGATGGAAAGCGGGAAATCGAAAACCAGAAGAGAACAGACTTGACCGAAGTTGTATTCAACAACCCGAGACAACCATTGACAAGTAAACATGTAACTTACGAGTTTAAAATATTAATTATCAAGTTTAATGTTTATTCCTCATTAATGTAAAGGTAATGATAGTTCGGTAGCAGACAATTGTCGTGGAAAGGGGGGGGGATGTGAAGTGTTAGAGATTTCAAGGTACAAAGTCACAGCTTTGTGAGGTAGGGCGACCAGTTTCCTTCCTCGCTGTATTTTTCCTTCCCTAGCCGCAGCCAGGCACCCATTTACAGCTTGGTCGACTGGAGATGCAAATTGCAAATCATTGAACCTCGTACCTTTACCATTAAAAGCTAGTTCTATACCACTGCGCTAATCAGCCGCTCATTACTGTCATTAATGCATCATAAATGTATGACCTAGACAAATCGAGGATTAACTAAAGGTTCCATGGGAAAATTCAGACTTTTGAAATGTGAAATATAGGCTATATATATATATACACACACACACACACAAAGGGCTTGAAAATTATTTGGATGGCTCACTAGTCAGTCAAAAATGGCACCAATCAACATAGTGGGACTATAGCCATGCATTATGTTAACAAATTTAAATTAGGCACTCATTGACTTTTATTTCTACATAACAATGCGTGCCAAACCAAAATATATTGTATTACTAAAAGAATGTTAGCTTATTTTTTCTTAAGAGAAAATGCACTGCTGTGTGAGGCATGCGTTTGAGTACTTGAACATTTGCCTGGTAGTTTTAGCACTGAAGTACCATTTATCGTCTGCTTTAGTATGTTTGAATTCTGGTAGTGGAAGTTCATTTAGATTCACCATCATAAGGTCATCTAAACTTTCATTCTCTAAACATGATTTGAATTGATTTTTGATCAGATTCATATGACTGACACCCCTTTCACAGCAAGCTGTAGAAACTGGTAGAATAGAGGCAATTTTAAGAAGCTTCAGAAGAACAGGAAACCTGTCACCATGGGGCATTACCTTTCCCAATAAATCTATTGATGTCGGACATTTTGCACATATTTTAAGTCCGTACCATACTTCCGGTGTATTTCTGAACTATGTTTTATTTGCTTTAGTGTTGCAAAGGTCTTAGAAATGAGATACGAGTATTGTAACTTCATTTTTACCTAAACTTTTCAAGGCAGTGTTTGGCTATGTGAAAGTACAAAATATTGACATAGATGTTAATACACCATCTGTGACCGTGCTCAAAAATCGCCTCTCTATGTTGGCCATTCTTTTCTCAATAATTTCCTTTCTATCACATTCAAACTTGTTTTGCTCATTTACAATTACACCAAGATAGATTTCACTGAAGTACCATTTAGACATGCATTATACATAGCTCGTGGATTACTTCCATGCACCACATGTGTAGAGAAGATATGTTGTGAAACTTGAAAGTCTCGTGACGAACTGGTTCTTTGCAACCATTACACACACTTAACTTAACTTAACATCTTTATACTGGTTTAGAAGACCCTGCAGAGTCTGTATACAACCAGTTACATTTACATCACCTTGCTCTAAAATCTATGCGCATCCAGTTTATTCTTAAATGCATTAACTGTCCCTGCCTCCACTACCTCCCCTGGCAATGCATTCCAAGCAGACACCACTCTCTGACTAAAAAAATATTTCCTAATATCTAACCTGGACACGTGATAATGAATCGCACAATTCTCTGAATTGTGGATATTCTGAACATCTTACCACACCCAGTCTCAACATTATACTCTAGCCATTGAAACTCCCCCCTTCCACTTTAAAACTGCATGGGCTAGATATTTACGGAACACCTTGTATTGTACAGTTTCCAGTGTTCGTCGATCTTGACAAATGTGATTGCATTTAAAAAAAAAATTAAACAGATCTTCTTGTATCATGTCTTCATCCGTCACACGTGAACATACAATGTAAGAATATGACAAGACGCGTTAAATGTTACTCGCGGTTCTTTGTTTTCGTCATGTCATAAGATGACGACATTCTCTACTTATAGTCGCGTTGCTATATAGATTGTGATATCGATATTATCTTGCGAGAGAATCGCTATTGAATCGTGTAAATAGCTTATATACGCTTCAGTCGAAGTGTAATATCGGCATTCACCTTGTGAGAGTCGGTATGTACTAGTGATGTAGAAAAGAAAGTATGCTGGACACATAAAGTGATGAATGAAAGTATACTGGACACCCTATGTGTTGTATAAAAGTATGCTGGAACCCTGTTATGTAATATAGCAGGCTGGATCCCCTAAGTTATGTAATATAGCATGCTGGACCCCTAAGTTATGTAATAAAGCATGCGGGACACCCTTAGTTAGGTAATGTAGCATGCTGGACCCCTAAGTTATGTAATATAGCATGCTGGATACCCTAAGTTATGATGTAATATAGCATGCTGGACCCCTAAGTTATCTAATATAGCATGCTGGACCCCTAAGTTATGTAATATAGCATGCTGGACACCCTTAGTTATGTAATATAGCATGCTGGACACCCTAAGTATTGTATGAAAGTATGCTGGACACCCTATGTATTGTATGAAAGTATGCTGGACACCCTATGTATTGTATGAAAGTATGCTGGACACCCTAAGTATTGTATGAAAGTATGCTGGACAGCCTAAGTATTGTATGAAAGTATGCTGGACACCCTAAGTATTGTATGAAAGTATACTGGACACCCTAAGTATTGTATGAAAGTATGCTGGACACCCTAAGTGCTGTATGAAAGTATGCTGGACACCCTAAGTGCTGTATGAAAGTATACTGGACACCCTAAGTATTGTATGAAAGAATGCTGGACACCCTAAGTATTGTATGAAAGTATACTGGACACCCTAAGTATTGTATGAAAGTATACTGGACACCCTAAGTATTGTATGAAAGTATACTGGACACCCTAAGTATTGTATGAAAGTATACTGGACACCCTAAGTATTGTATGAAAGTATACTGGACACCCTAAGTATTGTATGAAAGTATACTGGACACCCTAAGTATTGTATGAAAGAATGCTGGACACCCTAAGTATTGTATGAAAGAATGCTGGACACCCTAAGTATTGTATGAAAGAATGCTGGACAGCCTAAGTATTGTATGAAAGAATGCTGGACACCCTAAGTATTGTATGAAAGTATACTGGACACCCTAAGTATTGTATGAAAGTATGCTGGACACAATAAGTGCTGTATGAAAGTATGCTGGACACCCTAAGTATTGTATGAAAGTATGCTGGACTTCATCAGTTTCCCTGCTTAATTCTTCTCAGTCCAGGCTAATTGATTAGATTTGTTTCTCAAGACATGAATTGAATCATGAATTAGGCCGGACTGTACATGGTTAAGACAGTCTAATCAATTAGGCCAGGTTATTAATTATCATTAAGTGTTAGCTGGGCCCGAAGTAGAATTCACGTACCTTGTCAGTATTCTTTCTCAAGTTATTCACATAGATGAGGATGTGAATACAAGAATAGCTAGCGCAAGTGCAGCATTTGCTGGACTTCAGGTGTGGGATAGGCGAGGGATCAGGACTCAAACATTTGGTGGACTTCAGGTGTGGAATAGGCGAGGGATCAGGACTCAAACATTTGGTGGACTTCAGGTGTGGCATAGGCGAGGGATCAGGACTCAAACATTTGGTGGACTTCAGGTGTGGAATAGGCGAGGGATCAGGACTCAAACATTTGGTGGACTTCAGGTGTGGCATAGGCGAGGGATCAGGACTCAAACATTTGGTGGACTTCAGGTGTGGGATAGGCGAGGGATCAGGACTCAAACATTTGGTGGACTTCAGGTGTGGGATAGGCGAGGGATCAGGACTCAAACATTTGGTGGACTTCAGCTGTGGGATAGGCGAGGGATCAGGACTCAAACAAAAATAAAAGTCTACGCTGCAGTTGTTCTACCTGCCCTCTTATATGCATGTGACACTTGGACTGTCTATAGTCGCTATGTCGGAAAATTAAACCACTTGCACATGCACTGTCTGCGGAAACTACTGAAGATTAGATGGCAGGAAATGGTGCCAAATACAGATGTTTTAGCGCGATCGGGTATGTCCAGTATACACACCATAATATGTGCAGCATATGGTACGCATGTCAGATCAACATCTACCAAAAGAGCTGCTCTATGGAGAACTCCAAAATGGCAAGACAGCAAGTGGTGGGCAGTGGGAAAGGTACAAGGACACATTTAATAGGTCACTGATCCAGTGCGGTATTAACCACGATGACTGAGAAAGAATCGTCACCAATCACACAGAATGGCACAGCACTATTGCTGAGGGTATTCAGATACATGAGGCATCAAGAATAGATGATACCATCCAGAGACAATCACTCTGCCAGTCAGCTCACATCAACCCTTCTTCAACCCAGGTGGAAGGAGATGTCTTATTTTCCTGTACAAAGTGCAACAGACAATTCAAGGCTCAGATTGGCTGATTTAGCCATCTTCAAACTCATGCGAGCAGTGAATGCTGACAAAGTGGTTTCTCATTGACTACAATAGACAAACAACAAGAGTAAAGAATAGTAACACTATAACCTGCTAGACACTTAGTGAGAAACAATTAAGGAAGGTTGGTTAAGAAGTCAGCTATGCTATAATATAGAAACAATGAGCTATTAGCCAAAGAAAAGAAGCCCTCTACACAGCATACATTTTCAGTCTGAATAACTCATTGCCATTTTACATGATGTGACATATAAAAGAGGTTTCGTTTTTTAGAGAGACTCAATCAATAGACAGTGTCTGATTAGTGTAGTGGTAGGGCACTCGATTTTCATAGCAAATGTGCAGGGTTCAACTCTCGCAACCGCCATGCTTCAGTTGAACCAGCTGTAAATGGATACCTGACTTACGGTTAAAGAAGGAAAAGGCAGTGAAGAAGGAAACTAGTCACCTGATCTCACACTAGCTGTGGCTTAGAATACTGAAGTCTCTAACACTTAATTCCCAACCCTCGGTTTAGTCTGCTGAAGCACACTCTTAACCTTTTTAATCAATAATCAGTCTTTTGCCACATGTACAGCTTTCTGATATTGCACACATACACATTATCTTTGGCGTCAGTCCAGCAGAAGTATGCGAGGAAGCCAAAAATATTCTGTATGCGTCCCAATCTTGTGCAACGATTTACTAATGTGGGCCTAGGTCTTTGGTCAGTCCATCTCGATATCGTATAGGTGGGGAACCTCGTGGATGTGTAAAGGTATATGGCCACCAAAATGTTCTTTTATGTGTCTGTTGTCAGGCATACGTACCACGTGTCTAGCCCAACAATGGTATTGATATTAAAGTTGTTTTGTGAATTTTAAAGCCACATGTTTTAATGGGTTGGAGTATGTACTTCAAGAGCAGAGAGATGACTTTGTATAAGGACATTGATCATGGATCAAAATTTTTTATTTTTTTTGCGGTCACCTTATTTCTCTAATCCCAAAGGCGGTGTGCGTTGCACTGTAGTTTCTATTTCGCGCCTGTCGACCCAGTGCATCCGACTTCAGCATGCATTTTATGTAAGGGTCTGCTTCCTCCTACATTTTCTAAGGGTTTGCTTCCCCGGGGTAACGGCCGGTGCTGTGGTGGGGATCAAACCCAGCACCTTCAGATTGTGAGCCGTGCCATATAACCGCTAGGCCACACCGTCCCCTATGGATCCAAATGAGAAATAGTTTTTGAATTCAAGTTCCATTTAGTAGAGGGATAATAACACATCAATTTGAGCAGATATGAGACAAGGATATTCAATACAAGTTCCACTTAGCAGTGAGATAACACAACAATAGGACCAACATGAGACAAGGATATGAAATACAAGCTCCATTTAGCAGTGAGATAACACAACAATTTGAACAGACATGAGAAAAGGATATTAAATACAAGTTTCATTTAGCACAACAATTTGAACAGACATGAGACCAAAGAATTCAAAATAAGAGGTAATTTTTCCCTCCACATTCATTATCTTTATTACAATTTTTTTATACATACCCTTATTTGAGTATTCATTGCAAAGGAGAGGAAAGTTACTTGTGAAGTGAAATGTCTAAGAGAAGACATTGGTACACATAAAAACAAAAAAATGCAATGGTCCAGTCATCTCATGAGCATAATATTCCGTGGAGTTCAAAACATCAGTTAAAATCCAATTCTGTAAAATTCTGTATCGAACACCAGTATTTTACTTCGTCGCTTAGCTAGGACCATCAGGGTTTTGAAATAACCATAGCAATAGCAGAATATCTATTCCATTTGTATAATGTTTTGTCTTCAACAATTGATTGGTAGCTTCTACATGTGTGGTGTGTGTGTTAACCCTTCACAGTTCAACCTAATTTACAATTTGTTAATCTTAATGTCCAAGGCAAGAACAGTCATTGTATGTTTTATGATTAACCAAAAAAAGAGTCATTAAAACTAAAATTATGATTTTTAAATTAAAAATATGCAGCTTTTGTTTATGAATCAAATTTAGATAAATAGCAAGATATGGTTGATATGTGACAAGTTGTTTCAAATAAAGTGGACTGTAAGTGGTGCTACTCTAGTTGCCTGCAATGGACAATTAAGGACTGTAAAGGGTTAAGTACGGCACTACTATGTGATGGAATTTGGACTTCAAGATCAGAGAAACCATTTTTACATTTGATGGCGGCAGTGATATTGCATCTAGATTACACATGGATATTCTATGTCTGACTCAAACTCTGACTGAACCACAGATGAAAAGTGACTGTGGTAATGCTATTGATGGAACACAGATATGCAGTTGACCTGGTGAGTACTAACAAAATGTATGTCTTATTTTCTCCACCACATTTAACACTTCACATTTATTTACTTAGTCTAGTCTCTCCTCTTGTACCCTGGGGTGTAGAGGTAGCACTTCATATTAATATATAATAGTTGTCCATCACAAGTGATGAAGACCACTCTCTTTGTTCAGCCGTGTGGACAGTCGTATCACTTGCTGTGTCCGCTGAAATGGGTGGCTTGCGCGGTGATTTGGATTAAAGTGAGGAAGAAACTGCGCCTTTTGTCAACCTCACTCACAGAGCCTAAGCTACCTTTTGCCAGTGGCAAGACATTCATCGAGACGACTGGAGATAGCATAGGATGCAGATTTTGCCTCAGGGTTACCACCGAAGCCTTTCCGTAAACATGTAACCCGCAGGGTAGAAAGGTGGGAAGGCATCTAACGCAGTTTGTCGTGCCTTTTCGATAACCACAAGAGGTCGTATGGACAACATTCAGCGTGTGAGTAACTCTGGCATCTCTCCCCAGCTGTATTCAGCTCATCATAGTAGCATCTAAAATTCCCACACGCCATATTCGTGAAGGTGAACCGGCAGAACTAACCCGTGGCGTGAAATACGACACAGGTATAAGCGTAGCGCCATTCAGCCGGCGTCCAGACCAGGATAAACGGATGGAAGAAATCACAAAAAAAGAACGAAATAACAAGTCCAGACGGAAAACAACTCCACGTTTCCGTGAACACAAGTGTAAGTCGTCGACTAGTGTGAATTCCAGGCAAATCCGTGGTCTGGCGGCATCCATAATGATCCAAAACAGTAGAGAAATGTAGACTCGCAGCCAGTTATGGCGCCATCTTTGCCAGATTTTTTATTAATGAATTATTAATATATATTTGTATTATAAATACTTATACTTACTACGGATAACCTTCGGCTACCTGGCAACAGACATTAACAACATGCCTGTTTGAATTTCAGGATTCCGAGTATTCCAAGTAATACTTCACGTTATAGTTAATTTAATTATGTGCATTTACATCATAATTTTAGTTCAATTTCTTGAATATTCATGAATTTTATTTTGAAAAAAAACAACTTTGACTTATGGAGTTGTGGAACTTGTTACACAGTAAACCATACATTGTAAAAATGTTGCCGTACATTAAATGGTTAATGACAACATGAAAAAGCGAGAACAGAAGAAGCAAAGGAAGACAAAGGGTAAAGATTAGGGATAATATGATAGAGAATGAGAAGATGACAAGAAACAAAGATCAGTTGATTAGGGAACTGATTGTCAAAGTCAATAGATAGGACATGCTATAATGATAATGTAAAGTCACATGTTTGTGTAATAAAAAGAAGCATTATTTAGAGAAAAGTTTTGTTTTGTATGGAAGTAATTTACATGCATACATTTATGGGAATAATTGAAATATTTATGTTAAAAATGACAGCACAAAGTCAAGGGCTGAATGTAAGAAGAATGCCCAAGTGTGGCTTGTAGGCCTATGCTCTGAAGAAACCAAAAGGGGAAGAAATGAGCATATATGTTAATCATGTGAAGTATAAGCATTTAAGATTAAAAGAAAAACAAAATTTCACAATACGTTCAATGAGCTTTTTTTGATTGTTCACAGATACCAGTCTTTGTTGGAATATATTTGGCTTCATTGTGTAACAACACAGATAATACAGAGGCTGCTACAATTGGATCATTGCATGAATGATAGAACAGTGTAATATCTTTTGAAAAGGTGATGTGTTTTTTTTTTTTTTAAATAGTAAATAGGTATTCACATTTGTCACTACGTTTTGAAGACCACTTTTCTCAGTGCTTCAACAGAATAAAATATTTTCATAATGGCATAATGAACTGAAAACCATTAGCTTCAGATACATGTAACCGTGGTATTGAATCAGGTATAATAAGTGCCTGATGTCAGATAACCAAATGTTGTTTAAGCTCACTTCGGTCTATTGGCTTGATTCAGATCATCTCTTCATTTCATTAATGGACATCCGAACTAGGAGGAAAACCCAGTGTATGTCCATCTGGTATCAGCACATGCCTGGCTGACCTGCATTTTCTTAACAATGCAGTATATACGATGGCATTGAAGGTTTGGTGGCAGATTTCTGTGTTTTGAATCTGATAATATAGAGAGACTGACAATGTTCTTCTCTCCATTGCCTTTTAAGTAACTCGAAATTTCTCTGCATTTCATTTGTTTCATACCTTGCAGCCACGTATCATGTCTGGAATAACCATGCTGTTGAAGGTGTGAGTGCTTTCCTTACCGTTTTTCATCTCCTGAAATATAGGCTTGATACAATTGAATCTCAGCATCCTGCTACTATCTTAACTTAACGTCTTTATACTGGTTTAGAAGAGACTGTATACAACCAGTTAGAATCCTTCATGAAATCTCATAATTTATTATGTGGGATGGTGTTCATAATTTCTTGGCCCATGTGAATGTATGAATTCATGTTTTCAATGGAATAATTGCTGCAGTTCCCCTTGTGAGGATGAGTGTTCAGCAAGTGATGGGTTTTCTTTCTATTCATTTTTAGGTTTACTCCCTCGCTGAGCTCATTTTGGTATCACTCAGATTCTCTGACCCTGTGACTGAGGATGACTATTTCATCAGCATACCTAAGGTGGGTAAACAGTTATCTGTCTATGTTGATGCCTTTATCTTCCCAATTTAGTTTTCTAAATGGTCCTTTTGAAAGTTTAGAGGAGATTGTATTGTCATGCCGAACAGCGCATTTATTGGTATGTTGATTGGTCAGTACAATAGAGTAATATCGGATGAGCAGCCCTCGTTTACCTCTTCTACCAGCTGAGAACACTTTTCCTCATTACCTTGATTTCTCTGGAAATTTTTCACTGCCATTATTTCAATGCTGGCAAAGTTTTTTTCGTAATCCACAAATACAAGGTATAAAAATGTATACTACACATGCCCTCTCCATTAACTGGTTAAATATGTGGAGGTGGTAGGTGGTGGTACCTTTCCTAAAAATCGGTCTGCTTTCGTGGTTGATTCTCATCAAATTATTTTCTAGTCTGCTTACAAACACTGTTGTTAAAAGCTTATACATGGATGGAATCAAACAAATCGGACAGTGGTTAACCAGTTTTTGTGTGTTTCATTTTTTGTGAATCAAAATAGCTTTTTTATGTTTTCTATTGGTCATGGATTCAACCTTCACTAAAGCAATTGTTGAATAGTTTAAAGAACTGTTGAGTTAGTTGCTGCTGTTCTTCCTGAATTACTTCAGTTGTGATCCTATGCTTTCCCTGATTTTAGGTGTTTTATTGAAGGCAACATATCTATTTTGATCTTTTATATCTGCACATATTTCATATTGTGTGTCTTTTAGCTAACTACAATCATCGATATGAAGAGATCAGTTGAATACTTCTTACATTCTTCCTCTTGATTCTGCACTGGTCTGAAGATGCATAAGTTAATGAGCTGACAGCAGTCAGTGACTCAGAGCTGACTGGTTCCATCAGGGTCAGTGAACAATAACTGACCAAGACCCTATTCCGACTCCTAGTGGCGGCCCTGGGAACAGATTGCAATGTGGCTAAGAGATTAGAGAACAAAGAGGGAAGGCAAACTTGGTTCAAAAAATGCTGTGCTGAAATTAGATGTATTGGGCGAAAAGGCACTGATGTCGTAACCTCATTGTAAACTCCACAATGTCACAAAAGTCCTTTTCTTGACAAATGCCGAAGCAGACGAAGATTTCTGATCTATGTCATGGTGGTAGAGCTTTGACAGGACACTTTGATGAAGATCTATTCTACATTGATGGGGTTTCATCTTGTCTTGTCTGCTTTGATCAGTTCTTGCGATCTATGCTGCTCATAGTTACTTTGAATCTTCACCTGATCTGCTTTTCAGCTCAACATAACTCATTGAGAAGACCACTGTCTTTGAGCCAAGTCCTTGTTGCCAGAAGTTTTACGGTGTCATCATTGAACTGACTACATTTTGTTGCATTATATATTTTTGTCACAGTGGTGCAATTATTCAGCTTTTCAATCAATTGTCCTAGGAAGGAGATGCTGCACACTGCTAATCCTGTCATCAAAATTATTCTGTTAGCATAGCAGCGTCAAGTATTGTAGAGACCTGGAATCGTCCTTTGTTATACTTGTTCTAACTGCTCTGTGACAGCTGTATAGTCAATGCAGCTTTACTAGGCATGTAGCCAATCTAAGCCTTAATTTCATAGTTTGGAGAGTGTCAGTTCCACCTTTTTTCAGCAGGCTTTTCAAAGAAAGTTTTCATAATATGTAGTTTTTGCCCATCAGCAAAAATAATTAAATGCTTCAGATGTTGGTATATTTTAAACAATAGAACACAACATACTGAATTAGGGTGGCCCAACAGCAGACAGGTTACCAAATGAAGAAGCAACACAAGAACAATTAGGTTGGCCCAACAGCAGACAGGTTACCAAATGAAGAAGCAACACAAGAACAAAGAGAACAAACATTCACCTTAAAAGAAAAGAGAGCCCTTATCCAAGCTAATGTGTTAGTGTGGACAAGCAGTACAGACAGCCGAACACATCCTGCAAGACTGCCATATGCTTAGCCAAATGCATTCTGAGCACTGGTCCACGGAGACGAACCTCCAAACAAAGCTGTAACAAAGTTTTGCAGAACTCTCCCCCAAAGTGACCTTTATCCAGAGAACTGGACTTCATGTGTAAACAAAATTGTTGTTAAAACATGACAAACAAGAAGAAAAGGGCGGTCCAGCTTCTTCAACCCCCATGGGTCACCACATGTAACCAATCATGGTAAAGATATTTACATAAATAAGCTCTTGAATATAAAAGCCACGAACAATTGATATCTTAACAGATTTTGCTACTGGGTTTTTAAACTATTTATGGGGACGGCGTGGGCTAGTGGTTAAGTGACACAGCTCATAACCAGAAGGTGCTGGTTTCGATCCCCATAACAGCACCGGCCGTTACCCTGGGGAAGCAAACCCTTAGAAAATGCAGGAGGAAACAGACCCTTACATAAAATGCATGCTAAAATCAGATGCACTGGGCCGACAGGCGCAAATAAAAACCACAGTGCTACGCACACCGCATTGAGGATTAGAGAAATAAGGCGAAAATACCCCAAAACAAAGAAGAAAAAAAAGCAACCAAAAAAAAAATTAAATATTTATGCTATCTCATCCTAAACAGGTTCAGATGACGATTACATAACATTGCTTCTGACCAGACATTTACGGTGAGAACTTTAACTCTTTTCAGCTCGGCTGAATGATGAACTGATCTGCCGAAAACTCGCCTTTTCAACACTATCGTCAATCATTGCTGCATAGCAACAAACTCTACTTGGTTCATCATCATCATTTGGTTGATCAGTCCGGAGACTGGTTGTAAGGTTGTTTGAGTATGTCTCTCCATTTTACTCTATCCTCTGCAGCTCTCTTTATTTCAGCATAGGTTCGTACTTTAATGTCCCTGCATGCCTGTGATGTGAAATTTAATTTTGGACGCCATGGTCCTCTCTTCCCTTGAATCTTTCCCTCTATTATCTTCTGTAGAAGACTTTCATGTCTCATATTGTGACAGCCAACTCAACCATGGTTTTTGTATATGTAATATTTGTATTTGTGCGCCCACTTCAGTGAGTACATTGTCATTAGATTTTTTTTTCGTTCCAACTTACTCTTTCCATTTTACGGTACCACCACATTTAAAACGCTTCCAAGCTTTTTACGTCCTTCTGTGCTAGAATCCATGTTTCAGGCCCATACAATGCAATTGGCCATATATGAGTGGTAATTATTCTTTTCCTCAGTTATATCCTGATATTCTTTGAGGTTAACAATTTCTGTTTTTCTCTGAAGCCTTTTTTTGCCATTGCAACCCTTGTCTTAATTTCTGTCTCATTTCAGGCATCTTCTGTTATGACGGCCCAAATATGTAAACTTTTGAACTTGTTCGATTATTACTCCACTGATTATCACATTTATTTGTCTACGTTGCTTAGATATTGGTCTTTGTCTTCGCTGTGTTTATTTTGATGCCAAACTCTTTGGCTGTACTATTAATTTTTTCTAACAGCATTTGCATCGTTGCTACTGATCCTCCCATTATCGCTTGGTCATCTGCAAATTTGATGGCATTAACTTTCATACCATTAACTTTGACACCACTATTGCAACTCTTGTCCATTATTCTCTCAGAATATGCATTATAGAGACTCTATGAAAGCAAGCAGCCATGTTCTACCCCCTGTTTTATGGAAACAGGATCTGTGAGACCTTCTGTGATTCAAATAATCACCTCTTAATTTTCATACAGGTTCTGGATTAACTTAATGGGTGTTCTTTCTATACCTATTTGCTGCAGGATCTGAAAATGTTTGATTCAGGGGACTCGGTCAAAAGCTTTTTCATTGTTAATAAAGCAAATAAATAGTGGTCGTCCTTGATCGTTCATTCTTTCTGCGAGAATCCACAATGCTCTAATGGCATCCTGTGTATCTCTGGCCTTGCGAAATCCAAACTAGTTATCTTGCAGAACTTCCTCTATCTTTTCATCGATTCTCATCTTAATTATCTTCAATAGGATTTTAGAAGCATATGTTATCAGACTTATCGTTCGGAATTGACCACATTCTGTTGCATTTGATTTCTTTCTAGGCCTAGTCGCTTCGATAGAAAACCATGGAAACCACAACAACATATCGATACTGTGTTTACAATATCTACACAACTGTTAGTTTCCAATTCAAACATAGTTCTTTCATCTAAACAAACAAAATAAACAGATTTACTCGATAAAGACCTTTCTCAACAACCTACTTCATCTTTCGCAAAAAGTCGGCTTGCTCCAAACGGCATATACAAAATTAAAATTGTTCAAAAGCCATTTGTAATCAAACTTACGATACTTTAACCGGCAAATTGTTGTGTATATATGGTGGACGTATTCAGCAGTAAAAAATGGCTGTCGGGAGTGGCTCAGTTAAAAAAAAAAAAAATTTTTTACGCACACCGTTTTTTTAGGCCGAGTTGGTCGGCTAGCACTTGACCGTAGTGCGCTAAAGGTTAATATTGAAGTTGTGTGCTCTTTTGACCATATCCCATTGTTGTAAATGTCATTAACATGTTGAAATAGTAAATTATTAAAAGTCTCTCCCACTGCTTTGAGTAGCTCGATAGGTAACTCATCTATCCCTGGTGCTTTGTTGTTCAGGATTAAAGAAAATGCCTTATTAAATTCATCTCTAGTTACAGTTAATCTCTCTTCTGTCAATGGTATGTCAATACAGATGTGTTATCTTGATACTGGCCCCCATCATCATACAGTTCCTCAACATATTCACTCCATTTCACTCTTTTGTTCTCTGGGTCTGTTATTGGTTTCCCATTCTTATCCTTAATCTTCCGTGATTGTATGCTCTCAGGTTTATGAAATGATTGTTTTACTTTATGCACATGATCGAATTTCCCTGTTCTCTCCAGTTCTTCAATTTCCTCGCATCTGTCTAGCCACCATTTTTAACGTTCCATCTTGCATTCTCGATCTAATTTATTTTTGATTAGCTTATATGTAGCAATGCCACGCTCTGGATTCATGTTTTCAGAACATGCTTGGTACTGTTGCAAACGGGCCATCGGTCACCATTGTCCTTTGTCCTGGGCACTACGTGTCCTCCCGATGTGTGCTTCGAACAGTGTTTGCTAGGTGGTGTCGAGAATGTGACATGTATTATACATGTAAAAACTGCACAATGGTTGTGATTAGTTCGTCTCTGTGTCCGAAATACACAAAAGATAACACAACTGTACACACAACTGTAAGTTATCAGCTAGCGCAAACTGTATTCCAAACAGAGGTCAGGGTGAAACTTTATCAACACAAACACCGGACTGAAAAACCTGCTCAGCATATCGGGCATGGCCATTTTTGAGTTAGGAAGACAAAATTATAATCAAACATTTGGGATACGTGATGCTACCATTTATTTCAAAAATTCAGATGTGTTTTCAATTTTTGGCAAATTTTTCAGAAATGGCTTTCAAAGTTATGGATTATTTACTTCAAAAATGATTTATTATTTGATCAGTTTAATGAGTCCAATGATCATGCATCTGGACTACTCGTGGATGTTCAACACACGTTTGATTTATATTTTGACTGCAACACACAATGCAAAAGGTGAGTCTGAAGGAATTGACGGATATATTGAAAAAATACACGAAGTGGTAGGTAAAAAAAACATTTTTCTCCTCCAATTTTTATCTGTGCATTAATCTAATTTAACTAATATATAATATTTATTATGAATACTTCATGTCGTTGATAGTTTCATTAAATGTCTTTCTATGTTTAGATCATAATTTAGCTCCATTTGTTCAATATTTGTACATTTTATTTTGAATTAACCTTTGGCGCACGGAATACTGGCATTTTAGCCTAGATTGAATGACACAAATTTACCAAATTAGCTCGGACTGAAAAGGGTTAAATACTGATTACAAAAGAAGAACCATTTCATTCGCAAAATTTTTTTTTTTTTAAATTATGTTCTGCTCATCACATTTGTTAAGCAAGGTTGCAGTTAAACCACCCTGTTCTAGATGCCAACACTGCATATTTCCATACTTTGTTTGAGTTCATCACACCAGTTATTCCAAAACATAGTTTTTCAAGCACACAAATATTATTTTCATAAATTGCTATGAATCGTATCCAATATGTATCTTCCATAAAACATAAATCATGACTGCCTAACTTTCAACTCTTGTTCGTCCTCACATCCAAAACAATAGGCACTCTCGGATTCATCCTTACAAAGTTTGGGAGAGCGGAGATAAGAGGCAGGCTCGTCCCCCTTCACGACCATCTCATTAATTATCACTGTTGTGATGTCAGATCCAGGCACTTCATACATGGAGTCCAGTAGGATATTTTCCTGTAAAACCAACATACAAATTACAAATCCAGAAATTCTGAACCTTGATTAGGAATATAGGATTAGACTGCTCATAACTAATTTAAAAGCAATACTATTATTTGAAATCATCGCAAGTTACAAAGAATATCAAATCCAAACTGCAGACTATAACCAACAGATGTCTTTTCCCCATATCTTGTATTAGATGGGCAGATAATTTTAACAAACATATCTTATAACACTTGGAAACAAGTACTAATGCACTGTGTAGTAGACAACTAAGTGACTTATGTCAGAAGTTAACCATTACATCATGTAGCATACATTTTTACAGAAATCATGTAATATAAATTGTTACAGATAGTCATGTAACATAAATTATTACAGAAGTCAATAAAAATAAATTGTTACAGAAGTCATGTAACATAAATTGTTACAGATAGTCAATTAGCATAAATTGTTACAGATAGTCATGTGTCATAAATTGTTACAGATAGTCATGTAGCATAAATTGTTACAGATAGTCATGTAGCCTGAATTGTTACAGAAGTAATGTAGCATAAATTGTTACATATAGTCATGTAGTATAAATTGTTACAGATAGTCATGTAGCATAAATTATTACAGAAGTTATGTAACATAAATTGTTACAGAAGTCATGTAGCATAAATTGTTACAGAAGTCATGTAGCATAAATTGTTACATCATTGTAAGTGTACATGAAATGTTTCAATACAGTTTTCCTACTGGAGGACCAACTTCAGATGTGCTTAAAGGGACGACGTGGACTAGTGGTTAAGTGACACGGCTCACAACCCAAAGGTGCTGGGTTCAATCCATCACAGCACTGGCCGTAATCCCGGGGAAGCAAACCCTTAGAAAATGCAGGAGGAAGCAGCTCCTTACATAAAATGCAACAACAACAACAAACAAACAAACAAAAGATGTGCTTAAGTGCTTCTCAAGAACCAAAGATAAAGAGAATAAAATCAGAGCAGGCCTAGAAAATAATACTTAGAGAAAGCTTCACACAACAATATAAAATTCCAAAGATGAAGAGAATCAGATCAAAGCAGGCCCAGCACAATACCAAGAGGAAACATCTCAGAACAATAACAAAACCAAAAGATGAAGAGCATTGACTCATATCAGAACAGGCCGAGCACAATACCAAGAGGAAACTTCTCACAACAATAACAGGACCAAAAGATGAAGAGCATTTAATCAGATCATAGCAGGCCTAGAAAATAATAGAGAGAGAAAACTTCTCACAACAATAACAAAACCAAAAGATGAAGAGCATTTAATCAGATCATAGCAGGCCTAGAAAATAATTGAGAGAGGAAACTTCTCACAACAATAACAGGACCAAAAGATGAAGAGCATTTAATCAGATCATAGCAGGCCTAGAAAATAATAGAGAGAGAAAACTTCTCACAACAATAACAAAACCAAAAGATGAAGAGCATTTAATCAGATCATAGCAGGCCCAGCACATAATACCAAGAGGAAACTTCTCACAACAATAACAAAACCAAAAGATGAAGAGCATTGAATCAGATCAGAGCAGGCCTAGAAAATAATAGAGAGAGAAAACTTCTAAGCAACAATAAAAAAAAACCAATGATGAAGAGCATTGAATCAGAGCATAGAAAATAATACAGAGAAAAAGCTTCTCAGCACCAAAACAACAAAGCTCAAAGACAAACAGAATCGATTAGAGCATGCCTAGCAAAGCATACTGCAGAGTAAGCTTTTCAACAACACCAATTTGTTTTTAAATTGTTAATGCTAAAACAGAAGAGAACCAACAAAAAGAAAACCCAGGAAGCAAATGTTTCAGGTATCTTCATCACGGGAATAAATTCTAACACAGGTGTCATAACCATGTAAATGCTTTAATTAGTGTAGGAAGTTTCCTTATGTAACACGTACCATGATTGCTCTGAGTCCACGGGCTCCAGTCTTTCTCTCTAGAGCAAGTTTGGCAATAGCTCTTCTAGCGTTATCCTTGACATCCAAAGTTACCTGATGGGCAAACAAGGAACAAAATAACAAATCAAATGTCTTTTTTTCATAACATGAAGTGGCACTACTTACACATGAGATACAACTCCCTTTCAAATATTATGAATTATTTAGGCTATTCAAGATAATTACATAACGACTATCGTAGATAGTATGGTGAGCGAGAAGATGGTGACAAAAGAAAAGATAGATCTTTGCAACAAAACAAAATGTAGGCAACCATCTCCTCATCTAGAACATATGGATTCCCAACTTATGGGCCGCAAAGAGTTCTGCGAGGGTTTGCAATGAGTTGGTCTACCAACCAAATGTAGATTCTAAAATTAAGTTTTTGTTCGTGTTCAAACTTTTAATTTCAGCTCATGTGAAAAGTTGGGGCGGGGGGCGGGGCCATAGAGTAAAAGCATTCATGGGATACAAAATCTGCAAAAGTTTAAGACCCGCTGTTCTAGATAATAGTTATGCAAATTTGGAGGAAAAACAAAGTCCTGACCCTAACTAGATCAGCATTAAAACATTTTCGCCATTTATAGGAAAAGATGTTTCTGTTTTTCAGTTCCAATTAGGATTAGGTGTTTCTGTAAACCTTCCCATATTTGATCTATATCAATTTCATGGAGAGGAAGTCTAATGTCTGGTAAGGCAAAACATACTGATCTGACATGTTAGGGTCAGGCAAAATATACTGAACCAAGACCCCCCACCTCGACTTTCTCAAAGTCTTCCCTGGGCTGTCATTCTTAGCAGTCTGGCTAACAAGGTGGAGGATCGACGTGAT
The DNA here is from genome assembly GCA_036924085.1 of Ariolimax columbianus. NCBI lineage: Eukaryota > Metazoa > Mollusca > Gastropoda > Stylommatophora > Arionidae > Ariolimax > Ariolimax columbianus. Next base: position 107,023,897 of record JAVGWX010000001.1, on the reverse strand, counting down.
CCCTGTAGTAGTTAGCATTACACAGTTGAAGTCAAGCATAGCACAACCCACCCTTGGAGGACCTTCATCAGCTCGCTCAGGATGTGAGGAAAACTATTGGAACATACCACTAAACGTCCTTTTCAGGGCGCGGACATAAGAGTAATCTTACTCATTGTGGACATTCATAACAACAAAATGTCAATTTCACTGTAGTTATTTATTGTTTCAACAGATTGTTGTCAGTGGGCAAAAGAGGAATAAAGAATAGTATCATTAATCCTGCCAAGTATGTCATAAGAGGTGACTAAAGAGGGTTGGACACATGACTGGCTACCTCATTCTGTAGAAAATTAAAGCCACAAAATCTTCAACAAATACAGACAAGGCATCTAACAAGAAAAATACAACTCAACCATCCAAATGAGAAGGAGGTCATCTGTCAAGAGGGCTAATGCAATGCAAAGACAAAGAAAGCCCCAAGGAATCTGCATTACTGATGTGCATGTTCTCTTCTATGTTGAGAAAACATAAAGGACACAGTAAACACATCGACAGAGCCGGAACGGAATGCCAATGGCAGGAGGATTTGCCATGTATAGGTTGAAGACCTGTGCTTCTGGGGCATCTGAAAGGTTATTTTTGAGTGTTTTATCCTTCATTTATCATTTCACTTTTTGTAATTTAGGTGTCTTTTATTTCACTCACACTTTTCATATTAGGATGTCCTTAAAACACATCTAAACATTTTCATTCTTCACTATTTCTTCTTCTTCTTCTTCATCGTACGCAGTCAGACAGCAACCATTATTTTTTCGAAAAAAGCAGCGGTCATCCTGAGGCTGTCGACACTGCAATAATTCGTCACTATTTATGTTTGTTCTGATGCCCGAGCAAAAAGTGTTTCCCTTTTTTATTTGCATATTGTATATTAGGGTATTATTTCTAGAACGTGCTTTCAAAGTTATTCCATACTAAACAGACTTGTTCTGTGTGAATGGCAGTGTGTGTAATTCCATGAATTGGAGAGTCTTCCGCTCGAAAGGAGATAGATCACATTGTTAGATACCTTTTATGGCACGCTCTCACATACAGAGCACTCTCAGAAAATTTCAGGTCAATTTAACAGTATTAATTAAGTTTAGTTTGTGAAAAATGCAGATATCCTAAAAGAACTGGATATTGGCTAGAAAATTGGCTAGTAAACAATATCTTGTCTAAGAAACTGAAAAATGTTGACCACATCAAACACCATAATAAGAACGATTCTAGGGGGAATGGTGCCTGGAAAGTGGGGCAGAGACAGACCAAGGAGAAGATGGACACAAGACATGATGGAGGTCTTGAAGATGACAGAGGCAGGAGTTCTGGCCAGAGATCGAGAGTCTTACAGATCGGCTGTTGCGAACATGACATTCTGCAAAGGACATGCTATATAATGATAACGATGTGACTTTTTGTTGTGCTGTTTTCATATGATCAATCCTTGATAAAGACCTTTAGGCAGAGACTTTGATCTTTTCTGTTGAGGTAACTCTTGACAATGTTTATTCAGTAGCGGTTAGTGGTTCTTCTTATATTTCTCAGCAAACTTGAGAAGGTGTACCACGATCCTCCTGGATGAAGCGCAGTGCAAGACTCTAAGCTCACCACTAAATGGATTACTGTGTCGATCACCACCTCGCTGACCAGACTGTTGTGATACAACCTGTTTCCAGGTGGGTTTTTATCAGTATGTTTCAGCTGACCCTAATTACAACACACTCATCCGAAACCTTGATCTGACTGTTGCTTTTGAGTTGTTTTTGTTGATCTCTGATGTAAATGAGAAATATAATTTAAAAAAAGAATATGCTGGTCTATTTAAAAAAACAAAGTTAAAATCTAAAAGATGTTGCCTACCTCCTCCTATGTGAGGTGTAAAGAACAGACCCACTGTACCATGTTATACATGATATAAACAGTTTATAAACAAGTGTGTGCATGCATGTGGGTGGCAAACTCATTGTATGCAACAAATTAGCAAAGTCACAAATTCAGAAGTGCATAATTGCTGTGTTTGAACCATATTCTTAACCTTGTTACAGTCTAACCCAAATGATTAGAATTGTTTCTTAAAACACAAATCTCATGAATTAGGCCGGACTCTGACTATAAGAGGTCAAGACACAAATCTAACCAGGTTGGCAGGACTGTAAAGGGTTAAGACACAAATCTAATCATTTTAGGTCAGAGTAAAGGGTTAATGGAACAAAACAGGAATTATTATTATCATTGTAGATCTTTACCAACCTTATCGGGAAGGAAGACTAATGACTGTTCAGATATGTTAGTCAGGTTCAGGCAAAACATACTGGACAAGACCCTCACCTTGGCTTCCTCGTAGCCCTTCCCATGGGCTGTTTTCATGGCAGCCGATCTAACAAGGTGAGAGATCAACGTGATCCCTATAGTAGTGAGTGACACGGGGATAGAGCCCAGCATAGCACAACTGCCTGGAGGACCCATGTCTACTTTTATCAGCACGCTCGGGATGTGAAGAAAGCTACTGCAACCCACCACTTAACGCCCTTTTCAGGGTGCACAAAAGTGTAACCTACTCATTGTGGGCATTCACAAACACCAAACAACAACAACAACCAACCTTATCCATGGCAAACAGAGCTTGATACTGTGGCACAAGAGCATTACGTGGCTCTACCAGAATTTTCACCAGCATGTCCTCAGTGAGGCTATGGAAGGGAACTACTACTGGCAGACGTCCAACAAACTCGGGAATCATACCAAATTCAATCAAGTCCCTGGCTTCAACCTGTCAAATAAATGGGTAAATGTGTTATTGAGAACATCTGAAAAAGACATACAAATATTTCACACAGCAGCTTGATAGTGACGTAGTCCTACATCAGGTACTGCCATCAGGGATGAGGTGATAGTTACTAGGTTTCAGCTTCTGAGGTAGGGTGATCAGTTCCCTTCTTTGCTGCAAGAAAAAAGCACTCTAAAGGTAAAGGTAGACCGTTAACAGACACTGCTGTCGGGGATGAAGTGTCAGAGATTTCATTGTATAGAGCCACAGCTTGTTTACGAGATGAGGTGGCCATTTCTTTTACTCACTGCCTTTCCTTCCCTAACAGTAAGCCAGGCACCAATTTACAGCAGGGCCGGTTGAACCCTGTACCTTTGTTGTGAAAAGCGAGTCCTCTACCAATACACAAATCAGAGATTCTACACACTCAAACAGGAGGGAATGAAATTAAATAATCCAAAATGATCTTAAACCAGTGCTTCCCAAACTTTTCAGTGTGATGGGTCAGCAGGGATTTACCCATTGTAAAAGGATCCGGTGCTGAATTGATTGATTATTGATCTTATCAATTATTCTAAAATTCATGAAAATGTGTTTAAATGCATGCTTAATCAATTATATGACTTTATTACCATTTAATGATATCAGTTTTAAAAGTATTTTTTGTTTCAACTGTTTTAAACAAAATTATAAGTTATCTTTTTTAATGCCCTTTGCCGGCAGGTGGCGGAGAGCTTGCAGATCAGCACTATTCTGCAGACCACCACTTTGGGAAGCACTGATCTAAACTGCCTGCAAAACTAATAGCCTGAAAATATATTGATAGGTAGCCAAAGTGTTGTCAAGAGCTCAAAGAGATCTGTTCTGAATATCAGAATGATTTAAAAATTTCCAACAAAATATGCAGTGAACTATAAACAAAGAGCATCACAGAAAGCTGACCTTCACTAACATATGACTCCATTGCAGACTTTGTGTTACATGGCCAGAACTGTGACAAAGAACAACCAATACTGCTGGAGATTGGGGAGAGACAATAGAAATTGATAGGACACACCATCAGAAAGATGTTTGGCAGTATAACCAGACTTGTACTAGAATGAAGCCCACAGGGGATGTGATGAGTGAGGATGTCAAAAAACATCTAGAGAAGATTTGTGGAAAATAAAGCCAGTGCAGCTGATCCCATTAGCAGAACACAAGAAGATGATCCAAAACAGGAATTGGTGGAAACTATCTGTTGCAACTCTATGTTTCAATAGATTTCAGATGGATTAAGTTGTCATCTTCACACGACTTTGATGTCTGAAATTCATTTGAAAACTGTAACAAAGTCAGAGAAAGTTTGCCCAAAGTAGCTTGGGACTTGAAGGTTATTAGGATTTAAGTATGAATAAACTCAGGTAAGAAACATTCAATGAGAATTCTGAGCTCTGGCCTAACTCATCAGGCACAAACATAGGCCCCCATGGGAAAAGAAGAACCTTGACAAGGAAATTATAACAGGAGAGAAAAAAAACAGTGAATACATTTGAAGAGATAGGAAGAATGTGGTAGAGAGATAAAATAAGCAGAAAAGTAGGTTCAAAGACATTACAGGAAGAAAAAGGTAGAGGGGAGGTGTGAAAGAATTATTCTGTGAGAAAATGTGACAGTAGATAAATATGGAGAATACTCATGAGCATAGAGGAAGAAATAGAACATGCAATTAGAACGACTGGAAATATTACCAGACATGTGCTCGAGTGGAACCCACATGTGAAGTGACCAGTGAGGAGGCAAAAAAATACCTGTTATAAATAGTAGAAGAGTAGACCAAGGCAGATAGAGGTTCATGGGAAGAATTCTAAAAGATATCCCAAAATTGGAGTTGGTGGAGAAAATCCTATACAGCGATATGTTCGAAAGGAACTAGATGGATAATATACAGAGCTTTTCCTAGATAATTCACCTGTCTTAAAAGGAGATCCCTCTCCTCATTATTCTGTTCAGCATTAGTACTTTCTGTCTGGCTCTTAACATCAGCTTCAGAAGCAGCACGTCTGCCTTCACCTGCAGGTCTTCGAGTGCCAAACCCAAGGTACTGGATGGATGAACAACATAACTATTACCATAATTTATTCACACCAGCAAATAAAACAATAAGACTTATTACTGTGGTTCAAATTCAAAACTCAATACAGATGTGAAGGACAAAATCTTGGGAACACTGCAGCTGCCTCAATAAAAAAACTTGAATTACATACATATGATCAGGTAACATATTCTTTCCAGAACAGTCTCCGTTATGGCAGCATTGAACACATTGTGGTTTCGGTCAATTCTGCCCGTGTCATACAAGAACATGGGTTTAGGCCAAATATGTCTATGTCATACAAGGACATCTTAAAACTATCAGTAATGTCTTGATGACATCTTCTTCTGGGTTGCCCTCTTCCCCTTTTCCTGTGCTCATGCCTTCCACTATCAGCCTCTCCAGATGAATGTGTCTTTTCATATGACCAAATTATCTGAGCTTTTTCCTTGTTATGTTATTTATAAGCCAACTTTCTTTTATACTCAGTGACTGCAGAATTTCTCTATTTGTCTTCTCTGTCCACAATATTTTCAATATGCGTCTATAGTACTTAATTTTGAAAGATTTTATCATTTTTGCAATTATAGTCTTTATCACTACCACCGCGAAATAGCGCAGAAAAAAATGTATGTTTTACAACCCAAGTCGCGCAATAGTATATAGACAAACCAGGCTACTGTAGAAATCGACTCAAATCAAGTCTGTTTGTTATGACAAATACGTCACTTCCTTCTACACTGGTTTGAACAATGTAAAGTCTTTTGTGTTGGATTACAAATGAATATGAAACACTTTATTATCTACTTGACGTGGATTGGCGCCAGCCCATTATTGAGAATGGTGAAGTTAAGTTATTGTTAACGACCTTTGTGAGGTTGATCTGTTAGTTTGTTTGTGTAAATGAAATAAATACATTGTTTTTGGTGAACTAACAGATATGCTGATCTTATAAAATAACAGTATCAGTGCTTTGTGGTGATTTCAATGGATTATATTGAGTAGCGACATTTCCTAATCAGTAAGTCTAAATATTTGTGCTTTGTTTTTCAACATTTTGAACTATACCTTCTTGTATCTCAGAAACTAACAAACAAACAATTTTAAAAAATAACACCAACAAACTCTTTATTCATTTATATCTCTACACACAACAAAATCATATTTATAAACCAACAAACTAAAAGTTTATAGATTCTCAAAGTCAACAACGACAGTCAAACGTGACGTGCTAAAAATAATGCAGTTGCTGATGAAATTGTGTTTCATTTTTAATGTGGTGTGGTAAAGGTTAAAGTCTATGTCTCGCAAACCATAAGTAGCTATAGAAAAAATGCATAACTTATCAGTTGGAAAAAATCTATCTTCATGCTTGTGCCATACAGCTTTCCTCTGTCTCATTTTGTGTTTGACAATTGCAAAACTTCAAATGATTTTTATCAAACAGTCACCAGAATTGTTGATTGTTGCTCATAGACACTCAAAATCTTTTACATATTCTATTTCTACATTGTGTATTGTGATTATTAATATGCTTACTACGTTGTCTGTTGTTAAATGTTAGTTTTGTTGGCATCTAAATACATATAACTACAGAAAGCAGTAAAGAAATATTATTAATGATCACAAAATGATACTATTTGTAGAACAATATGAAAATAATTATGTTGAAAAGTTTAAATAACTAAACTTCTTCTTCTTCTTCTTACACTGTCAGACGTCGACCTTTATTTTTTTGAAAAAAGCAGAGGTCATCCTGAGGCTGTCGACACTGCCATAGAGCTTGTCTAGTGTTGCTACTGGTGATGGCCACATCTGCTCTCTCTGGTCCTCGTATGTCGGGCAGTTTTGCAGCAAATGCTCAGCGGTCATTTTCTCTGTACCACACGAGCATTCGTCAGTGCCACCTATCTTCAATTTGTTGAATAGGTGGTACCTCAAGTCTATTGTGGCCAGTGTGAAGTCTGAAGACCACGACCTGCTCTCTTCTGTTTAACTGGTAATAGGCATTGTTGTTTGTGTAGCCAGTATATAACTAAATGGAATCAAGCTGAGCAGTGCATGAGCTGCAGTGGTCAGCGACCCATAGCTGACTGCTTGTGTCAGGGCCAGCGAACCAGAGCTGCCAAGATCCTTCTACACCTCCACGCGGTGATCCTGGATAACAGGTTGCAGCAGGGCAGACTGGCTAAGGAGAAGGGATCGAAGAGGGAATGCTAACCTGGTACTAAATAAATGCATGCTGAAGTCAGATGTGTTGGACCGAGAGGTGCAAATATCGCAGTCAAGCTATAAACTACGACACAACGCATTCCATTCTCTGGACTACATTCTGCTACTTAAGCGCTTTCAGGGTTTGGTAGCGGGAGATTGAGAACGAACGAAGCCAAGCCAAATAACTAAACTCAAAGTTTAAATTCCTCGTCTTTTTCTTATTCTGCTCTATTTTTTATTTTGGTCAGCCCAGCACATTTGCTTTCAGCAAGTTGTTTTATTTGGGTTAACTTTACCTAGCCTTTGGCTGTACCAGACTACTTGCAAGGCAGCAGATGAATTGAAGTCAAAATAATGTTCTTTTTCCTAGATGAATTACTACTTATAATTGTAGGGTGCAAGAGACTTGAATTTCATCCCTTCTCCAGTCAGTAGCTGAGAGGAGATAAGTAGCTGAATATTTGCTGACAGGGGCTATGCATTAGAAAGAAGAGCTTTTACTCAATTCCATTGACCTTTATGACAACATTCTGAGCCAATATTTAAATTTGATGAATACACCCTGCTTTTTTCTTATGATTTCATTTAAATGTGTTTGTACACTGGATGTCAGCATTAGATTCTTGTTTAAGGGATTTTGGATTAGTCATTACTGTGTCCAGGATAGAGATTGTTAGAGACGAAATTGGGATCCGCAGCAATACAACCTGAGATGATGAACAGGTCATCAAGAAATTATTGCCCTGTGCTGAGAATTTGCACCTTTTTAGAAAACCTAATAGGAACATCTTAATTTTAGAAGTGGTTTCTGCTGCTTTCAATTACAGTCAATAATAACATATTTTACTTGATAATGGGTGCAGGAAAAAATGTGTCAATGACAGCCCCTGTACCAAAGTTTTTCCCACCCTCAATTTTTTGTTTTTGTTGTTGTTGCTTTCACCTTATTTCTCTATTCCCCAAGGCGGTGTGCGTTTCACTGTGGCTTTTATTTTGCGCCTGTCGGCCCAATGCATCCGACTTCAGCATGCATTTTATGTAAGGGTCTGCTTCCTCCTGCATTTTCTAAGGGTTTGCTTCCCCGGGGTAACGGCCGGTGCTGTGATGGGGATCGAACCCAGCACCTACGGTTTGTGAGCCGTGTCACTTATCCACTAGCCCACACCATCCCCCCACCCTCAATTTAATGCATGTTAACTAAAAGTAAAGTAAGTAGCATGTCCTTTACAGAGCGTCACTTCTCACAACCGCAACCTATTTAGCTCTCATAAGTTTCTTGGCAAGTGTGCAGTACGGTAGGTTACCATTACTTACCATACGTGGAGGAGCAATCGCCTGAGAAAAAACCCAATGTCTGTCAAACTGGACACGGTGTGAATAGAACCCACAACGTTGGAATTGTAAAAACCGAGCTAGTTTCACCCCTAGACCACGCAGCTTCCTACATGTTAACTACTAGACAAAAATCATATCTTGATCTTGATGACCCATTCCTCAACTTAGCTGCGGGTCCCAACTTCGTCTCTAGTGGACCCTGTTTTGGGTCACCAAAGTCTAATGCATGGTAAGTACTCATCTAGAGGCATCTCGGATGTTGCAGCGCGCAATAAGGGAGTCTGACCAACACATTGGAGATATGTTGGAGTACATTTGTCTTGGCCGCTTTCTCAATATGGAGAATAACCTAGAAACTGAACTGACAAGTTGTCGCAATGCGAGTTGAGCAGCCTTCTCGTCCATTAACACGGCCCTGGACGGTTGCAATGACTAGAACCACGAGCACCCTTTTCAATTGAATTCCGTAAAAATCACATAAATATTACAAATCACTAACTCACTGTTAACTACTAGGCAAAAATCATATAAATATTACAAATCTCCAACTCACTCAGCCAGTAGGTTAAAAATAATAATATTAGTTAAAACTGCAATTACTATTGTACACTGAAAAATGTCGCAATACATATAAAGATAGAATAGATATAAAACGATTCAGAAACAATATGTCCTTGTTCTGAATAATATTATTTTACAAAACTGTTTAACGTCTCAAACTGCTTTGGGTTTCTCAACGTAAATAATTAATTTTTCTGAGAATGTAATTTTAAATAATGTACTTCAAAAGTTATTAACCTCATTAGATCTGGTGTCGAGAGATGGTGTCTGCAAAAATTGTATTTTTCAACACCATTATCGAGACCCAGCTTATCATATATGAACAACCAGGGTGAACAACAATGCTTGTGGCAATTTCATGGATTTACAAGTCAACTGATGTATCTAACAATAGGTAAGTCTAAATGTTTGTGACATAATAAAAATAATATGGAAACCAGAAGGATAAAACAGGCATGAACAGCAAATAGCATTATGTTCCTTAACTCTACATGTAAACATTTTTCAAATTGACAGACACGGACAAATGTACCTTCTCATTTTTTCTACGACTGATGTTACGATCGAGCCCATTAAAAGCTCCAGAAGCCACAAATAGAATATTTGTTGTGTCGACCTGAACCGTTTCACCCCTAAGTTTACGAGTGTTCCTTTCTGGCACATTTACCACTGTCCCTTCCAACATTTTCAGCATACCCTGCTGAACTCCTTCGCCCCCCACATCTCGAAGCTGGTGAATGCCAGGCACTGAGCCAATTTTGTCAACCTCATCCAAGAACACAATACCTGAAGTAGAATGGATTTTTCAAAAGTATTAATTCTCATTGTACTTTTATATTGCTTCAGTTTCTCATAAAATTCAAAATAGAAGAGTAAGAATTCCACAATGATAACTTGTCATTTCTCTCTATATCTTCTTCTTTGTCTTTCGCTCTAAAATAATTGCATGATTTGTCTTTTCTCTCCAAGTCTTCTTCTTCTTCGTATTTCATTCTATTTCCCTCATAAACATGGTGGTTCATCTAAGGCCTCTGTGACTGGCATACAGTTTATCCTACAACTGGGTTGGATAGCATCATATTGTCACACTGCTCCTCCTGTGTAACCAGCAGACTTGAAGAACATGTATCATCATTTATTTGTTTTTCCCATAAGGGCACATGCCTGGATGCCCAATTTTTAATTTGTTAAACAGATGATTCGTCAGTCTGCAGTGATTTGTTTGATGTATGAATATTGCAACTTGATCTTTTCTTCTTAAAGAGTAGTATGCTTTTGCTTTATCAGATTCTTGGTGTTTTCTGTGAGATTTGTCTTTGAAGTTTATTTTTATCATTGCCTCTATTTCTTCATATATAGCTCTGTCTTCAGTTTGTGTTTTACTTCTACTCTCACTGGCTGGTCTATATGCTTCCCCATGTTCCTTGGCCCTCCCACTTATTTCTTTCCCTGTGGGTTCCAACTGAGTGCATGTCTGGTAATGCCTTCCTGCTTATTTCTGAGAGCGAGTCCCTTTCTATCTCAACTTTCTCTCAAACATTTCATGCTGTATTTGTTGTTGCCGTGTTATTTCCCACAGATCAGTATTTGCCATTACTTCTGGCCATCTGACACAAAGGCAGTGGATGATAATAATGAAAGTAAGTCAACAAAGAATTTATAAACAAAACTAGGGATTGAAAATTCTAGAGAGAATGATCACTTATGTTAGAGGACCTAAGAAGACAACCTGACATTATCACCAAAACAGGCATGTTATGGACTCCAGAGGCAATGAGCGAAATGGAAGAGGCTATGAGAACATTAAAGAAAAGGAAATCTCCCGGAAAAGACGGGATAACAAACGAAATGCTGATGGGGCTGGGCCAAACAGCGAAGAGGAAACTGCTATCGGTCCTGAACCAAAGCTGGAAAAGAGGAATTGTACCCCAGGCATGGAAAGACGCAGTACTGGTGCCAGTACCAAAAACAGGAAAGGACAAAACAGATCCCAATGGATACAGGCCCATCAGCCTACTGAGCTGTGTCGGCAAGCTGATGGAACGTATGATAAACACCAGACTGATGTGGCATCTGGAAGAAAAACGAATACTAATTCCACAGCAAGCCGGCTTTAGACAGCACAGATCCACTGAGGACCAGGTCATCCTCATAGCTCAGGAAATAGAAGATGCCTACCAGGCACAGAAACACACAGTAGCTGTTTGGGTGGATCTGGAAAAGGCATTTGACAAAGTCTGGAAAGACGGACTTAGAGTCAAGCTAAGAAGAAGTGATGTTTGTGGGAAAATGTACAAGTGGATCAACCACTACCTCAAACAAAGAACGGCCAGAGTCCAAGTACAAGGGCAGATGAGTAAAAAGGTGACACTCGAGCAGGGAGTACCCCAAGGGGGAGTACTGTCACCCACACTCTTCCTGGTGTATTTAAACGACATTACAGAGAATATACCAAGGAGAGTCCATAGCTCAATGTTTGCAGACGTTCTGGCTATGTGGACCTCTGAAAAGAATCTCACCATAGCAAGAAATCGGATGCAGCAGGCCCTAACATCGCTGGAAGAGTGGGCGAACTCATGGCTGGTCAAAATAAATGAGGAGAAAACCACATGCACAATATTCTCGCTTTCAATAAAACCCCAAAATACCAAATTAAGTTTAAATGGCAAATTCCTGCAGCCAAACGACAACCCAACCTATCTGGGAGTCACATTTGATCGGCGCATGACATGGAAAAGTCAGATCGAGAGAAACCGAATGAGAGCCAGAGAAAGAATGGCAATCATGAGGAAACTGGCTGGCACAAGCTGGGGAGCAGACGAAGGCATACTAAAGAAACTGTACACTGGAAGAGTGAGACCAGTTCTCGAGTATCGCATTGCGGCATGGACAACAGCAGCAAAGGCGAACTTCGATAAAGTTAGCAAACTTCAAAACCAAGCCATGAGAGTTATAACAGGAAAAATGAAGTCAACGCCAATTGTAGAACTTGAAAAGATTACAAAACTGCAATCCATGACCGATAGAAGAGACTGCAGAGCCCAGCTGCAGTCAGAGAAACTCCGAAGACTGACTGACCATCCAATGCACCAGAGACTAAACAATTTGGGAAATGGGAAACTAAAGCGGAGAAACTTTGCAGAAATAGCCAAAGCAAAGATGCACGAAGATCCCATAAACGCACTAACAACACCAAAACCCATCACTACTGTACGAAAACCTACCTGGAGGCTGGATATATTTCCAGAGGTGGTAGAACATATACCAGGTATTGTAAACAAAAACTGCCAGACTGAAAAAGAAAGGAGAGATACTACGCTAAGCTTCATATCGAAAAGCTACCCAAGCATGGACTGGACCCATGCATACACCGACGGTTCTGTAACAAACACTACACAGAGCATTCCTGAACCTACCAAATGGCAGACAGATAACACTGTCATTCGCTACTGGTAAGTACACAAGCAATTTCAGAGCGGAGGCAGAGGCACTGATGGCAGCAGTGGAAGAATTGGTGACACACAATGAAAATGAAAGCCATATAGTCCTGCTTACAGATGCTCTCGCCGTAGTCACAGCGCTAAAAAGCCAGAAAAACACTGAGCTTAATGATTTAAGAGCAGCCCTCTGTAAACTGTCTCAGCAGTCCGCACCAAAAAGGGTAGTGGTACAGTGGGTCCCATCACACTGCAACATCCAAGGCAACGAGGAGGCAGACAGACTGGCAAAAGAAGGTGCAAGACTACCACAAAAAGATACTAGTATGACGTACGAAGAGTCAAAACGGCTTATCAAAGCCAGATACATGACCAAATGGGAAACCGAACATACTGGTTACACCAAAAACGATGCCTATTACCAGTTGAACCGAAGAGAGTAGGTCGTTGTCTTCAGACTTCGCACTGGCCACAATAGACTGAGGTACCACCTATTCAACAAATTGAAAATAGGTGGTACCGACGAATGCCCGTGCGGTACTGGTAAAATGACCGCTGAACATCTGCTGCAGAACTGCCCGACATATGAGGATCAGAGAGAGCAGATGTGGCCATCACCAGTGGAACTGCAAGACAAGCTCTATGGCAGTAGCGACAGCCTCAGGATGACCGCCGTTTTTTTTCGAAAAAATAATGGTTACTGTCTGACTGCGTACGAAGAAGAAGAAGGACTCCAGAGGGAAGGCCAAAGACAGGCCGACCTAAGACAAATTGACGAAGAGCCGTGGAAGCCGAAATGGGAACCAGAGCTGGGGTATCATACAAATGATGACCTCAGACAGGTTGAAGTGGAGGGAGTTTATTGCTGTACTTACAGATGCTACCAGGCATGATTGTAAGTGAACACTTTGCCATGCATTGACCAAGGATAAGAAGTAGACTAGGGACAGGAAGCAGTGAAGATGAATCATTTCCCAGCACTAAAAAGCCAGAAAAATACTGAACTTAATGATTTAAGAGTAGTACTCTGTCAACTATGCCAGCAGTCCGCACCAAAAAGGGTAGTGGTGCAGTGGGTTCCATCTCACTGCAACATCCAAGGCAACGAGGAGGCAGACAGACTGGCAAAAGAAGGTGCAAAACTACCAAAACCAGATACTAGTATGACGTACGAAGAGTCAAAACGGCTTATTAGAGCTAGATACATGACCAAATGGAAAACCGAACATACTGGTTACACCAAAAACGATGCCTATTACCAGTTGAACAGAAGAGGGCAGGTCGTGGTCTTCAGACTTCGCACTGGCCACAATAGACTGAGGTACCACCTATTCAACAAATTGAAGATAGGTGGCACCGACGAATGCCCGTGTGGAACCAGGAAAATGACCACTGAGCATTTGCTGCAAAACTGCCCGACATACGAGGACCAGAGAGAGCAGATGTGGCCATCACCAGTGGCAACACTAGACAAGCTCTATGGCAGTGTCGACAGCCTCAGGATGACCGCTGCCTTTTTTGAAAAAATAATGGTTACTATCTGACTGCGTACGATCAAGAAGAAGAAGAAGAATCATTTCCTTAGTTAGTTGGCAAAGTATATTGGCAAAATAGTGAGTATGAACAAAATGAACTTTAAGCTTTGAATATCTTCCAGTGTTGACAATATGCAAACAATTGGGTATCTTAGTCTTAGTTGACCTGTACAGGGGCTGATAACCCTGTGTAAGTCCAAGCTCTGGCGTGAGTTGTGTGTAGCCAGGAGGAGGATTTCCTGCTTAGCGAGATAGGTTCGAGCAGCTGGGTACAAACAAATGAAATGAGTGTCTTATAAAAGAAATGTGAACTGATATAGAAAGAGGTATTTGACACTAAATATTCACTTTATCAGGGGCATCTCATTGCCCTCTTTCTTCTTCTTTGCCTTTATGTTTACTTTAGGGTGCACAAGGCCATCAACCAACCCTCTCCAAACAGACATGTCCTGTGCTATCTTCTCCAATTCCTTCCAGCTTCATCCTGTCTTTCATCTGTCTTCTTCTTCATAGTACGCTGTCAGACGTCAACTTGAAGCTCAAAGAAAGCAGCCTCATCCTGAGGCAGTCTACACTGCCATAGAGCTTGTCTGGTGTTGCCACTGGTGATGGCCACATATGCTTTCTCTGATCCTCATATGTCAGGCAATTGTGCAGCAGATGTTCAGGGGTTTTCCCAGTAACACAGGTGCACTCGTCAGTATTTCATATGTGCTTGACTCTATGTCTCTTCTCCATGTATTATTTGGTCTTCCTTTGCTTCTTTTTTCATGTTGGTTCAATGATATAGATCGCCTGGAGATACTGACTCGAGGATTTCACAGTGTGGTCTATCCATTGGCACATTCATTCCTGAATTTCGTGTTCCACCTGCATTCCAGGATGAAGAATTATAAAAGTCGGCCATAGCTACCTTTTGGCAAATAGTACTAACAACCAAATTGCTACCTGCAGTGGAGGCCTCATCGAAATAATGAGAAATGGCTGCAACCAAGCCAACCGCACCTTCCAACCTAACTTGGCCCTGGCAAGCAACGGGCACCAAAAGACCAGTCCCACCACGGCCCCCCCTCCCCCACCTAGTCTATGGGAGCAAAATCTTAAGACTATAGGTGAGGTAACCTTCAAGAAACCTCTGCTCAGGCAGAGCAGGTCCTCCATTAAATGTGCCAGATGTCATTGTGACCTCGCCCATAGAGTACACACGTGGTTAGTGACACGGCACATAAACCACATTTTCATGTGTTTGGATTCATGAACTGACAAGGTCATACCCCCATTAGTAACTAATTCATTATTTTTAAGGAGCACTGAAGCTGGATGCCCTGGGTTGCAAGGTGCAAAATGCAGCACACTGTACTTCCCCTTTGGTAAAACAAGGTAAACCACACAAAATAAACCAAAGAGAATTCAGAGTGAAGACTCAGTGATGATGTATCAAATCAATTCAAATTACCAGTATTTATAAGAAATCACATTATTGTCACTGCTCAGAGCAGTGCCACTACTCTGAGCAGTACCAGTAACACCCCTAAGATATAACGATTACCATCTGAAAAGCCTAAATGCCACAACACTAACAGCACCTTGTTGAGCTCTTTCTATGTTGTAGTTAGCATCCTGAAGCAGCTTGGCTATAACACTCTCAATGTCCTCTCCCACATAGCCAGCCTGGGTGAGAGTTGTGCAATCACATATGGCAAATGGGACATCTAAGCATCTAGCTAGTGTCTGTGCCAGTAAGGTCTTGCCTAAGGTGAATAAAAGAAAAATCCAGAAATATATTAACAGATTATAGACAATTTTTTAAACTTGGAATCTTAGTATTCAAACAGGTAGGTATACACCTACTGTCAGGCAGCTTAAGCTATCCATAGTAGGTTCTTTTAGTTCCTGAAGTTTACTAGGCCTGGGGGAAGGTAAGTGGTGGATTGGGTAGAAATTTCATAATTTTTCTAATCTGTTTGCACCGACAGCAGCTATCATCCTGCTCCTTCAAATTTTCAACTGCCAAGAGTTCTTTATATGCACAGCATGGTCCTCCAAGTTTATCATCTGTCTTCAATAGGACTAGCCACTCGATCTCTCCTCCATTGTGACCAGAGGCCACTAGAAACTAGCAGCTTGTGAACACCCACTGCTTCATGCTTCTGTTCATTACTTGAGAGTCAAATATCTGACTTCTCCGCCTTCATTATTTTATATAATAAAGCAGCTTGGTATTTCTTTAACTCCATTAAGCCAATTCTCCAAGAGATGAAAGTCACCACTGTGAGAGCACACACTTTCAATTGCATTGTCATTCCAGAAATAATTTACGGATGTGAAGTGTGGAACTTACGGCATAAAACATGCTGAGAAGCTCAGTCACTTAGAGAGCAATTGTACGGCGCGTACAAAAAATGTTGATACCAGAGAAAATCAGAACCGAAGAAACTCGACATCAAACTGTTTTAAGACATGGAAGTAGTGATATCATGCAAACATCATTGAGATGGATATATGTATGTATGCCAGACAATAGATGAACACGTAAAACAACGTTTTGGTGGCCATATGCCTGTACACATCCACGGGGTCGCCCACCTATGTGATGGTGAGATGGACTGATCAATGATTTATGCCCATATTGGTACAGCAATGCAAAAGATCGGAACCCATACAGAATATTGTCGGCTTTCTCGCATATGGCACATCGGTCAGATTGACTCCAAGGATAATATAATGTGATAATGTGTAAAAAAAAAATAATAACATATTACTTGTGTCAAAAATCTGTAATCCTACCACTCTGTCACACATTCTTTATACCTAAATAGTAATAATAATAGATTTAAAAATAATCTATTACATAACACGTCTTGAAATATATGTGAAAAGTGTACACACAAAATTGGTGAGGCTTCCTGTGTGGGATGGGAAAGTACAGAATTACTGAACACTACAATGAAAGTTTCATTGTATAAGCTTCCGTCAACGATGAAATGTTAGGGACTTTATTATAATACATCTTAGTTATTTGTGAAGTGGAGTTGTACAGTCTCCATCCATGCTACCTTGCTTTACTTAACTTAGTCAGTTAGTCAGTTCCCCATTTACTGCTGGGTAGACTGAAGCATGCCACAATTTAGGTGTGACCAGTTCCAATGCTAAATAAGGAAAATATGCAAACAGATTGGATGTCTTAAATAGCAACTAAGGTGGGTTGTGTATGGACAACATCATCATGAAATGATAAAGTGCTACAGAAACCATTACTGAAAGGGTAGATAAATGCTTTGGTGCAGGTTCCCTGCATTTTAACTGTAGTTGTGGTTTAATACTCCGATTGGAGTATGGATGTGTATGATGAGAAGGTTTACCTGTTAAGTAACCACACAACTATGTTGCTTCAAAGCTACCTATGTTTCTTTGGTAGTAGGCTACAAGTGGTTCTTCTTATACACTTGGACCAGGGTTCTAATGGCTGTAGTGCAATGTGAGGCTACTCGTTAAGCTCATCACTGTCGGGATTATATAGTCAATCCTCCCCTCACTTACAAGACTCCTGTGGCAGCCAGTTTTCCAAAAGCATGAATGAGAATGTGAGGTCTTGATCGGTATGTTTCACATGACCCTGATTTCATTTATTTCAACTACACAATCACATTAAATGAAATTACACAGTCATGCAAAGTGAAATAACCACCAATCTGCAATCATTTAAATAACCACAAAGCAACCATAAATGAAATAACTACACAGATGCAATAAAGGAAATAACCACAAAGCCCCACAAAATGTAATAACAACAGGTCAGGTCATCCCGTAACCGGTGAGGTCATTGGAGCACACATGAAGACATCCTCACAATCTCACGCCACCTTTCTCTGTCAGCGGCCGCTGCCTGTGCCTCTTCTGGTCGCAGATTGATCCATTCTTTGATGTTGTCCTCCCACCTCTTTTTTGGACGGCCTCTTCGTCATCTGCATTGCACCTTTCCGTGAAGGATCGTATTTGCAAGACCATTTGATCTCGATACGTGACCATACCAAGCGAGTTTTCTTCTTTTGACAGTTGCCAAGAGGTCTTCAAAAGGCCCCATTGCTGTTGTAATTCTATTTAATATTTTCTCATTTATAACTCGATCTTTGTACGTGACGTTTAAAAGTCTTCGGAAACATCTCATATCCAAGGCCTGTATCCCTCGCTGAAGGTCAGCTGTAATTGTACATGTCTCACAAGCATAGAGGAATATTGACAAGACCAATGTACGCATTAATCTGATTTTCGTGCATAGTGCTAACCGTTTATCTTACCAGACTTTGTTAAACGGTGCAAGCGCCGCTATTGTCTATGCTATTGTGGCCAACACCTAACATTTTGATTCTTCCTCACTGACAATCAAACCCAGATATTTAAAACGGTCAAACCCTTCGAGTTCCTGGCCATTTGCTTTTATCCTACTGTTGAAGCCCTCGGCATTGTTGGTTATTAATTTTGTCTTTCCAGCGTTTATCTCCATACCATAGTCAAGAGCTGTTTCATCGAGCCTTCTGACCCATTCCTAGCAAGGTCATACTTAGATTAATCCTCGACCAATTGAAACCCACAGCAGAGAACATCATTGCCAAGGTGCAAGCAGGGTTCAGACAGGGAAGAAACACTACAAAACAGATATTTAATTTGCTACTAAGCGAGAAATATCTAGAACATCAGCAAAAACTGTATCATGTGTTTGTTGATTTTAAGAAGGCGTTTTATAGGGTATGGCATAAAGCTCTATGGGCAACCATGAGGATGTATAAAATCAACGGAAATATTATAAAGGTCCTTGAACACCTGTATCACAAGGCATCCAGCGCAGTTCTTGTGAATGGGAGGCGAGGGGACTGGTTTCGCACAGCAGTTGGTGTGAGACAGGGTTGTACACTCTCTCCAACGCTTTTCAATATATTACTTGAGGGAATTATGAGTGAGGCACTTGGAGGTCACGTTGGTACTGTCAAGATAGGGGGCCGAACGATTACCAACCTTCGTTTTGCAGATGACATCAACGGGTTGGCGGGTTCCAAAGCAGAACTCCATGAATAACAACAAAGTCACATTAAATTAAATAACCATAAAGCACACACAGTGTAATAACTTCACAAAATGTAGTAACCAAGAACCAAAAAAATAAAATCAGATAGCCATACAAAATGAATTAGCTGCAGCAAAATAAAATAATCCAACTTTGAAAGAGCCATCTGGGAGTACAAAAACTTACCAAAAGATTGGAAAGAGGGCTGCTACCTGGTGAAATTACCTAAGAAGGGAGATTTAAAGGAATGCAAGAACCATAGAGGAATAATGTTATTATCAGTGCAGGGAAAGGTGTTAAATAGCGTAATACTAGCAAGGTTGAAAAAGGCAGTGGATAACAAGATAAGCGGTGAGCAGGCGAGCTTCAGCCAGAATAGATCATGCATTGACCAGATAGCCACATTGGGGGTAATTGTGGAGCAGTCATTTGAATGGAATTCGACTTTGTACATTAATTTAGTTGATTATGAAAAGGCTTTCAACAGTTTGGACAGATATACTCTGGAAACTACTGAGGCACTATGGGATTCCTCAAAAGCACACAAACATAAATTAGACAGACATATGAAAGTATGCAATGTAGAGTTATACAACTCATAGAGCCATTCAAAATTAAATCAGAGGTACGACAGGGTTGCCTACTGTCGCCTTTCCTGTTCATCCTGGCAGTGGACTGGGTTATGAAAGTAACAACAAATGAGAGAAATAGAATCCAGTGGACCTTGATTAAATAGCTGGAGGATCTAGATTTTGCAGATGATATACAGCCAAAACTAAATGCAAAGGAAACTGGATAGACTAGATTATACTTCTAAACAAATCGGTTAGAAGATACATGAGGAAAAAACCAAAATAATTAGGGTCAATGTAGCAAACACAGAACCAATCTGGCTGAAAGGAACACCACTGGAAGAGGTAGAGGTATTTATATACCTACAAAGTATCATCAACAAGGAAGGAGGGATAGATGAGGATATAAAAACAAGGATACAAAAAAGCAAGAGTTGCATTCGGCATGTTGAAACCAATATGGAACTCCAGGGAAATAAGAAGGAAGACAAAAATAAGGATTTTCAATTCAAATGTAAAACCAGTCCTGCTGTATGGAGCAGAAACCTAGAGGATGACCAAAAGCAATGACAGGAGGCTGCAGGGTTTTATCAAGAGATGACTGAGAAAGATTCTTGGTATCAAATGGTTTGGCAAAGTTACAAACGACAGACTGTGGGAGAGAGCGGGACAAGGTCAATTGGAACAGGAAATCTTAGGAAGAAAGTTCAGATGGATGGGTCATACATTAAGAAAGCCCAAGGCCAGTATCACCAGGCCATCCCTGTCATGGAACCCCCAGGGAAGAAGAGGCATAGACAGACCAAGGAATACATGGAGACAAGATCTGGAGATGGAAGTAAAGAAAACAGGAAAAAGCTAGAAGGGAGTGGAAAAGATTGCACAGGACAGAGCTGCATGGCGATGGTTGGTTGATGACATATGCACCCCTGGGTGATAGAAGGCAAAAGAGAAATGAAATAATCTCACACAGCCACATTTTATTAAATAACCACATAGCAACACAAAGTCAAATAACCTCACAACCATAGTAAATGAAATTACAGTCACAAGAATGAAATAACCACAAAATCATACAGAATTAGATAGCCACACAGCTACACCAAATGAAATAACCATACAACCACACTAAATTAAATAACTACACAGTCACACTAAATGAAATAATGACAGTCATACTAAATTAAATAACGAGTCACACAAAATTAAATAACGACAGTGACATAAAATTAAATAACGAGTCACATAAAATTTAATAACGATAGTCATACAAAACGAAATAACCACACAACCACACTTAAATTAAATAACGACAGTCACACAAAATGAAATAACCAGACAGTCACACTAAATGAAATAACAGCAGTCATATAAAATTAATTAACCAGACAGTCACACTAAATAAAATAACGACACAGTCACACAAAATGAAATAACCAGACAGTCACACTAAATGAAATAACAACAGTCATATAAAATTAATTAACCAGACAGTCACACTAAATAAAATAACGACACAGTCACACAAAATGAAATAACCAGACAGTCACACTAAATGAAATAACAACAGTCATATAAAATTAATTAACCAGACAGTCACACTAAATAAAATAACGACACAGTCATACAAAGTGAAATAACTATACAGCTACACAATGAAAAAAACCACACACAATGAAATAACCACAAAGCCATCCACAATGAAATAACCACATAACCTTAGTCCCCACTTGAAAATGAAATAACTAGCACACAAAACCAACCTGATCCAGTGGGTCCCAACATTAGAATGTTACTTTTCTCCAAACGTAGCTCATGTGTGCCAGCATCTAAGATATCAGAGTTTTTGGCAGACACCTCGCCTGTGCTATTCGCCTGGGACTGTTGACTGTTAATGGCAGAGCCAAGTGGGCCAGTTACTGCAATCTGAAACATGTCTGTAAAACACACATTATGGTGTGTGAACTACAAAAAACAATTGCTCTAACTATTCTACCACTTACAAGCTAAAATTAACCTTACAGTACCAGCACCCCCGACCAGCATTGCTGCACGGCGACGGTATGGATAGTCACCAGTTTATCATGTATAAACATTCAGGTTAATGCTATAGAAACAGCTGAACTTACATATGTTTCAATTAAAAATAGACTTAATTAATTTCCGTCCACTCGGGTTTCAACCAGTAAAATGACTTGCTGAATTTTAAAGTTCACTTTTAAACGATTGATTCTCTTTTTCACTCGGATTTGAAGATTTGCCCATTATTGAGGATGATGAAGTTAAGTTGGTATACAAGATTTTCTGAGGTAGATCTGTTTAGTTTGTTTATCTAGATGTAATAAATATGTTTGAAGTGGAAACTAACAGATCGGTCGATTTGGTAAAAAAAACACTATCAGTACTCTGTGGCAATTTCAAAAATGGACAGGACACAGCCATACCCTTAAAGAGCTGTCTACATTTGTGTGCTGTTTTTCATAATTTTCACCTTCATCTCCTTGTACCTCAGAAACACACACACAACAAAAACAATAACACCAATAAGTTCTTTATTAATTTATGTCTCTACATACAACAAAATCATATCTATGGACCAACAAATAACAAAGGTTACACTCTCAGTCAACAACCACAGTAAAATATGATGTGCTTAAAAATAATGCGAATGTGTCACTGAGTTCGTTCTTGTATGGCTTTTGGGTCACTGAGTTTGTTCTCGCGTGGCTTTTGTCACTAAGCATGTTCTTGTGTGGCTTTTGATTAACTGAACATGTTCTTGTGTGGCTTTTGAGTCACTGAGCTTGTCTGCGTGTGACTTTTTAGTAACTGAGTTTCAGCTTATGTGGCTTTTGGGTCCTTGAGCTTGTCCTTATGTGGCTTTTTAGTCAATTTGTCCCCATGTGGCTTTTGGGTCACTGAGCTTGTTCTTAAGTGACTATTGAGTAACAAAATGTGTCCTCGTGCAGCTATTGGTTGACTAAACATGTCCTCATGTAGCTATTGGGCCACTGAACATGTCCTCATGTAACTATTGGGCCACTAAACATGTCCTCATGTAACTATTGGGCCACTAAACATGTCCTCATGTAACTATTGGGCCACTAAACATGTCCTCATGTAACTATTGGGCCACTAAACATGTCCTCATGTAACTATTGGGCCACTAAACATGTCCTCATGTAACTATTGGGCCACTAAACATGTCCTCATGTAACTATTGGGCCACTAAACATTTCCTCATGTAACTATTAGGCCACTAAACATGTCCTCATGTAACTATTGGGCCACTAAATGTATCATCTGTAACTATTGGGCCACTAAACATATCCTCATGTAGCTATTGGGCCACTAAACATGTCCTCATGTAACTATTGGGCCACTAAACATGTCCTCATGTAACTATTGGGCCACTAAACATGTCCTCATGTAACTATTGGGCCACTAAACATGTCCTCATGTAACTATTGGGCCACTAAACATGTCCTCATGTAACTATTGGGCCACTAAATGTATCATCTGTAGCTATTGGGTCACAGGTTGTCATCATGTAGCTATTTGGTCACAAAGCTTTACCTCATGTGGCATTTCAGTCATTG
>JAVGWX010000001.1:106355720-106395720 GCA_036924085.1 Ariolimax columbianus | reverse complement strand
TCATCTCAAGAACTGACGAAGAAATAGGCTCCATCTCAAGAACTGACGAAGAAACAGGCTCCATCTCAAGAACTGACGAGGTTCCATCTCAAGAACTGAGGAAGAAACAGGCTCCATCTCAAGAACATAATTGTGAAGAAATAGGCTCCATCTCAAGAGCATAATGACGTAGAAGTTTATGAGAATATGTTAGGATTAACAACAAACGTTCAAACCAATACAGTCTACTGATCTTCTTATAGTAGTTGGAAATATGAAATCCAAATAGAAAAAAGTTAAATACAAGAATATAAAGAGCTATTTGAATGGGGAAAATAAATAAGAACATAGAAGACCAATTTGGATTAGGAAAAAGAAACAGAGGCGTTAGGCTGATGCATCTGTGTGAAGAAAACCATTTAGTTATCTGTAACACTTTCTTTCATCAAGTTCCAAGAAGATTATTAATGTAAACAAGTGCAGGAAATGTAGTAAGAAATCATTTGACCTTTCCTTGCGTTAAGATCAGATCTATTAAATTATGTAACAATTGCAAAAACACATCGAAGTGCAGACACAAACTCCGATCACAATATTGTTGCAAATAAAATAGTCATTAGATTAAAACATTTAAAAAGAAGACGTGACAAAGATGTCTAAAATATAAATATTAGTATTAAAGAAGCCACCACACACAGAGATTTCTTGAAGTCAAAATTAAAGTGAGCATATTATCATAAATCATTGAATAATACAAAAGAGACGGCTGTACATCACTAACAAACAAGCATACAAGTATCAAATAAAAGATCCTAATAAAGAATTTTAGAAAAATCAAGTATAGAAGACAACATCTTAGAAGCCAGCCACACACGCACGCGCACACATTTTAGAATATAGGATACTGGGCAATGTGATACGTGCGATGTGCAAAGATGCAAAATAATAATGGATTAAACGTAAATATCTGAATAGAAGACATGGAAGAGAGGTTCAACACAGGAACTACGCATAAAGAAATAACGCAACTTTCAAACACGCCAAGACTGGCTCAAGGAAGTGGATGCATTTAGACAAAAAATAGAGGCATATTGCTCTGTGAGAAAAAAATGTTAGTGAATTGTACAACGACAACATAGACAACAAGCCATCAACATTTAATAATTACGCCCCAGCATTCTCAGATCAGAAGTAGGGAAAACAATAAAAGATATGACACAGAGATTAGCAGCAGGCTATATATAAAATATATAAAAATGAAAGAAGGCTCTAGTGGATTTCGTTCTAGATAAAATATTGTTCTGTATATATATATACATTACAGGGCCTAAACCGTGTGGCCTGATCCAAAGTAGTCCCATAGTCGTAATTGCTGATGGGGAAATGGAAGCATTAAAATAACATTGTATTAAGCCACAACTTGGGATCAAGACACTGAGCAGCGCATGAGCTGCAGTGGTCAGCGACCCATAGCTGACTGCCAGCGTCAGGGCCTGCGAACCAGAGCTGCCAAGACCCTTCTACACCTCCACGCGGTGATCCTGGATAACAGGCTGCAGAAGGGCAGACTGGCTAAGGAGAAGGGATCGAAGAGGGAAATGCTAACCCGGTACTAAAAAAATGTTGCTAAAGTCGGATGTGTTGGACCGAAAGGTGCAAATAACGCAGTCAAGTTATAAACTACACCACAGCGCATTCCGTTCTCTGAACTACATTCTGCTACTTAAGCCCTTTCAGGGTTTGGTAGGGGGAGATTGAGAACGAACGCAGAAGAAGAAGAAGAAGCCACAACTTGTTTAAGAGATGCATAAGAGATGCACGTGTATATGCTACGTTTCTGGCAGGACGTGAAGATTCTGGGACACAGACACACTGGACTGCCTCTCTTCCGGGATACTTGAAAAACTAGTAAATAAGTCCATCATATCATCATCATCACACCCTTTCGACACGAGTGGGGAAGACTCGATAGTCCTGCAAGACAACTTTCCTAAGAGAGACAACTCTGACCTCAAACAACTGCTGCCTTGCAGATGGGCTGGGGACAGCCAAAGGCTAAGAAGGGGAACCTTACAGAAACGCCTGTTGAAATCGGATGCACTGGGCCACAGGCCTAACGAAACAGTGCAACGTAAATCGCTGTATGATGACGTCACAATTTAAAAGAAGAAAGTATGGTGCTCATCCTGTGGAGTCCCACCAGGCAGAAAAAGTGCCGGGCCCCACGCCTCGAAGCGGCCCACCTGATGCTACTGGTGGTCACCCACCCATGTGCTGTGGAGTCAAGGCACAAGGACATAAGGCAAGAGCTTTTGACCGAAAACCCAAGCCCCTTAAAATACTACAGTGGAATGCGGAGGGAGTCCTTAACAAAAAGGTTTCTCTAACAAATCGCCTGCACGAAGGCGAGATAGACGTGGTATGCATCCAAGAAACGCACCTCAACAACAACCACAGATTCTCAATCAGAGGATACCAGACCTTCCGACTTGATAGAGAAGGTCACAAAGGCGGGGTTCTGATAATGACACGTAACTGCATACCAAGTACGGCAGTATCTGTAAATCACACCGGACAAGCAGAAATTGTAGGAGTCGACATAATGACACAAGAAAAGAAAATCCGTATATTCAAACTGTATGGCCCACCCAATAAAAATATGTCGCTCTCGAGTATGGAATCCAAAGACTCCAGCTGGTTGGAGACTTCAACAGTTACTCGGAGAGATGGGGATATTCAGACACAGACAGCAGAGGGGATGAAGTAGGAGACTGAGAGATAGACACAAATCTCTATCTTATCAATAGCCCGGACGACAGCCCTAGCTTCTATTCCAGAACATGGCATACCACCTCCACTCCAGACTTAGCCTTCTCCACGGGGGATATTCACCACAAAATAGATCGTCAGGTGCTTGACCAATTCAGGTAGCGACCACAGGCCAATTAGGCTAGATATTGATATGGAATAAAACCGCTGCCACGTTGGAACTACAGACGAGCCGACTGGGACAGATCTGCAATGCTGACAGATGGACTGTGTGAAACTATCAACACACGAAATAACAATATGAAACCTATGGTGGAAAGCCTAAGCAAAGCAATACTGCAAGTAGCCACCGAGGCCATTCCAAGAAAGGTAAGGAAAAACTACAAGCCATATTGGAACCATAAACTGCAGAAAGCTCAGGATGAAGTCTCAAATGCTAAGACCATGGCAGAGAGAGAGAGAGAGAGAGAGAGAGAGAGAGAGAGAGAGAAAGAGAGAGAGAGAGAGAGAGAGAGAGAGCAATCTATGGAAGCAAATATCGCCCTCAAGGTCATCACTGCGAAATACAAAAGAACACTGAACCAAATAACAAGAGACAGTTGGAAAAAAAAAAAAGCCTCAATCTAGATAAAGAAGGGAACAAACTATGGAATTTAGTCAGAACCATGAATGACGAAACACCATCAAATAAACAAATTACCATCAAGCAGGGTGACAACATGCTTACCGGAAAAAAAGCAGCAAACGTCTTTATAGAACATAATGCCAGAGCAAACCACACTGATGTCCCTACAGACAGGCATACAGACATTAGTGAAGAACAAAAGATCCACGACAACATCAAGATTGCATCAGAGGAGCACATGATGGCAAAACTAACGATGAATGAAATAATCGAGGCATGAGAACTTTAAAGAAAAAGAAATCGTCCGGAAAAGATGGGGTAACAAATGAAATGCTGATGAGGTTGGGCCAAACAGCAAAGAGGAAGTTACTGTCAGTCCTGAACCAAAGCTGGAAAAGGGGAATTGTACTACAGGCATGGAAAGATGCAGTACTTATACCCGTACCAAAGTAAGAAAAAGATAGAATAGATCCAAATGGATACAGGCCTATCAGTCTACTGAGCTGTGTAGGTAAACTGATGGAGCGTATGATAAACACTAGACTGATGTGGCATCTGGAAGAAAAACACAATTCCACAGCAAGCAAGATTTAGACAACACAGATCCACTGAGGACCAGATCACTCTCATAGCACAGAAAATAGAGGATGCTTACCAAGAGAAAAAGCATACAGTAGCGGTTTGGGTTGATCTAGAGAAGGCATTTGACAAGGTGTGGAAAGAGGGACTTAAAGTCAAGCTACGAAGAAGTGAAGTATCTGGAAAAATGTACAGATGGATCAGCCACTACCTCGAAAACAGAACAGCCAGAGTTCAAGTACAAGGGCAGATGAGGAAAAAGGTGACACTGAGCAAGGAGTACCCCAAGGGGGAGTACTGTCACCCACACTTTTTCTGGTGTATATAAACAACATCATAGAGAATATAACAAGAAGAGTCCACAGCTTCATGTTTGCAGACGATCTGGCTATGTGGACCTCTGAAAAAATCTCACCGTAGCAAACAATCGGATGCAGTAGGCAATAACATCGTTGGAAGAGTGGGCGAAATCATGGTTGGTCAAAATAAAAAATGAAGAAAAAACAATATGTACGATATTCTCGCATAAGTCTTAACGGCAAATATCTGCGGCCAAACGACAATCCAAACTACTTGGGCGTCACGTTTGATCGGCGCATGACATGGAAAAGTCAGATCGAGAGAAACCGAATGAGAGCAAGACAAAGAATGGCAATCATGAGGAAACTTGCTGGCACAAGCTAGGGAGCAGACGAAAGAATACTTAAGAAACTGTACACTGGAAGAGTGAGACCAGTTCTCGAGTATGGCATTACGGCATGGGCAACAGCAACGAAGGCGAACTTTGATAAAATTAGCAAACTTTAAAACCAAGATTTGAGAGTTAAAACAGGAGGCATGAAGTCAACGCCAATTGTAGAACTTGAAAAGATTACAAATCTGCAATCCATGACCGACAGAAGTGAGTGACTGCAGACCCTAACAGCAAGCAGATATACTAAGAGGACTGACAGACCACTAAGAGGACTGACAGACCATCCAATGCATCAGAGACTAAATAGATTTAGAAAAGGGAAACTAAAGCGGAGAAACTTTGCAGAAATAGCCAAAGCAAAGATGAGCGAAGACCCTATGAACACCATAACAACACCAAAGCCTATCGTCACTGTACGCAAACCCACATGGAAGCAGCATATCATACCGGAGGTGGTAGAAAATATACCAGGTATTGGAAACAAGAACAGCCAGACTGAAAAAGAAAAAGAAGAGACATAACCCTGAGGTACATAGCGGAAAACTACACAAGCATCATGGACTAGTCCCATGCATACACCGACGGTTCTGTAACAAACACAACACAGAATGGAGGGGGAGGGGTATTCCTGAGCCTAACAAATGGTAGAAAAATAACACTGTCAGTGGCAACTGGAAAATTCTCAAGCAATTTCAGAGCGGAGGCAGAGGCACTGAAGGCTGCAGTAAAAGCAATGTTAAAAGGCGAAAGCAATGAAAGCCAGATAGTCCTGTTTACAGATGCCCTGGCCGTGGTCACAGCACTTAGAAGCCAGAAAAATACTGTACTTAATGATTTAAGAGCAGAACTCTGTCAACTATGCCAGCAGTACGCACCAAAAAGAGTAGTGGTACAGTGGGTCCCATCCCACTGTAACATCCAAGGCAACGAGGAGGCAGACAGACTGGCAAAAGAAGGTGCAAGACTACCACAACCAAATTCTAGTGTGACCTACGAAGAGTCCAAAAGGTTTATTAGGGCAAGATTCATGGCAAAATGGGAAACAGAACATACTGGCTACACAAAAAATGATGCCTACTACCAGTTGAACAGAAGAGAGCAGGTCGTGGTCTTCAGATTCCGTACAGGCCACAACAGACTGAGGTACCATCTATTCAATAAACTGAAGATAGGTGGCACTGACGAATGCACCCGTGGTACAGGGAAAATGACCGCTGAACATCTGCTGCAAAATTGCCCGACACACGAGGACCAGAGAAAGTACATGTGGCCATCACCAGTGCCAACACTAGACAAGCTCTATGGCAGTGTCGACAGCCTCAGGATGACAGCTGCTTTCTTCGAACAAATTCAAGTTGACGTCTGACAGCGTACGAAGAAGAAGAAGTTTGAGAGATGGAGTGACCAATTCTCTTCGCTGCTGCAATGTTTCTTCCCTTACCGCAATCCAGGTATACATTCACAGCTGAATCGACTAGGCCGTATCGTTTAAGGCATTTTAAAACGCCGTATCTATGCCTGGCAAAACGAGAGCTCTGTCGCTACTATACTGAAACCTGATTATATGTTTTTATATCACATTACATGTCTTTACATTCGATTACATGTCTGTATATCAGATATGAAAGGTATAGTGCCAGGCAAAAGAGGCAGTGGTAGGTCAAGAAGACGATGTCACCAAGATATCCAGGAATGCCTGGATAATACTGTCACGGAAGCTGGCGTTTTTGCAAGGGACATAGTTTCTGTTAGACAGACTGATGAGAGCGACTTTCTATTAGGTCATGCTACATGATATCAGATTTCTTGTCTATTCCTCAGATTACATTTTTTACAGCAGATTACATGTCTTTATACTGATTACATGTTTTTATATCAGATTATGTCTCTGTACCAGATTATATGCCGTTATACCAATTTACATGGTTTTATACCTGATTACATGTTTTTATATCAGATTATATCATTGCACCAGACTACATGCCGATGACCAGATTACATATCTTTATCTACTATACTATCAAGAAGTGCAGAAGGGCTCGAGCAGCTACTTTCAGCCGTTAATGGTATAGTAAAGTATAGTAAAGATCAAAACCTGTCCATAAATAAAACAAAGATAATGACCACCGACAAAACACAATGTCAGCATACATTTACAGTGGTTGGTGAGGAAATGGCGACTGCTCGAAAGAAATCAGAAGAAGACTAGCCATGGCAATGCAGAAACTGAACAGCCTGAAGAAATTATGACAGGGCACCAACAAAATGATAAAAGTAAAGGTCTTGAGAGCCTGTGTTTTTCCTGTGTCAGCTTATGGTTGTGAAGCATGGACGATTACCAAAACTTCTAGACAAAGAATCGAATCATTCGAGTAGCAGGGAGTACCCCAAGGAGGAGTACTGTCACCCACACTCTTTCTGGTATATATAAACGATATTACAGAGAATATACCAAGAAGAGTCCATAGCTCAATGTTTGCAGACGATCTGGCTATGTGGACCTCTGAAAAGAATCTCACCATAGCAAGAAATCGGATGCAAACGGCCCTAACATCGCTGGAAGAGTGGGCGAACTCATGACTGGTCAAAATAAACGAGGAGAAAACCACGTGCACAATATTCTCGCTCTCATTAAAACCCCAAAGTACCAAATTAAGCCTAAATGGCAAAATCCTGCAGCCAAACGACAACCCAACCTATCTGGGAGTCACATTTGATCGGCGCATGACATGGAAAAGTCAGATTGAGAGAAACCGAATGAAAGCCAGAGAAAGAATGGCGATCATGAGGAAACTTGCTGGCACAAGCTGGGGAGCAGACGAAGGCATACTAAAGAAACTGTACACTGGAAGAGTGAGACCAGTTCTCGAGTATGGCATTGCGGCATGGACAACAGCAGCCAAGGCGAACTTCGATAAAGTTAACAAACTTCAAAACCAAGCCATGAGAATTATAACAGGTGGCATGAAGTCAACGCCAATTGTAGAACTTGAAAAGATTACAAAATTGCAATCCATGACCGATAGAAGAGACTGCAGAGCCCAGCTGCAGTCAGAGAAACTCCGAAGACTGACGGACCATCCAATGTACCAGAGACTAAACAATCTGGGAAATGGGAAACTGAAGCGGAGAAACTTTGCAGAAATAGCCAAAGCAAAGATGCACGAAGATCCCATAAACGCACTAACAAAACCAAAACCCATCACTACTGTACGAAAACCTACTTGGAGGCAGGATATATTTCCAGAGGTGGTAGAAAATATACCAGGTATTGCAAACAAAAACTGCCAGAGTGAGAAAGAAAGGAGAGACACTACCCTAAGCTTCATAACGAAAAGCTACCCAAGCATGGACTGGACCCATGCATACACCGACGGTTCTGTAACAAACACTACACAGAACGGAGGGGCAGGAGCATTCCTGAACCTACCAAATGGCAGAAATATAACACTGTCATTCGCTACTGGTAAGTACACAAGCAATTTCAGAGCAGAGGCAGAGGCACTGAGGGCGGCAGTGGAAGAAATGGTGACACACAGTGAAAATGAGAGCCATATAGTCCTGCTGACAGATGCTCTCGAAGTAGTCACAGCGCTAAAAAGCCAGAAGAACACTGAGCTTAATGACTTAAGAGCAGCACTCTGCAAACTGTGCCAGCAGTCCGCACCAAAAAGGGTGGTGGTGCAGTGGGTTCCGTCACACTGCAACATCCTAGGCAACGAGGAGGCAGACAGACTGGCAAAAGAAGGTGCAAGGCTACCACAAACAGATACCAGCATGACGTACGAAGAGTCAAAACGGCTTATCAAAGCCAGATACATGTCCAAATGGGAAACCGAACATACTGGTTACACCAAAAACGATGCCTATTACCAGTTGAACCGAAGAGAGCAGGTCGTTGTCTTCAGACTTCGCACTGGCCACAACAGACTGAAGTACCACCTATTCAACAAACTGAAGATAGGGTGTACCGACGAATGCCCGTGCGGTACTGGTAAAATGACCACTGAACACCTGCTGCAGAACTGCCCGACATACGAGGATCAGAGAGAGCAGATGTGGCCATTGCCAGTGGAACTGCAAGACAAGCTGTATGGTAGTGGCGAGAGTCTCAGGATGACCGCCGCTTTTTTCGAGAAAATAATGGTTACTGTCTGACTGTGTACGCAGAAGAAGAAAGAAGAAGAATCATTCGAGTCAAAATGTTACAGAAAGATCCTCAGAATACCCTGGACAGAGATAAAGACAAATGTAGACATTCGGCAAGAGTTGAGCATAGAGGAGAACTGGTTTATCAATTCCATTTTGGATAGAAAATTCAAATACTTTGGTCACATCAAGAGACTCAACGGTCTTGAAAGAACGGTGATGGAAGGTATGGTACCAGGCAAAAGAGGAAGGTTTAGACCAAGAAGACGATGGCACCAAGATATCCAGGAAGGCCTGAGTATGACTGTGGCGGAGGCTGGAGTTTTGGCAAGAGAACGAGTCTCTTTCAGACAGACTGTGATGGGAGCGACGTTCTACAAAGGACATGCTACATGATATACATATCTTAAGACCTGATTGCATATCTTTATTCCTGACCACATGTCTTTATACCTGATTACATGTCTGTATACCTGATTACATGTCTGTATACCTGATTACATGTCTGTATACCTGATTACATGTCTGTATACCTGATTACATGTCTGTATACCTGATTACATGTCTGTATACCTGATTACATGTCTGTATACCTGATTACATATCTGTATACCTGATTACATGTCTTTATTCCTGATTACATGTCTTTATTCCTGACCGCATGTCTTTATTCCTGACCGCATGTCTTTATTCCTGACCGCATGTCTTTATAACACTGCCGAAGAACCCTCGTACTTCCAAACGTTCCTATGCTAGAAGTATCGACATGATCAGACATACAATTACGATACTACTAAATTTTACAGGAGAAAATTAAGCATAGAGTAGAGAACGTCTAATGAACAATTTGGATTCCGAAAGAACAACAGAACTAATATTCTGTATAAGGACACTAGCAGATAAATATAATTACAGAACAGCTTGTATATGTGCCTTAGAGACTGCAATGCCTTTAACAAATCCAGCATGAGAAACCGCGAACAATTACACGTTTGGAAAACAGAGGACAAAGAAACTCAACCTGTTCTGGGAGGTAACTGTCATTGTACTGTAAGATCTGGTAAAATTTACTTACCAAGTAATGATGCAACAAGTAAAGGAAAACAACAAATTACATTTTCCCCGTTGAACCTTTTATTTATACTACTATGACATATTTTTGTTTTGTTTTTTGGGACTATGTGAGCGTAATTTTTTTGTATTTTGTCGCTTGTTAGCAGAATTGGTGTATTGGTGATTTTGGTTTGTTTGTATTCGAGGACCTTAAAAAATGGGTAGATTAACAGGTCGCACTAGTAGAGGTTGTATGCAAGAATTCAGCTTTCTAGGTTATGGGGAAATTGGTTAAAATAGGAGAAATAAAAGTCCACTCAAACGCACAACGGAAACGTCAAGCTAATAAAAAGAGACGAAAGACACAAAATGTATACTGTCTCTTGTCTGTTTTACATTTACAGAGAACACATTTTTCAACAGGTAAAAGAAAAGCCGTGATACATTGATGGAGTGTCAATAAATAATCTAGAATGGAATTCAAGTTTGTGCATCAATTTCGTTGATTATGAAAAGGCTTTCGACAGTTTGGACAGAGATATACTTTGGAAACTACTTAGGCACTATGGAATACATCGAAAGCTCAGAAACATAGCTAGACAGACGTATGCAATGTAGAGTTATACACAAAGGTCAACTCACAGAGCCCTTCAAAATTAAATCAGGGGTACGACAGTGTTGCCTACTGTCGCCTTTCTTGTTCATCATGGCAGCAGACTGGATTATGAAAGTAACAACAAATGAGAGAAATTGAATCCAGTGGACTGAATAAACAGCTGGAGGACCTGGATTTTGCTTATGATATAGTCCTTCTGTCCTACTGCCAAAGCCAAATGCAAAGGAAACTGGATAGACTGGATTATACCTCTAAATAAGTCGGTTTGAAGATACATCAGAAAAAGACAAATAATTAGGGCTAATGGAGTAAACACAGAACCATTCAGGCTGAGAGGAAAGCCACTGGAGGAGGTAGAGGTATTTACATACCTAGGAAGTATCATTGACATGAAAGGAGGGACAGACGAGGATATAAAAACAAGAATACAAAAAGCAAGAGTTACATTAGAAATGTTGAAACCCATATGGAACTTCAGGAAATAAAAAAGGGAAGAGAAAAATACGGATTTTTAATTCAAATGTGAAGCCAGTACTGCTGTAGAGCGGAAACCTGGAGAATGACCAAAAACAATGACAGGGGAATGCAGTTTTTTGTCAACAGATACATGAGAAAGATTCTTGGTATACAATGTTTTGACAAAGTTACAAACGGCAGATTGTGGGAGAGAGCAGGACATGGTAAATTGGAACAGGAAATCTTAGGAAGAAAGTGGAGATGGAGGAGTCATACATTAAGCAAACCCCAGGCCAGTATCACCAGGCAATCCCTGTCATAGATTCCCAAGGAAGAAGAGGCATAGGCAGACCAATGAATACATTGAGATGAGATCTAGAGGCGGAAGTAAAGAAAACAGGGAAAATTGCAATGAAGTGGAAAAGATTGCACAGGACAGAGCTGCTTGGCAAGGGTTAGTTGATGGCCTATGCACTCCTGGGTGATAGAAGCTGAAAGAGACGCAGGTGACATCGTTATACTAGCTGAAAGCCAACATTAATTACAGGAATTAGTGATTCAAGTATAGCACAAAAGTCAGGTTCATGGATTCAAGAACTATGATAATATGATTAGCAAAGCAGAAAATACATGTTCAAAAGATAAAAGTAGATGATCAGAAACTAGAACAGGCCAAAAGCTTCTCTTATCTTGTAAATTTAAAAGCGAAGAATGGAAGATGTGAAATGGAATTTAGGAAAAGAATATGGATGACCAAATCTGTTTTCACCAAATTGAGTCATATACTCACATCTAAACTAGTCACTCGGTAATTGAACATTTTGAGTAATGTTTTATATATTTTCGCCATTACTACTTCATAACTTAGAAACGTGGAGGATTAACAAACAGTTGCATTAGATAATTTATGCTTTTGAAATGTGGATGTAATAGTTGTCCATCGTAAGCGAAAAATGCGACAGCGACTGATGTGTACAATTGGAAGTGACGACAGAGATTTCGTGTAGGACGAAGATTGCGGTGTTGAATGGTGGACCAGACGCTCTGATTTGCGCTTCGATAGATTTAAGAGAGGGAGATTTCAGTTGTCGGGAATCTCACTATCTCGTGGTGTGTGCTACCTCGGTTCAATGGCAAGACGTAGTCAATACGACTGGAGATATCACAGGATGCAAATTTGTGCGGGGGGTTTACACTTGAAGCCTTTCCGTAAACAGAAAGACTGTATCTTCTCAGATTTGTTTGCAGGGGCAGTCTGAAGTACATGTGCTTAAGACATGTTTGCCAGGCCGCAGTAACATAGACTGGTAGTACTTAATCTTGCTTTTGGTGTACATGTGGTCTCTCTCATTCTGTTGTGGCCAGTTTGGTGACGAAGTATGATGACCTGGTCTTTTCTAGACGGCAGTATTCGTCATCTGGGTGACGATTGGGGGTGTTCTTTCTGCCACTTTCTGTTGTGTTGTCCATTTGTTATGGCTTCTGCTCCTTCACTGTAGACCATTTATTTTTCGTGCATCAGTCTCGCTCCGTTCTTATTAGATTATTGGTCTTCTCATTTACCATGTCATTACAGTGTGTTTGTATCCAGTGAATCAATGCTTTCTGGAACCTTTCAGACATGTTCGTCAATACTGCTCTCAATTCGTTCAGGTAAGTGCTCTTGTATGATTTGAGAGTCGTTATTGCTGACTGAGCATCAGTAAGTAACACAATTTACAAATATTAATGGTTTTTGCGTTGTATTGTCATTTCCGCTGAGGTCTTAAAAACTTCAATTTTTGGTTCTGAAGTTTCTTGAGAACTTTTCTTTGGTTTATGGAGCTGTTAACATTCCTGTCCTTGTCTTATCACCACTCATTGAGCGTCCAGCGCTTAATTTGGAACTCTTGTAATCCTGGTATTCAAACATACCTGTTAATGTCTGTTGCCAGGTAGTAGGTATTTTACAACTTCCTGCGGCTTACTACATCTGGGGAAATGTACACATAATTTGGGTAAATTTTAAACTATAATTTGAATTCGAATGGAACACTATGTATGGAACAAAACAACAGCACATGAGAACTTGTAGACACCACTATATGTATTGAGCCCAAGAGCAGGGGTCTATAGACAGACTGCTGGATCAATAGCCAGCCGGGATCAAGATGCTGAGTCAGCGACCCATAGCTGACTGCTAGCGTCAGGGCCAACGAACCAGAGCTGCCAAGATCCTTCAACTCCTTCAACGCGGTGATCCTGGATAACAGGCTGCAGCAGGGTAGACTGTCT
Source organism: Ariolimax columbianus (assembly GCA_036924085.1). Classification (NCBI taxonomy): domain Eukaryota; kingdom Metazoa; phylum Mollusca; class Gastropoda; order Stylommatophora; family Arionidae; genus Ariolimax; species Ariolimax columbianus. Next base: position 106,382,526 of record JAVGWX010000001.1, on the reverse strand, counting down.
AAGGGATCGAAGAGGGAATGCTAACCCGGTACTAAACAATGCTTGCTGAAGTCGGATGTGTTGGACCGAAAGGTGCAAATATTGCAGTCAAGCTGTAAGTTACGACACAACGCATTCCGTTCTCTGAACTACATTCTGCTACTCAAACCCTTTTAGGGTTTGGTAGCGGGAGATTGAGAACGAACGAAGAAAAGCCATATGAAAGGAGACGGCCTGGCCTAGTGGTTAAGTGGAACGGCTCACAATCCGAAGGTGCTGCGTTCGATCCCCATCACAGCACCGGCCGTTACCCCGGGAAGCAAACCCATAGAAAATGCAGGAGGAAGCAGACCCTTACATAAAATGGATGCTGAAGTCGAATGCACTGGGCCGACAGGCGCAAAATAAAAACTACAGTGCAACGCACACCCGTCATGGGGAATAGAGAAATAAGGCGAACGCAAAAAAAAAACCAACCCTTCAGGGTTTGGTAGCGGGAGATTGAGAACGAACGAACGAAGCCGAAGCCAATAGCCAGCCTACCAACCAAACAACTTTATTCTTGTAATGAAGACATTTTCCTTTAATGTTGAACTTAATTTGTTTTGATTTTCACAAGTTTCCTATGTGTGGTAAATGAACGCAAGTGCACATTGGATGAAAACTGTTTAACAGGTCTACGCATTCCAATCACGACGCCATTTGCCCATCATACATTACAGCAGCTCAGTGCGCACACCAGTTCGTGAGGTTGCACAAGGCTTTGTTGACACCCTCCTGCGTCCCAGATCAATGAAGACAGAGTTTGCATTTCCTCAATACCGGTCGCACTTTTTTTCTCATTCACATATAATTTCGTAGTTGATGATTGTATTATTGTGGTGTCATTTATTTGTAACCTTGCAGTATATCAAATATTTATTGCCCGTTTTGTTCTTTATTTCTTTCTTTTCCACTCTCAGTCACTCTCTTCTAGAATATGGCAAATATTGGTTCCCATGTGTATCAAACACACGTGTCTGTGTCTCTTTATATGCCTGTGTGTGTGGCTATGTGTGTGTTTATGTCTGTGTGTTGTGTCTCTCTGTGTGTGTTGGTGTATTTGTGTGTGTGTATATATATATATATATATATATTCAGAGAGAGAAAGAGAGAGAGAGAGAGAGAGAGAGAGAGAGATACACCAGAGAATCGATAGAAGTTATTAAAATGGTGTGGTTTCTACAATGAAAGAACTGGATAATCACTTATTTGTCTACACGAACACAATCTCATACTTGTGAGAAAATCGACTGCAAGCTTGGACGCAGCTGCGCATACACACACGGCCACACTTACTCCCATTTATTGTACATATATTAAAGAAATCGACACCACAGGGAAGGAGAGCAGTGACTAGGAGTAGGAGGAAGAGGAGGAGGAAACAGAAAAAAGAAAAGAAAGAAGAAAAGAAGAACGAAAAAGCAGAAAAAGGGAAGAAGAAAAATTGTAAGATGGATACGTAAGAAGAAAAGGAAGAATAAGAGAAGAAGAAAAAAAAGAGGACAAAAAGAACAAAAAGAAAAAAGAACCAAAAAAAGGACAAAAAAGAACAAAAATGAAAAAAGAAAGAAGGAAAAACAAATAAAATAATAAATAAAAATAAGAAAAAAATGAAGAACATTAAAGGAAATAAGAACAGAAAAGCAAAAAGGATAAAAAGAAAAACAAAGAAGAATAACAAAAAAAAAAAAGAGGAAGAGCAATCGGACAAAAGAAGAAGACAGTACGAAAAATGAGACCTGCAAGACTGGTTTGCATTATTATTAGGCTCACAGAGGGCCGGCGGATGAAATATTTGGATTTGCGGTTGCACTCCATCTGTACTGTAAGCTGCCTGCCTGAGACTCTGCCATCATTATTAGCAGTTAAATAAAAAACTAAGGTAAGACGAAAGCGTGACAAATGTCAGGTGTGAGGATTGTACATTGCCAGAAACAGAGAAAAAAACACACGATTATTAACAAAATAGACTCGAATTCTATTAGTCCATCAACCTACCCTCGCCAAGCAGCTGTGCAATCTGTTCCACTTCCTTACAGCTTTTTTTCTGTTTTCTTTACTTCCGCCTCCAGATCTTGTCTCCATGTATTCATTGGTCTGCCTATGCCTCTCCTTCCCTAGGGGTTCCATGACAGGGATGGCCTGGTGATACTGGCTTGGGGGCTTGATTAATGTATGACCCATCCATCTCCACTTTCTTCCCAAGATTTCATGTTCCAATTTACCTTGTCCTGCTCTCTCCAACAGTCTGTTGTTTGTAACTTTGTCAAATCATTTGATATCAAGAATCTTTCTCAGACATCTGTTGACAAAACCCTGCAATCTCTTGTTATTGCCTTTGGTCATCCTCCAGGTTTCTGCTCCATTCAGCAGGATTGGCTTCACATTTGAATTGAAAATCCTTATTTTCGTTTTTCTTCTTCTTTCCCTGGAGTTCCATATGGGTTTCAACATTCCGAATGCAACTCTTGCTTTTTGTATCCTTGTTTTTATATCCTCGTCTGTCCCTCCTTCCTTGTTGATGATACTTACTAGGTATGTAAATACCTCTACCTCTTCCAGTGGCTTTCCTCTCAGCCTGATTGGTGCTGTGTATCATGCATTGACCATAATTATTTGTGTCCTCTCCTCATGTATCTTCAAACCGACTTATTTAGAAGTATAATCCAGTCTATCCAGTTTCCTTTCCATTAGGCTTTGACTGTGGGACAGAAGGACTATATCATCCACAAAATCCAGGTCCTCCAGCTGTTTATTCAGTCCACTGGATTCAGTTTCTCTCATTTCTTGTTACTTTCATAATCCAGTCCACTGCCAGGATGAACAAGAAAGGCGACAGTAGGCAACCCTGTCGCAGCCCTGATTTAATTTTTAATGGGGCTGTGAGTTGTCCCTCGTGTGCAACTCTACATTGCACACTTTCCTACTTCTGTCTAATTACTTTTGAGGAATTCCATAGTGCCTCAGTAGTTTCCAGAGTATATCTCTGTCCAAGGTGTCGAAAGCATTTCCATAATCAAAGAAATTGATGTACAAACTCTAATTCCATTTCAATGATCGCTCCACAATTATCCGCAAATGGCTATTTGGTCAATTGATGATCTATTCTGTCTGAAACCCGCCTGCTCATCCCTTATCTTTTTATCAACTGCCTTTTTCAACCTTTCTAGATTTACTCAAACACCTTTTCCGACACTGATAACATATTTCCTCTATGGTTTTTGCATTCTTCTAAATCTCCCTTCTTAGGCAATTTCACCAGATAGCTCTCTCTCTAATATTTTGGTAAGCTTTCTTACTCCCAGATGGCGCCTGTCAAGACTAGAAATCTGCTCTACAGATATAAATAGAAAGGTAAATACTATAACAGCTTCACCTATCTTGGCGAAATAATAACGTCAAATACGAAATCGAAATAAATTAAAGAATAGGCGTGACCAAATCCGTTGTCACTATCCGTAAGTCATGTACTGAATACAATTAAATGGCTAACAAATTAAAATTGACAGTGATCAGGTGTTACGTAGGGCGCTGAGCAGCGCATGAGCTGCAGCAGTCAGTGATCCTTAGCTGACTGCTAGCGCCAGGAAGAGCTGCCAAAACTCATCTTCACCTCATCTGGCAAGCCAAGTCTTCTACCCTGGGGGCAACTCTGCTCTCTCCTCTTACCTCACTCTGTTTCATTTGACTCTGTCCTACAGTCACACTCTTGCACAACTTTCACACGCGCCCTCATGGTGAGGCCCTTCCATTGCACTTTGGTTGGGCTAGCTTCTGAGGGCGCACAAACCTAGCATAGGTACATACAGACGCACACATTCATCCAATCACTGGTTTATGCGTCCTGATATCGCCCAATGGACTACGGTCTGGGGTGGAAAATGGCGCGTCTCCGCCAGTAGAAACTAGTGAGGCAAACATCTAAGCAGCAACAACAACCTCCACACGGTGATCTTGGATAACAGACTGAAACAGAGCAGGCTGGCTAAAGAGAAGGGATCGAAGAGATAATGCTAACGTGGTACTCAAAAATGTCTGCTGCCGAGGACTGATGTTTCGGACCCAAAGGTGCAAATATTGCAGCCAAGCTGTAAACTAGCAACACAACGCTTTGCGATTTCCGGATTTCATCCTCCTAGTTGCAAAGTCCTGTTCAGGGCTTGGTAGCTGAGAACGAACGCAGAAAGAAGAAGGTGCTATGTATACTAACCTTTGCGATATAACGAAGAAACATTGACAATGAACAAACGACTGCAGAGGAGAACTGATGCTTTTGAAATGTGTATATATAGATTAATGCGTCAAATCTCATAGAAAGAGAAGAAGAAACATAAGGTGGACTTGGATAAGAAAACCTTGATGAAAACAATACTAGATGTAGAGATGGAAGCAAACGTGCCCGGCGTAAACAGAGATATTAAGTGGGATGATAGAATCAAGAGATGGACAGAGAAGATCCTGCAAATTGTAGCTTCAAAACAAGAGACACAGAACGTAGGAGATTCACTGCAGTCGAACTTTGCTGTTGAGATGGCACCTGCACTGAACTGAACAAACAGAGCTGTACACTACGCGGTACATCTCTGGGAAAGTGACCTACATTTCTTATCATTGTAAATCAATTGACGAACTTCACAATGGTGAAAACGCTTAACGATTGTAATTTTAAAAAATAGCAATTAAGAGAGCGCAGATGCCACTTAACCTTAAATGTTACAGCTAATCGGTCCAGACGATCGAGATGTACCGAAGAAAATGATAGGACGGCTGCAACCTTCATAGGATATCGCAAACTGCGATTAAAGAAGGCTGTTCTTAGGGCTAGCAACCTCATAATGTAAAATAACATTTCTGCTACAATCAGCCACTGCAAAAGCTCGAAAGCAGGCTTCCTGTAAAATAAGCTAGCTGCAGCTGAAGCTTATGTTTCCCAGTAGGGAGAATTGGTGAATAGATGAATGATTAAATGATTGAATACCGATTAAGTAAATGATTGAATCAGTAAATGATTGAACAAATGATTTAATAAATTAATGATTGAGTGATGTATTGATTGGACAATTGAATAAATGACTGAATGAATGACCACATGAATGATCAAATAATTGAATTGATTATTGAATGATTGACTAAATTATAGCAACGATTTATTGAACGAATCATTAAATTAATGAATGATTTGATAATTGAATGATTGATTGAATGAATACAAGAATGAATGAATGAATGTGTCCACATTATGTTGTTAGACGTCATGATGGCATGTACTCTTACTTTGCGAGCCATCTGTTGCACTGTTGTGGAGCCATCAGTTGCACTGTTGTGATTTTCTCTCTGTTGTGTTTCTTTAAAACTAATTCATCGTTAAACAGTCTTCCATGCGTGTTCTAAAAAGCGACTATATAGGGTTGTGCATTAGTCTAGCAACATCGTCAAGTATGGCAAATAGCTTCAGAGAGCACCACTTCAACAGCGCACATTCGTGAGTGCAAAGATACACAATTTACGTAAGGGGGCCAGTTGTGTTTATAACTTACGTTTGTCGTAAAATTGAGACACATTAGGGACGCCTGGAATATTCTAACAGGTGTACATTATTTCACTTAGTCGCTCCCTGTTCTGCCTCTGCTGGGGATGGGGGCGGGGGAGGAGGACGTGGGGGCTAAGTTCTTTTATACACTCTAATCAAGTGTGCAGACAAACAGATGATTGGTCTGTTGTGCAACCGTGATAGCATTGCATAATTATACGATAAATGTCAACTACAACATAAAAAAAGAATAAACTACCTATTTAAATTTGCACGTACTCGCAGGTCACAGCTCGCAAAATAAACGGGAGCACGCTGAAACAGATGGGACATTCAACGCTATTGATTTTTCATTCAGATTTGTCGTTTATGAAATCTGATGGTGGTAGAGCCTATATGAGGATATAGGTCGTCCATCCACACTATGTCTTATCAGGTTTTTATTTGTATTCATTGTGAAACCCAAACAACTGGAGCCAAACTTGCCCTGAGAACCAATGATTGTTTATTTACATTTTGAATGAATTATCTGCCTCGAGAAGTTTCCGGGAGAAATGTATATTTGACAGACGAGAACATTGCCACTGCCACACTGAGTTTGTCGTAAGTGGATATCAGCAGTGCGGTTGGATAATTTTGCTAGGGTAGATATAGGAGAGGAGACTAACGTCTGGTTTGGCAAACATATTCAGGGGACAATATTATGGACAATATTAATCAGGGCCAGGTCAAACACACTGTGGCCATGTATGTCATGTTCAAGCAAAACATACTGGTTGAACAATGTATCTCAGGATCAGGCAAAACATACTGAGTGGACAATGTATCTCAGGTTCAGACAAAACATACTGAGTGGACAATGTATCTCAGGTTCAGACAAAACATACTGAGTGGACAATGTATCTCAGGATCAGGCAAAACATACTGAGTGGACAATGTATCTCAGGATCAGGCAAAACATACTGAGTGGACAATGTATCTCAGGTTCAGGCAAAACATACTGAGTGGACAATATATCTCAGGTTCAGGCAAAACATACTGAGTGGACAATGTCAGTGTCAGACGAAATATACTGCCCAAGACTCTCATCTCACTTCCACACAGCTCTCCCCGGAAGCACTGTTCCATGGCAATGGGGGCTGACGAGAAAAGGGAATAAATGAAATACCCTTATAGTGAGCAACATGCAGATGAAGCCAAGCTTAGAACTGCGTGGGGGTCCGCGGTCTACCTTCATCAGCACACTCGGGATGTGATGAAAGCTGGTGTAGTGTATATCTAACTCCATTTCAGGGCAAACAAAAAAGTAAACTTACTCATTGTGGGCATCCAACAAAAACAACAGTTAAGGTAGATGACTTTCGAACTCCTGTTTTATTCAGGCCCAGTCATTGAGACAGGACACAAACTTTTATTAATTTTTCAGTTTGAAAAAAAAACTCGAGCATAATACAAATGAAAATTAAGGAATAAAATGACGAACAACTCGCTTATCTGTGATTAGAAGAGAAAGAAGAAAGAACTGAACATAATGTATAATTTAAATTATACTCCAGAATGACTGATATCATTTTATGGAATTAAATTTTATAAGCTTTTTAAGATGTGCGGATATCTTAGGATGCAATGAATGAGATGGACAAGAAAAAGGTCAAATAAGCAAGTACTTAAAAAAGGTCAAATAAGCAAGTACTTAAAGATATATGAGAACTTTGACAAATAATGAGAAGTATTAAAATACGTGGTTGTTTAATGCACACCATGAGTATGTTTGCGTCAATGAAACGAACAGTAAGTAGCTTATTGCAGTAGCTATCTTCACATCCTGAGCATTCTAATGAAAGCGGACTGAGGTTTTCCAGACTGTATATTTCTCGTATATTTAGAAAGACTACCATGTTCTGGTGACTAGCGTGAGAATGACCTGTAGCTAATACCAAGAGCAATCTGTTATCTGATTTTGAAATTAAATTATACAAACTACCACGTCATAGCCCCACGTGAGAATATTTATTAAATGATATTGCTATTTTTGATTGAAAGGAAATTAACTTTCGACGTCATTTAAATAATAAAGTCACTATGTCTTTGTTACGCCTTAACAAATTGAAAGAGTATATCGATTCCATTGAGATGAAAGTAGTGACCTCAGCGTTGAGATGAATAATTGAGACCTCTTCAACAAGAGCAGTCATCGTGACAGACGCACAAGCCGTACATCAAAAGGTATTGAAGACATGGTTGAGGTAAAAATGGATAGCAGCTGTTGAGACCTCAAAAGTTCAGGAGTTGACATGGATCTTCTATCCAGGGGTTGACATGGATCTACTGCTCAAGTCATACTTCGGTTCAGGGCAACAAAACAGCTGACATCCTGCTTTCATATACTCCCATAACGGGCACATCAGTGATGAATACGAGCGACATTTAGAAATCGACAAATCACCGCTTTTTTTTAATAAGGATACCGCAATAGCTGAATCAACAATCCACAGACTACAAAGCTTCGACATCAAACGGGGTTCCACCGGAGTGGGGCGTATGACAAGGACGGAGCAGGTGAGTGTACAACCAGCGAGCTACAGGGTACATCAGCATCCAGACCTTTCGCCATTTGCTGAGAGAGACTGAACACCGGAGTGCAGTGAAGTCGATTCTTAGAAACAGAACCATCTCGATACTGCCCAGTGCAAAAATAGTGAAGGGATTATGATATTTCGTAAAATCAGATGCAAAATGTGGTTCCATCGATATGGGTTACTGTATAACTCTTAAAATGCTATCCAGCGAAAACATACATACCTTTGCAATGAAGACTCCAATGACTGCTGTTGCTAGCTCAGGGGCTGAACTACCAGCTGCCATGAAGGTGGCACCAGCAACGTCCGTCTGAAGGTGCAAAACTGGTAGACGAAAAAGAAAAGAACGATATAACACAAGTGCGCTATAAACAATTTTGTGAATGTACCTTCACAAAAAAGTGTGATAATCGATATTGTATAATCAATATTTTGTCAATCTCAGTCATAATTTTTATTTTCAAGAATGATTAATGTCGTCATTAAAATATTTAGCAGCAACGAAAATGTTTGCAATTTTAGAGAGAAGCAGTATAATCAACAAGAATAATGCGATCCTCACTGCGTGTGTATGTATGTATATATGTATACATACACATGTACATTTGTATATATGGATCACACGCCTCTTTGTATGCACGTGAGTCAGCGTGGGCATGTTTATATACGTGTTTATATTTATGTATATATATTTATATCTTGATCTTGATGATTCGTTCCTCAGCGCACCTGCGGATCATCCCAACTTCGTCTTCAAGTTGACCATGTCTTGAGTCACGAAAGGTCTAGTGGGTTGGAAGAACTCTGAAACGACTTGGAAGTTTGTTTTTGCTCCGAGGTAACACATTGCTGCTGCCGTGCTCCATCGACCATCGTTTCCTCGCAGGATGTGACTTATCATCTATGTTTTGCCTTGTCTGCGTAGATTACCGCATCGATCCCCAAGGACAACCGTCGCATTGTCAGAATTGTAAAGATTTTGCATACTTTGGTTCCGAAGAGTGATTCCGAACAAGTCTCTCAAGAGAGGCCTGGTTTCTCTCAATTTATCCTCCAGTGATTGTGTGTGAGTGTCAATGTTTCTGCACCATGGCACATCGCAGAGAGAACAGTGGGATTGAAGAGTGATGAGCGTCGGGTACGGTCTTGGCAACTATTCAAGACCGCGTTAATGGACATCCACGATGCGGATTCTTCTTGTTTGGGAACAAGAAGAAGTCACTATGTGCCATGTCGGTAATTATGGTGGATCAGACATGATTTCATACTGAAAGTTTTTCTGACAACAAGGATTTGACAATAACTTGATTACTGAGCTCGAGTCTTGGTTCTTGGATCAGACAACGGAGTTCTACAATCAAAACATTAGGAAGGTGAATAATAGATCGGAGAAGGATATCGCCTTACAGGGTGACTATATAGAGAAGGACTAAAGTTCACACCTTTTCCCAAGCAAGTACCTTCACTCCTTCCTACTAAAGTGCAAAACTGTTCGACCAAGACTCGTGTGCGTGTACACATATTTTTAACTAGCAACAAAGAGGGCACCGTTACAGGCAGCGGGTTTACATTGCACTGCTGTTTTATATCATTATGGATGCCACAGACCAAATGATTTGACTAAAATTCACACTAGTCGACTTACACTTGTGTTCACTTGTTTTCCATTTCGACTGGTTAATTCGTTCGTTTTTTGTGTTTTCTTCCGTCCGATTATTATGGTCTGGACATCGGCTATATGAATAGTACTACGCTTAAACCTGTGTCGTATTTCACGGTCTAATGAAGTTAAAGGAATACGAAGCTGCGTTTCGTCGTCAAGTATTTCATGGTCGATTTTGTGGTTGGCATTTATCTCTTGGCCTAGGAAGATTTAGAAGTTGACATCCTCGATGGTTTCTTCTCCTAGCTTGATGTCCTGCTTTGAGCAATAAGGGTTTCTGAGGCATTGTATTTTATTATTATTTATCATCAGACCAGCAGCTCTGCTGATCGCATTTAGGTCGTCAAAGAATGTTTGGTTTCCTCAATTGTATAACTGATGAGCACATCATCTGGAAGTCGTAAATGCGTGTTCTACTCGCCATCTATATTTACACCTCTGTTGATACTATGTAATTGTTGGAAAATATCTTCAAAAGCGGCTGTAAACAGTTTAGGGATCGGTGTCACCCTGTCGGACTCTTACTATTGGAGCATATACTGGACGGTGGTATTGCAGTGGTTGTTAGTTTCCTCAATCAGTCTGATATCGGTTTCATAGATGGTCTGGTTTCTGAGGGAATTTACCACAACATTGGTCTAGATACTGTCAAAGGTTTTCTCGTAATCGATCAATACAAGACATTAGGGTATGCGCAGTTCACGTGTGCTCTCCATGAGTATATACACATATATAGTTATACATATAACATCTATAAGATATACATGTGTATTTTAAAAAAGTTATTGCCAATCGCAGGCGATGATGGCCACAACATCAGACGGTTTTGTCTTAATAATATGATGTGCGCTGTATTTGGATTATAGCGAGGGAAAAAGCTGCGCTGGTCATCAATCTCACTCTTATCCTGAGTTACCTTGGATCAGTGGAAAGATTATTGGCCGAGACAACTGAAGGTAAATCAGGATGCAGGAACTCTGGTCTTAACTCCCGGTCGCTCACCGTTTCCGTCCATCACTGTGAGAGGCGAGTGACTTAACCCCTTGACTACAGCGACCCCCCTCGTGTGTGTATATGCGTTTATATATTGATATACATATACTGTTGGTATATGTGTGCACATGTTAAAATATATGTATAAATTATAATATCAGTTATAATATTTATGTATGTATATGCATACATTGTGTATATGAGTTTTTAGGTGTGCGTTGGTCCATGCGTATGTGTGTACGTGTGTGTGCACATTGTGTGCGTGATTGTGTACGTGTGTACCTGTGTATGTATGTACGTGTGTGCAGAAAGTGAATTTTGTTGTTATCGTCTTTAACCTTCTATACTTTTACTCAGAAATTGGAATATAGAACTTGCAACCATCCATGTATGACATGAAAGGTAACTAATGAGGGCTGTGCATGAGGTTTGCAACCACGTCTTGTAAAAATATTTACTACATAACCAACGAATCCGACACACCACCACTGGAATAAAACGGTTCATATCTTTGATATTGGCCCTTAGTAGTCACCGTCTGCTTCGTAGGGAGCATATGCAAACAAGAAAAAGACTATCTGTTTATGTATGCCATGTGATTCGATATGTACATATTTTGAAAAACACTTTTTTTGCATGTGTTTGTAATCTTTTATAATGATCCCAATACGCCTACAAGGTTTGTGAATGGAACTACCAAACAAATCACGTAAAATAAATCGCTATAGGAACAACAAATCCAGAAGTACACAAAGTGCATTGGCATATTCTTACTGTACGAAGTCTTCTGCATTAGTGGCTCAAAGCATGGCCATCTCTAGACATATATTCTAAAGAGAGCCATGCTTAAAATCTGCAGGAGCTAAATTGACATGAAACAATTCCATATTTCGATTCAATTCATTATAAAAATCCATTCAAGAATTGAAAAGAATGCGCCCTCTAATTGTGTTATTTTTCTAGTAATGTGCTCCTTTTCGTGCCAAAAAGGTAAGCAAGGAAACATTTTTATGTGGTGAAAAACGATGTTCACTCTAGTTTACGGCATATTCTTGTTCGGTACATGCTAACCCTATGATTGTTTTTTGAACAGTTATGCCCCTTAATTTATGACACCCATGACCTTCAGAAGTGTGACCTTTTTGTGTCTGGAAGAGCTCTGACCTGGAGAGTGATGAAGAAAGTAGCAGACAGAAGAGATATAAACATAAAAAGTACTGCCCTCAGCCTGTGCGTTCCAAGGCAGCAATACGTATTGATTAACTGATATGGCTCCACCGACAAATCCGCTGGTCTTCTAATTCAATTTCACTCAATAAGGTAGAATTGATCCTTCAAATCACCATTTACAGCTTCAGATAAATAACCCACGTTTCTTCCAGTTCCTGAGAGTTTTCGTGTGGTTATTCTTGTGTTTTAGTGTCTGTCGATCACGTTATACGATGAGACCAGAAAAATGAATTTAATTTCCTACAAGTAAGCATGTCGGGACGTGGCGAGAGAAATTATGTTTATGAGAATAGCATTTATTAAAACAGACCCGCCAGGACGCTGGGGAGAAACGAACTCATACTACAATCCTACACCGGTCGTAAAATACGACTAGCAAGAGCTGTGTGTGGAGCTATCAACCAGATCAAGAAAAAAAAAAATTATTGTTATAGTAGCAATAAATGCAGAAACACAAATCGCATTATTGCATGCTTCATGCAAGAAGCTTTCTAAAGTGGCTCAAAGCTTGCAGGAGCTAAATGAACAAGAAACAAACATATTCTGGTTTTGTTTTTACTTTTCAAATAATTCATGAGTTGCATAATTACAACAGCTTTTAAAATGCGCCGATAGCGTAGACAAGCAACGATCTTTCTCGATATGTCAGCAAACTGTACAACTACTTCAGCATTCCCAATTAGTTGATAAGCTCTAAAAGTGTCATTATTTTCTTCAATCAGCTAAATTTGCATGATGAGTTTGCTAACCCCTCCTTAATATTTCTTAATGGTTTAAAATATCTCATTAGCTAATAATTGCATGCATCTTTCAATCCCAAAGGTACTTTCAATACCTATAAATGGAAACCGACTTTCTCAATCAGTCGAACAACTCGATTCCAGATCCTGATTACACCTGATTACTGATATTCCAACTTTTACGATTCCTGAGGAATCTCTGCCATTACGTACTAATCTCAGATGCATAGAATGTACACTTTACTTCCATTTTCATTAATGTAACAGAAGGAAAGGTATTTCTAGTACTCTTATCACCAACACAACGAGTAATGTTTCAATCACTCTGTTTTCAACAGTACGACGAGTGTTAACATTCCTCTTATCTTCAACAATGCAGCAAGTGTTTCCAGTACTCTATCTTCAACAATGCAGCAAGTGTTTCCAGTACTCTATCTTCAACAATGCAGCAAGTGTTTCCAGTACTCTATCTCCAACAATGCAGCAAGTGTTTCCAGTACTCTATCTCCAACAATGCAGTAAGTGTTTCCAGTACTCTACCTTCAACAATGCAGCAAGTGTTTCCAGTACTCTATCTCCAACAATGCAGCAAGTGTTTCCAGTACTCTATCTTCAACAATGCAGCAAGTGTTTCCAGTACTCTATCTTCAACAATGCAGCAAGTGTTTCCAGTACTCTATCTTCAACAATGCAGCAAGTGTTTCCAGTACTCTATCTTCAACAATGCAGCAAGTGTTTCCAGTACTCTATCTTCAACAATGTAGCAAGTGTTTCCAGTACTCTATCTTCAACAATGCAGCAAGTGTTTCCAGTACTCTATCTTCAACAATGCAGCAAGTGTTTCCAGTACTCTATCTTCAACAATGCAGCAAGTGTTTCCAGTACTCTATCTTCAACAATGCAGCAAGTGTTTCCAGTACTCTATCTTCAACAATGCAGCAAGTGTATCCAGTACTCTATCTTCAACAATGCAGCAAGTGTTTCCAGTACTCTATCTTCAACAATGCAGCAAGTGTTTCCAGTACTCTATCTTCAACAATGCAGCAAGTGTTTCCAGTACTCTATCTTCAACAATGCAGCAAGTGTTTCCAGTACTCTATCTTCAACAATGCAGCAAGTGTTTCCAGTACGCTATCATCAACAATACAGCAAGTGTTTCCAGTACTCTACCTTCAACAATGCAGCAAGTGTTTCCAGTACTCTATCTTCAACAATGCAGCAAGTGTTTCCAGTACTCTATCTTCAACAATGCAGCAAGTGTTTCCAGTACTCTATCTTCAACAATGCAGCAAGTGTTTCCAGTACTCTATCTTCAACAATGCAGCAAGTGTTTCCAGTACTCTATCTTCAACAATGCAGCAAGTGTTTCCAGTACTCTATCTTCAACAATGCAGCAAGTGTTTCCAGTACTCTATCTTCAACAATGCAGCAAGTGTTTCCAGTACTCTATCTTCAACAATGCAGCAAGTGTTTCCAGTACTCTATCTTCAACAATGCAGCAAGTGTTTCCAGTACTCTATCTTCAACAATGCAGCAAGTGTTTCCAGTACTCTATCTTCAACAATGCAGCAAGTGTATCCAGTACTCTATCTTCAACAATGCAGCAAGTGTTTCCAGTACTCTATCTTCAGCAATGCAGCAAGTGTTTCCAGTACTCTATCTTCAACAATGCAGCAAGTGTTTCCAGTACTCTATCTTCAACAATGCAGCAAGTGTTTCCAGTACTCTATCTTCAACAATGCAGCAAGTGTTTCCAGTACACTATCTTCAACAATACAGCAAGTGTTTCCAGTACTCTACCTTCAACAATGCAGCAAGTGTTTCCAGTACTCTATCTTCAACAATGCAGCAAGTGTTTCCAGTACTCTATCTTCAACAATGCAGCAAGTGTTTCCAGTACTCTATCTTCAACAATGCAGCAAGTGTTTCCAGTACTCTATCTTCAACAATGCAGCAAGTGTTTCCAGTACTCTATCTTCAACAATGCAGCAAGTGTTTCCAGTACTCTATCTTCAACAATGCAGCAAGTGTATCCAGTACTCTATCTTCAACAATGCAGCAAGTGTTTCCAGTACTCTATCTTCAACAATGCAGCAAGTGTTTCCAGTACTCTATCTTCAACAATGCAGCAAGTGTTTCCAGTACTCTATCTTCAACAATGCAGCAAGTGTTTCCAGTACTCTATCTTCAACAATGCAGCAAGTGTTTCCAGTACGCTATCATCAACAATACAGCAAGTGTTTCCAGTACTCTACCTTCAACAATGCAGCAAGTGTTTCCAGTACTCTATCTTTAACAATGCAGCAAGTGTTTCCAGTACTCTATCTTCAACAATGCAGCAAGTGTTTCCAGTACTCTATCTTCAACAATGCAGCAAGTGTTTCCAGTACTCTATCTTCAACAATGCAGCAAGTGTTTCCAGTACTCTATCTTCAACAATGCAGCAAGTGTTTCCAGTACTCTATCTTCAACAATGCAGCAAGTGTTTCCAGTACTCTATCTTCAACAATGCAGCAAGTGTTTCCAGTACTCTATCTTCAACAATGCAGCAAGTGTTTCCAGTACTCTATCTTCAACAATGCAGCAAGTGTTTCCAGTACTCTATCTTCAACAATGCAGCAAGTGTTTCCAGTACTCTATCTTCAACAATGCAGCAAGTGTTTCCAGTACTCTATCTTCAACAATGCAGCAAGTGTTTCCAGTACTCTATCTTCAACAATGCAGCAAGTGTTTCCAGTACTCTATCTTCAACAATGCAGCAAGTGTTTCCAGTACTCTATCTTCAACAATGCAGCAAGTGTTTCCAGTACTCTATCTTCAACAATGCAGCAAGTGTTTCCAGTACTCTATCTTCAACAATGCAGCAAGTGTTTCCAGTACTCTATCTTTAACCATGAAGCAAGTGTTTCCAGTACTCTATCTTCAACAATGCAGCAAGTGTTTCCAGTACTCTATCTTCAACAATGCAGCAAGTGTTTCCAGTACTAACTCATCTTGTCAGCGTTTTTGTATTGATGTTACCATTCCATTTACTGTTGTCTATTCGGAACTATGACGCATTGTACTCAGAGCAGGTGCATCGGTGCTCAATCTTTTCATCTTCTCCTTTCATCTTCTTCTCCCTTCATCATTCTACATCTTTCTTGATCATTCTACATCTTCTTCATCTCCCTACATCTTCATCTCCCTACATCTTCTTCACCTCCCTGCATCTTCTTCATCTCCCTACATCTTCTTCATCTCCCTGCATCTTCTTCATCTCCCTACATCTTCCTTGATCATTCTACATCTTCTTCATCTCCCTACATCTTCATCTCCCTGCATCTTCTTCATCTCCCTGCATCTTCTTCATCTCCCTACATCTTCTTCACCTCCCTGCATCTTCTTCATCTCCCTACATCTTCCTTGATCATTCTACATCTTCTTCATCTCCCTACATCTTCTTCATCTCCCTGCATCTTCTTCATCTCCCTGCATCTTCTTTATCTCCCTACATCATCGCCCTACACCTTCTTCTCCCTTCATATTCTCAATTCACATTCTCCTTTCTTTCTATTCATCATCTTCTTCCTTCATCTGCTTCTCCTCCTCCACTTCTCCCCCTTCTTTCCTCTATTCTTCTTCTTCTTCGATCAACTGATGTTATGATTCTAGCCTAGTGAGGATCACGATGGAGACTGAGTTTCAGGTCAAAGCCGGTGCCCTACAGCTTTTCAAGAACCGTTGCTTGCCCGGGGCATACTGCCTCTCTTTGTATAAGTAAATCCCTTCGGAACATGGTAAACCGTGTAGATGCTGATGGTATCTTTAACTCGCTAGATGTACAGACTGCTTTATCCTGCTCGACCCACTGCAGGCTTTAAAACAATGTAGTCTTTGGAATTCCCGTTGCTTCTATATTTTACATTTAATTGACTATCAGTTCTCTGATTCGATCATTGCTCATTTAGTCGAATCCCAGTTTCTCCAATAAATTATGCTAAATATTTCAGGGTCTCAATATCGCCGAACAATTTCTGCTCGAGGGAAGTGCAGGTTACATTTATCTACTGGGGACAGTCCTGAAGTGCATATGCTGCAGTCTTGCTTGCCGGGCCGCAGTAACATAAGCTGTTAAATTTGGTGTACATGTGGTGTCCCATTCTGTTGTGGCCAGTTTGGAGATGATTATGTTAATTTGGTCTTTTTTAAGACAGTTGGTAGTGTCTGCCTGATGTTTGGTGTGTTCTTCTGCGACAGGTCTAGGAGTGAAGCTCCGACTGGCGAACAGATAGAGCATTGCTCTGCTGATTCGACAGCTTCTGCAGCTTTGCCTTGTTCCAAATGTTTCGGTTTCACCGTTCCCTTGGAGCAAAAAAGGCAGACCAAGAGAGGGACCATACCGCTTGGGCATAACATGGTCTCTATAATTCTGTCCAGGTTTTTGTGCTAAAAGCACAATTACTATCATCTGACAGACGAAAAAAGGGCCAATGATGATTTGATCGTCTGTCACCGTACCTCGTATTGTCCTTTTATTATGTCTTTTGCTTCGTCATAGTTGACCGGACATTCGTTCAAGAAATAATACAAATCCACGTTCTGTGAAACGATGTAGTATATATTGTGGACTTTTTCAATATACATTAGCCTAAATCAATTTCGCTTACCATTTCACACTCTTTACCTCGCGGTGAAAGATATTAACTCCATTTATAATGACGATTCATTTAGATTGCGCAGAGATATTAAAAATAAATATGAAGCAGTGCAAGTGATCGATCAATAACGCGACTCGAGAAGCTGTCGTGTCTATAGTTAAAGCTTGGATCCTTTGATTCAGCTAGTATGTTTTCGCCGTAACCATTAGCGAGCTTCAGCAATACTTTACAACGAGAACAATAAGAGAATGAACGACGAAAATAGGCTATGAATTGAAAGAGGATTTTTAGGAAGACGTTCTGCGTAATACAAATGTAGATTTAGCGACAAATAAACACGCTAACTAAATTTGGAGGCGAATGTGGGATGTGGCTAGATTCTGTGGATCGATATCGGGAACTGAAGAGCAGAGCAAATGCCGCCAACAAGCAAGTCGCAAAAGAAGGGTTGTTCATCATCTTGTTCGTTTATCACTCCAGGGGGAGTATAGGGCCACCATCTTTACGGTTGGTAACCGTTAGGGAGCCTGTGTTGAGGCACATTGCGTGCTTGTGCAGTTGGAGTTTCAGTAGCAATTTATTTTACATGAGGAAGATGCTTATTATACGTGTAAACAATGAGAAAGTTGCTTGTTATACGTGTAAACAATGTGGAACCTGCTTGTTATACGTGTAAACAATGTCGAACCTGCTTGTTATACGTGTAAACAATGTGGAACCTGCTTGTTATACGTGTAAACAATGTCGAACCAGCAAGACCGGGAGTTCAAGTATCTTGCAAGTGTTTTCTCAGAAGATGGAGGGCTTGATAGAAAAATAAAAACACAATATAGAGAGTCTCAGCTGTGATTTTTCAATTTTCAACGCTTTTTAAATATCTGAACTTTATATCGACAACTAAACAACAACTGATAAACGGTGTATACACTCTGTTCTACCGCTGTCCGACGTGACATTTATCCAAGCCTATGGGAGGAAAATATCTTATGGAATGAAACGTTCAAGAAATGTCATAAATTATCACCAGGAGAGATAGATTAAGAAATGAAGACATTAGAATTATGGGGAGAACTATCCCTTATGTTTAATATATTTAAGGACAGAAAAATCACCAGAATGCAGGCTAGTGGTATCCAGATAAGGTGTCCGGGCGCCTCAGGTGCCGAAGATCGCATGTCCGAATTTGGATTTTTTCCCGTGGATTTTCTGGTAAAAAGGATCATGATCTCTGGGTAGTGAGATCGGACTCCAGTGTTCTGAGTCGAGCAGGTTAAAAATCCCGTGGTAGTTAGAAATCGAAAAGAACAGACTTAGCGGCCGCTGCCCGAACAAATTAAAAAAATTATAGTTCATAATCTACCAAAATTATTTGTACCTTCCCCCAGGCCTAGCAAGCCACAGTACGGATGGCCTTTGGCTACATGGTAACGGACATTAACAACATGCCGGTTTAAATACCATAATTCCAAGCACAAGTAAGCAGATTGACTCTCACTGTATGGCTCTAACACAAGAGGTTCTTTCGGTAGGTAGATTACATAGGAGCAATCCTTCAACGACACTTTCTTACAAAGACCGACACAACACACTTGTCCCAAGAACGATTATGTAAGCTTCCCCCTTCGCTTCCCAGCACAAGTAGATGGGCAACTTATGAGGTTTCCATCCCCATGCGCAACCTTCTTTAGTCATCTTTTACACCACGCATGGATGTGTTGTGGGCCTATTTGTTTTCCTTCCCAGTAAAGGGCCCTGGGATCAGTGGATGAAAAGATTTTTCTTGCAACGATGAAAAATAAAGTCAGTGTCGTAGAGGTTGCAACCTTAGGTTTAGGTGGTAGAAAAATATAATTTAAACCGTTCTTATCTAGGTTAGGATGGTGCTAAAGTTGAAGTCAAGTACAGCAGTCTGACCAAAAAGGTGGGAGATGTCAATATTCGAAGCTACTTGTAGTGTACTGAGTTAACTTTCAACTTTTCTTAGCAGTAAATATACTGAGGTCCTCTTGACTGTAGTGCAACGTGAGGCTGCTGAATAAGCTCACAACTATGGAGATTCCAGTGCCGATCACTTCCTCATTGGCCATACCGCTGTGGCACAGCATGTTTCCAGGAGCACAAAGGAGGATATCAAGAGGTCTTGAGCAGTTTGTTTCACCTAACCCTGATTACCGTTCACAAAGTGAGGATCGATACAATTAGCCACGAACCGGTGACATTGTTGAGAAGCATTGAATTGCATTACAGCAAGAAGAAAATAGGTCCACCTTCTTGAATAAGCTATGGGACGTAAGAAATGCAACAGAAGACCTACTACTGAGGACAATTTGAAAGTGGGAAGAACTCAGAAACGAATAGATCGCAAACCAAAGTCTCGGTTTGGATGAACAGTTCCCATACTGGCAGTCTTGCTCTACTTAGTTCTAGCAGTGAAGTACCAGTCTACAGCTTAACTGGCTTCCGAACCTGATTAGTTAATGTTGTAAAAAGCAAGTGCTGGAATATTTTTACAATTCACTATGGCAAACATAGATTACATCTTCTTTTTCTTTGTTTTCGCTAATTCTGTTATGCCTTTCAGCGTCAGGTTATGAAGAGATCTCTAGAACGAGCCCGTCTGTTGTGCCTGATTTACAGTAGTATTTACATCCTCAGATATTTCTGTAAGCCACCTTTTTTCGTGGTCTGCCTTTGGCTTTGAATCCGTTGTATCTAAATGGCATTGTAGTGGTAGCCTTGTTACATGGCCAAACCATTTTAGCTGCTGCCTTTTAATGTAGTCCAATAATGGTGTTGTTCCCACCAGTCTCCTGATGTCCTCGTTTCTGATCATGTCTCTCCTTGTTACGCTCATTATTTTTTCGCAGGCCATTTAATTTTTGTTGTTACGATGTAGCTTTTTTCATTTGACGTTAGTGTCCAGTTTTGACATTGGTAGCGTATACTGACAGCACGAAAATCGCTGAAAAAAAATCCTTCGTTACGGGCACAATTTACTTAATTACTTTCCATGTCCTGGTTAGACATGTTTTAAATTATCGGCCATGTGGATTGCCTTATTGTTCTCACCCAATATGTCATCAATATCGCATGTTTCCAGAAGGTTTCGGCAGATCATCGAGTGGTTTGGGGCTTGTGTTGAAAATCCTTCGATGTTGATTAAAGTTAGCTGGAGGGACGTTTTACGATCCATGATGGCTCTGTAGTGCTTTGATAGTGAAAGGATTAACAGACTGAAAAGTCATTTCCAAGGGACTCCTGATAGCTGTGTTAATTATAATATACGTTGAGAGGCTTAGTTCGTGTTCCCCATAAAAAAAGCACCCAAAGAATCACAACAACGAGCAACATAGACTTGACATAAAATACGAATCTGACGGCATCCCTTTGTCTAGAATGAGTGGCCAGGCACGTGATAAATATCAACCAGGATATACCAGCTAGGTAAGAATAGCATGATCAAGAAATAATGAATTCAAGTCAATGTCATTGTTTAACAATGAATAAACAACAGAATATCCAGTAACTGCAGAGAAAAAAAGTATACTAACATAAATAACAATCTAGAAAGAGAATAAGCGATACATTTAAATACACCCGAACCGTTAAACCGGATCTGACATTTCGAAACAAAGAATTGCACAATAAAATAGTACTTGAAACGTTAATGTTGCTATTGATTTTCGAATACTTTGATAATCAAATTCATTGTTGAGATTTATTGAAGCGGAGTAATATAATGGGATCTATTGATAATATTTACATTCGAGTTAAAAGTAATACTAAAACATGGGTCTGAACCTTCAAACGACCGTTTGATGAATAAACGGTTGCGTGAGAATAACATCAGTTTCCCAAGAACAGGCCAATGTTAAACTAAAACTTTCTGGACAAACATATATGGTCGATAAATGATTTGTTTTACCTAACATCCTCTGATTGGTCAGTACTAGGACTGACAGTAAGGTTGCCTGAGCATGTCTCTTAATTTGATCATATCCTCTGCAGCTCTCTTCATTTAAGCATAGGGGGCGCACTTTAATGCCTCTGTATACTTGAGATGTAAAGATGTATTGGTCGCCGCCGTCCTCTTTCCCTGTGTATTTCCTATAGTGCTGGTTATCTTCTTATAGATTTCAACGTCGTATTTTGTGTCCTAGCCAACTTAATTTTCGATTTCGCATTATTTTCAAAATGAATCTGCGTGCATCTAACTCTGTGAGAACATTGTCATTTGACCTTCTTTCTGTCCAACCCACTTCCATTCTACGGTAGCACCACATTTCAAAGGCTTCAAAACTTTTTGATCTTTCTTTGCAGGAGTCGATGTTTCAGCCCCGTACATGAGTAGTGATTATTCTTTTCCTTAATTCTTTCCTGGCATTGTTCTGCTCTGTTCTGGGAGTCGACTTCACTGCACTCCGGGCATACTCATAGCTGCTCAGTCTCTTTGCAGATGGCGCAAAGTGTGGATACTGATGGTGCCTGTAGCCTGTTGGTTTTTTGCTTCCGTAAGGATTAGTTATTCCTGGCTTTATTTTAGGTTAAATTTTTTATTTTTCTCTGAAAGTCGGTTTTGCCATTGCAATACTTGTCTTAAGTTTCGCCTCACTGTAGGCATTTTCTGTCATGGTTTGCTCTAATATGTAAAATTATGTACTTTATCGATTATTTCTCCGTGGATGCTTATTTGTATTTGCATACGTTGCTTAGACATAATCAAAGTTTTTGTTTTCAATGTTTTTGTTTTCGTACCACACTCTTTGACGGTGCTGTAAATTTGTTTTCTCAGACAGCCTTTGCAACTGTTCCTCTCACTATATCTTGACCATCGGCAAATATGATGGCATTATTTCATGCCATTGACTTTCACTCCCATATTACAACTCGTAACAACGTTATCGATCATCAATTCAGATTATGCGTTCTTGAGACACGAAGAAAGAAAATATCCAAGTCGTACCACATATTATTGCAAATGGATCTCTTAGTCTTTATTCGATTGAAATAATTTTCTCTTGATCTTCATACAAACAACGATTGGTCTATCGATACAGATTTGTTGCAACATTTTAAAAAGTTTGTTCCAAGGTACTTCTTCAAAGACTTTCTCGCAGTCAAAAACGCCGATACGTGGTGGCTGACTTTGATAGACCATTCTTTCTGCCAGAAGCCACATTGATCCGATGATGGTGGCTGACTTTGATCGATCATTCTTTCTGCCAGAAGCCACATTGATCCGATGATGGTGGCTGACTTTGATCGATCATTCTTTCTGCCAGAAGCCACATTGATCCGATGAGGGTGGCTGACTTTGATCGATCATTCTTTCTGTCAGAAGCCACATTGATACGATAATGGTGGCTGACTTTGATCGATCATTCTTTTTATCAGAAGCCACATTGATCCGATAATGGTGGCTGACTTTAATCGATCATTCTTTCTGCCAGAAGCCACATTGATCCGATGACATCCCGTTGAAATTTGTCCTCCTTTGAAAGTTGGTCTTTCTGTCTTTATCTCTCATTTCTTTGTTTGCCATGTTCTCTAGTGTTCTTAGGAGACAGAGACACCAAGCTACCTCTGTACATGAGAAGGAAGACTAACGTCTGGTCAGGCACAACATACTGGTCAAAACCTTCCCCTCGACTTCCTCGTAGTTCTTCCTGGAAACGGGATGTTTTATGGCAGCCTGGCTAACAAGGTGAGGGATCGATGTCACCGCCGTAGTAGTGGGCGACACGCAGGTGAAGCCCAAGCATGTAACAACCGCTAGGGGGACCCCGGTCCACCTTTATCAGCGCACTCGGGATGTCATGAAAGCTACAACAAACCGCCACTAAACGTCAAAAGGGTAAATCTACCCATTGTGGGCATTCCTTCAACAACCTCTGTAGCTTCATCAGTAATAACAGTAAATGTACTATGTGGTAAAGGAACAGTTTTAAAATACTTATTCTGCATAGCAGAATCGAGAAGATACTTAACATTCAGGTGTAAAGCACAGAACTTAAACAGGTCAACGAAATAAAATACTTGGATAGCGTGTTCACATAAAATGGAAGGATGGACAGATAAGTGTTAAAAACATTCAGAAAGCACATACGGTTTCCTATCAGCTCTCATCTTTACTAAGATACAAACACATTCTAGTGGAAACTTAAATTCATTCAAAGTTCATAATTTTCTACCCCACAATACGTCAACTTTCAGGTGACGTAAAATTAAATCTATGAAATATATACTATTTTCCTTAGTTCCTGATGAACATGTACCATTTATTTATATATTGTTTAAATATTATTGAATTTAATTACACCATTACTTACAAATACAAGACAATATTATCCATATTTTGTACATGTGTAAAATAAACTTGTCATTTAAAAAGTTAGATTCACTACATGTATGTATCCTACTCCAGAAACATCTATTGTTTTAGATAGATCTATCACAAATTGAAGATAGGGTGTACCGACGAATGCCCGTGCGGTACTGGTAAAATGACAACTGAACATCTGCTGCAGAACTGCCCGACATACGGGGATCAGAGAGAGCAGATGTGGCCATTGCCAGTGGAACTGCAAGACAAGCTCTATGGTAGTGGCGAGAGTCTCAGGACGACCGCCGCTTTTTTCGAAAAAATAATGGTTGCTGTCTGACTGTGTACGCAGAAGAAGAAGAAGATAGATCTATCATTTCTTCGTTTTGTGTTCTCTGTCTTTGAAATTAAATTTTATTTGAATTTATTACTAACACCACCACAGTTCTGCTAGTACTGCATCCTTAAGAGAAAGTTGATAAATGATATGTTTATACCATCTTTGTGCTACCAATGTTAAACATGGACTCTCACCAAGACACAAGAAAGAAAAATCATGGCATGCGAAATGTTTGAGAAAAACGGTCTGGGTCCAACGGCTGAAGAAAGTACAACATGAAGAAATCAGACAGAAAGTGGGTGCTGCATTGTGCTTGGATTACACAGAAACGCAGAAAATAAAGTCGTTCGGACGCCCGGCAAGAATCCAACCCAAATCTACCAGCTGTGCGTTATTTATAACAGCAGAAAAGAGGGTTGCTTAGCAAAATAGGTGGGTCAAGACAAACTATGGAAAGACGTTGTAAGTGACACACTGAAGAAATACGAAACAACATCATCATTACATCTGACAAACGAAAGAAAACTGCACCTCCATTCGACGTCTACCGGCCGAAATGGATAGACGTAGAGAGATTCTGAACTTTACTGCTACATGATCATCTAACTAATCCTACCGGAAGCAAAAAATACTGGTGGATTCCAAATTAATAATGAAGGTGAACATGGAAGGCAAGAATTTTTCTTTTTAAATGGGTTTCCGGGTTCAGGACACTTATTTGTGCATGAAACATTAATATAGATAATTAGAGGACAGGTAACACGGGTTTTCTTCTAAAAATGTGTACATTTACGATGCAATAGATATACGCATTTCTTATCAAGTCGGGGTTATCAGTTTTCATATGTTGGGATGATATTCTTTTGAGGGTCATGACATACGGCTCTGTATGCCATTTTCCTGAGATTATGTCTGGTGTTCGCTCCATATGAAGCATAGGACGACCACTACAGTTGCTCCGGTGACTAAGATTGCTCCGACCACTTCATCTGTTCGTAACACTTCATCTGCTCCGACCACTTCAACTGTTTGTACCACTTCATCTGTTCGTACCACTTCATCTGTTCGTACCACTTCATCTGCTCCGACCACTTCAACTGTTTGTACCACTTCATCTGTTCGTACCACTTCACATGCTCGTATCACTTCATCTGCTCCGACCACTTTATCTGATCCGACTACTTCATCTGATCCGACCACTTCATATGATGAGACCACTTCATATGATGAGACCACTTCATATGCTGAGACCACTTCATATGATACGACAACTTTATCTGATCCGACCACTTTATCTGATACAACAAATTTACCCTATGCGATCACTTCATCTGATCCGACAAATTTACCTTATAGGATCACTTTATCTGGTCGACCACTGTATCTGATCCGACAAATTTACCTTATAGAATCACTTTATCTGATCCGACCACTTCATCTGCTCTGACCAATCTGCTCCGACCACTTTATCTGACCCGACAACTTCACCTAATCGGATCACTTCATCTGATTCGAGCACTATCTGATCCAACCACTTTATCTGATAACGAAAGAAATGAGAAGGAAAGAAGGAACGCCTACGCAATCGTATTTCTACATCATCATCATTTATCCGTCTGGTTTTTCATTGAACAAAGGACCGCAATAGACGCTTTTCATCTGTTCTATTATGTGGCGCCATCTTGAGTTCCGCCCACGAGACGCCGAGTAAACTGATTTCCTCATCGACCATTCGTTTCCAGGTGTTTCTTGGCTTTCCTTCACATCTTATTTTGTTGTGGGTTCCAATCCGTCGCATGTCTGGTTATATTGTGCGGCTTTATTCTGAGAATGTGTCCTAACCATCCTCACTTTCTCTCCCCAATCATCTGCCCTATTAGCTTTTTTCCGTATTGGTTTCCTGTTCCTGTATACTAATCATAATCATATACTTAACTTAACGTTTTTATACTGGTTTAGAAGACCCTGCAGAGTCTGTATACAACCAGTTACATTTACATCACCTTGCTCTAAAAGCTATGCGCATCCACTTTATTCTTAAATGCATTAACTTTCCCTGCCTCCACTACCTCTCCTGGCAATGCATTCCAAGCAGACACCACTCTCTGACTAAAAAAATATTTCCTAATATATAACCTGGACCTCTCTTTAGTCAGCTTGTAGCTAGCTATGCCCTCGAGTTATTGTAGGTGGCTGTAATTTAAAAAAACTTGTTATAGTCTAATTTATCGATTCCTCTGATCATCTTATAAACCTGTATTAAGTCACCACGAATTCTTCTCTCTTCCAGACACTGTAGGCCGGTTTTTCCGAGTCGTTCCTCACAACTGTAATTCTGGAATCCCACTATCATCTTTGTCGCTCTTTTTTTGTATTCTTTCTAGCATGTTTATGTCCCCTCTATGATAAGGACTCCACACATGTACACAGTACTCCAATCTAGGTCTAACTAAAGCTTTATACAGTTTGACTATCACTTCCTTGCTCCTATGTTTATTATTTCTTTTTATCATACCTAACATTGCTTTTGCCTTTTTCACTGCTACCTTAACTTGCTCACTCACCTTTCCTGTATGATTTATATCTGATATTCTCCAGTGGTTGGTTATAATGGCAATGGTTTTTCTAATGATGTGGTTGCTAGCCACAGGTGCATTCTTCTATAGTCGACGTTTACGACATGCTTAGAAGGTGACAGTTTTTGGTTCGTTAGTTGTCCAACGCAATCGATGATGGCGACACCATCAG